>JAWWMP010000023.1:2002358-2036049 GCA_035047865.1 Dendrocincla tyrannina
CCTGGGCTGGTGGGAGGTGTCCCTGCCCATGGCAGGGGTGGCACTGGGTGGGCTTTGAGGTCCCTCCCAACCCAAACCATTCTGGGATTCTATGGCTGATCTAGCAGGGACTTGAACATGTAAAGCAGTAGAGCTTTGTTTTGTGGTATCCAAATTCTAAGACACGCTGAGATACCTTAACGAGTCCCAACAAAAAAGTCATGGGAATGTTCTGATGTTCCTCCAGGCCCAAACCCATTATTGTGGCTCAGTTACTGGGGACTGCCCAGTTACTGCTGTGGAAGTGGCCAGTGACTGCAATGAGGCCCCTTGTGTTCTGCAGCAAAACCAAAGCCAAATTTTAGCTACACTCCTACTTTTAGGATTTTTGCCTGTTTTCTCTTGCCCACTTACATACCAGCAGCTGCTCGTGGTGCTGTTACACAGGCCCCCAGTGCCACCTTCCCACAGCAATGTTTACTCTCACATTGTTTTTTCTGCAGAGCTTCACAGGTAGGATGGTCCACACAGGACCATTCTTAGGCTTGGGATTAAAGGAGCAGTGGAAATAATGAGGGAACGCCCTTCACACACAGGGTAATTATTTTAGGATAATGTAACAACCCAGGTAGGGTTCTCCAAATCCTTTAGTGCAGAGCAAAGGCACAAAAAGGAAGGGAAAAGGAGTGAACCTTCTAACAGACAAAGAGTCATAAATACAGCAGGACTGGCCTCGGGGGCTTGAGCATCGGCTCCTGCAAGAGCAGAAGACACGACAGGAGCAAATGTTTCATTTGCATTCATCCTGGTTTCCAGCCCAGCGACTTCCTGAGCTCCAGAGGAACATTTATCTCCCGAAGCTCCAGCACTGAGCACACACTGGATCACAGGAGGCCACCACATCATCGTGCTGCTTACCAAAATGTCCCACCAGAAGACACTATTCCAGTGAATACCCTCATCAGTGAAGCAACAGTCATTTCCCTCAGATTAAATACTTTTTAATTATTTTTAAATATTTCATTTTCAATGCACACGTGAAACTAAAGTTAAAAATGACAATAATAATATAAAAGTGTATTTTTTCCCCAGATAGCCCCACGCTGCAGTACTGGTCATTAATGCCACCAAGGCACTTTTTGCAAGGATGCTGAAGTCAGCTCTGCTGCCCTAATCAAGTCTAAAATAAGCAAGTGCATTTTCTCCATCCTACCTCGCCCTTGCAACGAGAAGGATTATCTTTCCCCCCTGAGCTGAACGTCTCTCCTGTTGCCCTACAACGTTAAACACTTGCAATGTTATACTGGGGGACTGGGGGGAACTGATCCCTACAGCTCTGCTTTGCCAACAGTGCAGGGGCCGCCGGGGCCGGAGCCTGCCCGTGGAGCACGGTGGTTTCCCAGGAGCAGCTGCTTCCAGGGACACCTGATACTCCCTGCTCAACCTACCCCTCAGCAGGATGTGGCTGTGGGAGTTTGAACAGCCCAAAGAGCTTCTGCTGCTCCAGGAGATGGCTCATGGAAACGCTGCGATGGCTGAAAAGAATTAACCCTGCACTTGGGACTTTTCAAACTCATCCTTATTTCTAACCTTGGGAGGAAGGAGAAGTAAAAGAAAATACTGCCCAAGAGCAGATTAATTCCTCCAGAACAAAGGTCTTGGTTTGAATTAACTGGACCTGTTGTGAGTGTCCATTAAATACTTTCTATGCAAACCACAAAACAGCAACTGGCACAACTCCAGGCCAGCTCAGTTACAACCCTGTAATAGCATCAGTTGAGACTAATTGTGGAGCTGGCTACAATTAGAGATAATTTTCTAGCTGCAATAGAGCAGGTCATGGATGGTGGTCATGTGGGCAGTCATCTTTCACACAGATGACTAAGGGAAATAATTACCCTTGAGTTTTCTGCCTCTCTGGGCACCAGAACTGCTCCCACCTCCTGGTCAGCACAAGACACTTCCCCACACACTGAACCTAAACTGGAAATAATGACAGCACCTTTCTGGAATTTATTTTGGGTCATCACTAAATAAAGCCAGACCAAACCTTTTGAATCACCTGGACAATCTCCTCACTGATCACACCATCACCAGCCACACAAGGTGCTCATGCTGCAAAGGGGGCAAAACAGAAACCTCTCATAAGCACGGAGGCAAATGGGCACCATTCCTGCCCCATCCCTGCCCTGTCCATGCACTGCCTGTGTCCCTGTAGGACACAGCAGCCTCCTGGGCTGTGGAGCAATGGGAGGCAGCACCACATGGCCATCGGTGTCCCCTGAGCCCATGGGGTCAGTTCTGTAAAGTGGCAAAGGGCCCAGCTGCTCACGGGTGAGCAGAGCAGCTCCTTAAGGCCCTGTCCCCTCCTGCCTGAGCAATAAGCTCAGCCTAAGCCCAGCCAGTGCAATCTCCATCCAGCTGATGAGCACAGACAGATTTCAAAGCAGGACTGCAAATTTCTTTAAAAGGGATCCATGGAATGATGACCACTCGTCCTGATGGAACAAACAACCCTCTGATGAGAGAGGCAGCTCAAGGGCTGGTTGCTGCTCGTGGTGGTCACTGGCGCAACACACGGGGCCTGTCGGGCACACACTGGCCATGCCCCAGGTGGCATCCAGCAGGAATTGGTGATGGAATCACTCCCTCTGCCATACATTCCTTTTCTATCAATGCAACAGTGCACGTGTTCAGGAAGTCAGCCCCGAGCCTGGGCTGGCACATTTGAAATAAATAAATCTCTGCTAAACTGAAAGAATTGTTTTGAATTTTCTAAGCATTTATAGCACATTCTTTGAAGCAAACAGCACCAGAGGACTTGCTACATAAAATCAATCACAGAGTCATTTAGACCTTTAAGATCATGGAGTCAGACCATTAGCCCAGCAATCCCAGACCACCACTCAACCATGTCCCCAAGTGCCACATCGACACGGTGTTTGAATCCCTCCAGGGATGGCAAATTGTCTTAAGATTTTAAGCACAGCAAAAGTTGCAATAATATGTAAATAAATACACTGAGAATCTGGACAACACAAAACAACCTGGAGCAGAAGTTTGCAAATATCCTTCCCGTCCACGAGAAGCAAAGTGCTTTACCTCCAGAATGGGGTGGGGGTCCACACAGCAGCACCATGCCCTGGCCCTGGCGCACTGACACCGTGCTCCTCGTCCTGGTCTTGAAGTTCTCCAGATCTGCCAAGAGAGAGAGAGCTCAGGCAAAGGGGCATTAATGGCTTCTCCTCATGAGAGGCATAAAAGCTTCCTCAGGACTTTGCTGCGTGGTGTAGAAATAAAGTGAACATCACCTTGGAGGGTGGGTGGAAGGTGGGGCAGCTGGAGGCTGAGGAACATCAGGAGCACCAAAAGGATCAGCAAAAGCCTCCACAGGCTGGTAGGGGGCAAAGGTGCTGATCTTCCCAGAGCAGAAGTCAAGCCTAGAGAAACCTCCAGCACCTGTAATGCTGGCAGAGCTGTGTTTTAGGAGCTTGCGGAGAATTACTGCCCTAAATGACCAATTCCATCATAACCCAGCCTGTTCCCTTTAGGAGCTTGTTACTGATGCCCTCACAACCCATGTGTGGAGACCCTTCCTCTCCCATAACAGCTCCCTGTTACCCACACAGCTCTTTAATTCAATTAAATTCCTGCTTCCCCCTCTCTCTTTTCCTCTACTTGGAGCCCAGGAACTGCAAAAACACAACTCCCTCTCCTGTCCTTGCCCGCTGAATCCAAGCAACTTGCTCTGAGTGAGGAGGTGACTCTGTGAGCACCAAGACACGGAATCACTTGGGCACCCTTTGATCTTTAACAGTCCCCTGAATTTCAATTTTCATTTATTCCTGTCCTCAGTGTAGCTGAGCCTTGGTTTGGCGACTGCAAACCTCTTGTCAGTGCTGTTGGGAACCAGAGGAAACGCAGAGGTGGTAAATATTTATTATCAGGAACTGGGAGAAACATCATTATGAGGTTACAAGGATGAAAATTTGAGTTTTATTCCCCCTTAAAAAGGTTTTCTGTGCACACATTTTAAAAACAAGTAAATAAATAAAATCAGAAGTTGTCACCACTTCATTTCCTGTTTTACGAAAGAAACTTTTATGGAGCTTTCCTGCTAAAGCCAAATTCCAACCAAAACCCAGACAAAAGGGAAGGTACAGTGGGAGCCGTGAGTAAACAATTCGTCACAGTCACCACAAGAGTTCCAGCACAGCTCTGCCAGACCTTCACATCACATAATTATTATATTAAGTGTTTTCATTTGCATTTTAGTGGATAAATATTGAGAGGGTTCACAAAGCCTGCTGCACTCCAATGCCTTATTTGTGAAAACAAAACTAGTCCAAACCCTGCAGTTTCCCAGGCTCAAGTCTGAGTCTGTAACTTTGCTTTGTGATTGTCTTTGTCCTTCTGTCTGTTTTTGGCTTAGGACAGAAGGAAAACGGAAGAAAGCCCATTATTAATGAAAGTATTTTAATTTTTCATTCCTGAATTCTGTAAAATTGACAGGATCTTTTTGCATTTTACAGGAGCCACTACAACATTGCTCTGACCACCTGCCAGCCCGTAGATTTTAATGTATTTTGACTGCATACAGGCACAAGGCTGGATCCCATCCTCCCTGAGAACAGCAGCAGCAGCAACAGCCTGAAGCCAAAACAATGCCTGGAGGAATAAACGTGGTATTAGGAAACAGTTTTTACATCAACATTGACAAGAAAAGCACTGCTACCAGGAAAAGAATCTCTGCTTGGGTGAACAACTAGGAAATGCTGGAAGAATGGTCAAAATCAACAGAGGCAACACATAAAGCAGAGCATTCACCACCACTGCTCACAGTGCAAACCATCAGGCTCTGGAAGTCACTGTCAGTTCTGAAAAACCTCATGAATTGCTTAAAATCTGGCTCTGAGTAAAATAACAAGATTAAGATAATTATAAGAAAGGCTGATGTCTCATCAAAGCCATTAGGCTGATTATGCTCGTGCATCCTGAAACCCACAGATTTATTTTCCCAACACCTAAATAATAACTGGAACTAAACCCAACATAATTAAGATTTTATTAGCAAGAAGCTTCATTTAGACACCACCTTGCAATGTTTGCCAGGAAATGAGGAACAACCTCAGTGTTGAATGGTTACGAAGTGCACAGATTAGAGATGGGGAGGTTGCAGAGGTTCTCCTCTGCTTTCCCATGCCGTGCTAAGCAGGCAAAAGCCTTTCCTACAAAATCCTGCTCCAGTGGGTGCAGAACACTGCCCTGAAATTTTGCACCACTGAATTGCCCAGACATGGAGGAAAGACCTGACCAAAAGTTAAACCCACTCACTGACACCCACCCACCCCGATGCTTTAATGCAGAAGCACCACTCTATTTCTCCTTTCCTTATGTCTCTTGTCTTCCTCCAGGGGAAACAGCTGCCTGGTGCCTCTGTACCCCTGCCCAGGAGCAGGCAAGAAATGATCCTCTGTCCTTTTGACATTAAAAATCAACGGGACAGCAAAAGAAGGAAAAATAACACTCAGCACTGCAGAATGCCGAGTTATGTGTGAACGCCTTGGCTCTGTGTGCCTGCCCTAACGACAGCATTAAGCTCCACTTTGCTTTGCCCCTAAGCCCAAAGACCCTGAATTAAGATATGAGGGTTTTTTGTCTTTATTGAAAAATAAAAACCCCAACAAACTCACTCACAAACCCAGCAGATTAAGGGGAAGCACTGAGGACCAAAATATTAACACTTTCGGCTCAGGAGGTCAATGTCCTGCCAAAGCTTCTTGGGAGCAGCCGGAGCCAAGCCAGTGACTCCAGAGAACAGGGGAAAATCTTGGTTCAGCTCCAAGAACCCCAGCGTTACAGGAGGGTGCAATTAGCAATGATCTCAGGGCACAGAGGAGGATACAACAGGGAGGTGTAACAGGAACACTGACAGGTTCTTGTCTTATTCATGAACGACTGAAGATGCCTTGTAAACAACTTCTCCACTGTATCAATTCTCAGTCCCACTGAACAGAGCCACATAAGCATAAAGTGAGGGTGTTATTTCATTGAAGCTGGATGTGTTTAAAAGCAGCTGCTCGACTTTGGGAAAGTCACTTCAGTTCTCGCTGACAAAGTTTGCACATCTCTAAGGACAAGCCCTTCAACTGTGTCTCTCAAAAGAGGCTTAATTAGCCAATATTTGCACTACAACTTGACATCTGGTGCCAAAACGCACTGGAGTGCAATACCCACACCGACACCCAGCCCTTAGCGGGGACTTCAGTGTCTTTGCTGGCATTCCCAGCTCTTTGTGCCCATTAAAACTCTGCCCTGATGCTCAGTGATACAACTTCTGCAGGTACCAGGGGGAGATGCCAGCCTGGCACAGATGCTCATTCCCCAAGCCACCCCAAAGCCCAGGGGTGGCAGCAGGAGCAGCTGCCAACCCCCCATCCCTTCACCTGGGGAGAGAATTGTATTAAATGACCTCCTTCCCAAACCTCATGTGGGGTTTGATAACAGCTTAAGCAATCTGAAACGATCCAAAGGCCCTCAAGACCAGGTAGTTTGTCTTAGTAAATGGCATTTGGAAACTTTAATCAAAACCATATGGCTTTTCACAGTAACAATTATCCAGCTTTGTCTAGAGAAACGACAAATTTTCCCAAGTTTTGAGTAAGAGAGTCAGTTTTTATAACAAAGAACATTGGCTTCTAAGCAAAACAAAAGAGCTGTAAGCCTCTTACCCTTTATTAGGACCTACTTGGGTGTGTATTTTATGCAATTCAGTAACTATTTTTCTAAGTGACCACTGGCAAATCGTGGAATTTGAAGTTTTAAAGAAATACCTCACAGACATCGAATCCAAGCTAGCAAACACTGACACCAGCTCACCCTCCTGCTGCTGGGGACAGTGGAGTATTTGCTCTCTGCTTTCTGTATTTACACCCAGTGCCTGCTCCAGGGGCAGGACATGTCCCCAGGCAGGGCAGGGACGTGTCCCCAAGCAGAGCAGGGACACGAGCCCACGAGGCTCCCACTCTGCTCCACCACAGAGCCAACTAAGCTGCTCCACCCCACGGGGACACGGAGCCTGCACACCTCAGGGCACTGTGGATTTGCCCAAGATCCCAATTTTTTCTGGAAGCTGAGCTCTGTTTTGCTGCCTTTGGTTTGCCAGAGGAGGGTTCCCACGGGTTGCTTTCATTTTTTTCACCCCTGAGTGTTTTTAGAACCCAAAATGCGTTGTGATTATCCCAGTTCTGAAATTAGGAGACCCCTCTCTGCACGAGGACTGTTTTAGAACTGCTGAAAACCACCAGAAAAGATGACAGAAAATTCCATGAGGAGTAAATGATCCCAATTGGTGGTGACAGGTGTCTGCCTGTCCTTTAGAAAGGCACTTTCTGTGACTGTGTCATGCAGAAGCAGCACTGCTGTACTGCCTTGAATGACACATTATCAGAAACTCACACACCACCAGCAAGCCTTTGTCACTACAACTGCAATTAAGGGGTTTTTTTCTAATGATTAGAAAAGCAGTGTCAGTGCTATTTGCACCCATTATTCTTGTTTAACTCATATGAAACTATTTCTCCTACTAAATTCCAACAAAAACATACACACATCAATCATTCTTTATACATCACTGAATTTTAATTTCCAAATAAGAACATGACTAATATTCAGGCTTGGAGAAATGAAAATGTTAGTGGCTTTTCCACTGTGTTTCCCTTACAAGTCTGTCTCTAGAGACTTCTGTAAAGCCAATTTGATAACACATCAGTGATATCACTCCACTGAGTCAATGTTAACAGCGAGGAGCCTCCAAAGCAGCAGCCCTGTATCTTTATGGCTATCAGGATCTTCCCATGGATCATTATTCCTACAGAATGAGATATCCAATGAACCTTGACAGAGGAACCACATAGTTTAGGTCCAGGAGCAGCAGAGGAAGGGAAAGGGTAGGTGATACCCCGTGCATCCAAGTGTGGAGTTCCTGGGAATCAGCACTCCCTGAATACTGTGCATTCCATCTCAGGGCCATTCTGGCTCTACTGAAAATAACCCTTTGGCTGGGATACACTTCACTGATGATCTAAAAATCCCTGCATCAGGATTTAGGGATTTCTTTTAGCCCCTTTTTTCTTTATTTTATAGGGTGGTGGTGTTACTATTTCACCCTTGAGACCTGGTTGTTCTTTGGATATAAGAAAATTGAATGGTCACAAATGAATCTGGTCATTTAAGAGCTGACAAATTAGAAAGCTAAAACTTATTCACTGGCAATTTTGGGTATTCTGTACTGGACAAAACACCACCTTTATTACACATATTAAATGCACTTGAAAGCACTCATACAATAGGAAGCAATGATCTAGGTAAGGAGTAATTACCCCTTTTTACATGTGAAATGCCCAGTCCCCTTTGGTACCTTGGTACAGCCAAGACACCTAAAGCCAATTTTCAAGCAAGACTTAAAAAAGCTTTACAGATCATAATGGGCTTTGCTTTCTCATAACCCACTTATAATTTTAAGATAAACTCAGCAATCTAAAATTTAGAGTGATGTTTAAGGTCATATCCAGTCCTTGAATTGAAGTCAATGAGATTATCCTTTTTATTAAAGACCACATGACTTATCTCAGGGGAATCTGATTAGGCTGGGAATGAAAAGCTCACTGAACCCAAAAAGCTGACCAGAAGGACTGGCCAAATCGTCCTGGTTCAGACTGAATAAAGAGCCTTCCACTCAGACATAGTTTGTGTGCCCTTCTCCAAAGGGTTTCCATCACATTTGCATAACTCTCCACACACAACAGATCATACTTTCATGTCCTGGATAAAACACACAACCAGATGGAGAGAGGACACATTTGCATCGCTGCCCATGGAATAACACGACTTCCCTGGCTGTGGACTACAAACTGTGCTAATTTGGCCCCTAAAGCAAGCCTTGGAGAGGGGATGCCAGTGCCCCTCAATGAGCTGCAGACATCAGAGGGCATGGCTTTGAAGAGGTCATGGCCTGTGCATGGCAGGAGGGCTGAACGCACCTTCACTGACGACTGGCACCCCCAACAGCACCAAAGCTTTGGGCTCTCACAACACTCAGCAAGGTTTGCCTCCTGATATTTATGGCTCCAACATCTCTCAACGCTGTCTCTGTAAAACCTGGCTTTTTAAAAGCAGGGTTTATGTCATCCCTCTCACCAATGCACAAGGATTAAGTTCCTCAGCCCATGCCCTTGCTGTTGTGTCGAGATTACACAGCGGGCTGGGCAGTTCAGAATAAAACCCCTTTGATACAGAGCTTAATAGAATTTTAGTTTAAGAGCTGGTGTTCTAATGAATAATTTCGAGAGTCACTGATTTGAGAAATAGTTTACAAGTTTGGGGATGAAAGCTTTCTAATTTGACCTTTAGAACAGAAATTTCTCTGGGATTTCTACTTCACTGCTAAAAATAAAGGGGGGAAAGGAGATTTAGAGGCAAACATCTTGCCATTCCCCCACCTGCCTCCCTGCTGGACTTCATTACTGTGGGCATTAAAGCAGGCACTGCCTGTGCATCTTTACCACTCCCACCTCTGACCTGTGGATGTCTCTGCCTGGGTTCTCATGCTGGGACACTTTTAACCTTCCCAAGTCTTTCTGACCACCACCTGTGAAGACAGTGCTCTGTCTATCCAGATGGTCAAAATTCCTCCTCAGGCTTTTACCCTGCATCCCAAAGAAGGCTTTTGTTCCAGTGTTACCAGGTCCACCGTCCAACACACAGGCATGGGTGTCACAGATCCTCACTCCATGCTTGGACTGCCCTCTCCCTCCTCCATCCCACCAAGCAGGAGCTGCTTGTCCTCACCAGGACAGCTTCTCCTGCCACTCTGCATCCTCAGCTCCTCGCTGGGATTTGATCCTTGCTTCCAAACACACCACGAGGCACCCCCAGTGCTTTTCTGCCTTCCTGCCTGCTGCTAGTTTGATGGGGAAACAGGAGTTCTAAGCAATACCTGCAAGGCACCCACTGTCCTCTGTCAAAATCAAACCATTCTTCTTTAGGATGTTACTGAATAAAAAAAGAGGAAAAAAAGAAAAAAAATCCTCCCTGACTTCATGTCCCATTTCATAAAAGCTGCCTCTTTGCCTTTTTTCTATAGGAAATATTTCAAACATTTGTTTTGAAGCTGCTCCTCTGCCTGAGACAAAATGCTGAGGACTCTGAAAATTTTATTACTTTAATCTAGAAAATCTGGGCAGACATTTCCCCTTGGGGTGACTCAAATGGGGTTATTTCACTCTCAGAAGTTTTCTATATTTTCCTAGACAAAAACCCCCATGTTATTCACACGCTGTTCCAGCCCAGATGACTCTGCAATAGCCAGAGAGCAGAAGTTGTGTTGGCACAGGAGATGCTGCTCATGTCACATCTGAGCACTAACCCTGCACAGGCCTCACATGTCCCCACTGGCTCCTGCCCTGCTGCACCTTCGTGCAAGATATAATAAATATGTGTATTTTGAATATATTTTATTCTACATATTAAAAGCAAAGTGAATAATTACGGAGAGAGATGGGGAAAATGTCAAGCCTGGGCCTTGTGCTCCTTAAATTCATAAACTAGAAGAGAAGCTGGTGGCCTGTGATCCTCAGCTCTCCCACCCCCTGCCCTCTCCAGAGCTCTTTCTGCATGATCTAAACCAAACCCCACCTCCTAAATAACACTGCAGGCTCCCAAGCTTACCAGCTTTGGGACAAGGTGTGCTGATTATTTACAAAGTCCCTGCCACTGCTTTAAGTAATAATATATTCAGCTTATTTATAACCCTGGGAGGGGAAACAAGGCAGGTATAAATCCTACACTTCGGAGTTCAGGGTCCTTCCACCCCAGATGAAAGTAAAGTAGGTTATAGATGTATCCTCTGCTGCACAGTCCCTGTTGGTCCTATTCATCAAAAAAAAAAGGAAAAGAAAGGGAAAAAAGGAGCTTACAGGAGGCTTAGCCTAGTTTTCCAAGCATCAGAGACCAGGCTGGAGGAGCAGAGGTTGGGAGCTGCTTCTCTGACACTGAGAGTGCACTGGGCATGGCTGAGGTGGCATTTCACCCAAGGGGTGAAACACTGGGAAACATGTTCAGGGGGAAAAATGCAAATAAATTGCTTGTAAAGTGCTTAGTCCCTTGTTAAGGTCACAGCCAGCCCAGTGCTGGGGAGCCAAACTGCTGCAGGGGCTGATTTTGGGTAAGACCAGCAGGTCTGTCATTGATATAGATGGCATTTTTCCTTTAAAAGGCACTGGAGGAGGAATGAGGGAATTTACACACATGCAGGAAACCACACTGTTGAGCCAAATTTGTTATAATTCACCCCAAATCTTTTCTGATGGCCTAGACAATGTTAACATTATCTTTGCAGAACTGGGGACACCACAAACAGGCTGTGCCCTGCCTGCTTATGGAGGAGAAGAGGGATGGCTGGCACATCCCAGTGGGAATGGGGGAGCCTGGGGAGATGAGGCCTCTGCATTGGCAGGACTGCACAATAATTCAAGGATTCAAGCCCCATAATAACGTTTCTTTGCAGAGTTTCAGGTTGCTGCCACAAAGCCACCACAACAAAACCTCTACCTAGCCTGGATGTGCAGAAGCTCCAAAAGGGGGGGAAAAAAAAAGCTATTTTGGGGTGTGTAGGGGAAATTGGGCCATGTTAAGAAAACCAATTTCAGAAGACGTAAGGAAAACTAAGAAAATGAAACTATTTAAGGCCACTATTTGTGGTCCCTGGGTCTAAGCAAACTGCAGTTGCATCCTGGGAGTGTCATCTCTCAACTGTGGCCATACATGTGGGAGGCTGAGCTGATGAAAATACCAGGAAAAAGTGAATTAATCCCTGGGAAAAGCTGTGGATTTGAAGCCCAGGCTCTGAAACAGCAGAAGGGGTATCTGGACAAGGTACAGCTGAGTGTTGTATTTCAACAGTGGGGTGGAAACCTTGGAGCACGGGGATGCACATGGGGGATGTGGCCATGGGGCATGTCCCTGCCCATCTTAGTGCAGGGCAGCAGATCCCACCCAGAATCCTGAGAACTCCCCTCCCTGTACTCCACAGGGGATTTTCACAAGTGCTCTCAGAGAGACCACAACAAGGAAAGAGCCAGGAAAACGTGAGGTTTCTGCTCTTCACAAGGAAAACCCTGATATAATAACCCTCTCAAAGAGGACAAGCTCGGGGGATGGATGGGATGAGCAGAACCACACACACCCAACCATCCCAGCCACACTGACTCCTGGAAAAGCAACCCAAACCCTCTGCCTCCTTAGTTTCCAGGGGGTTTAAACACATCCTCTTTTCTCCACCCTCAGATATTTGTAATCCTTGCAAAAGCACTTTCATTTGCATCCTGAACGCCTCAATCAGCCGAGCTCCACAGATCAATCCATGGGACTGTTGGTGCACTTGTTTGTTTGGACTCTTGTGGGTCCCCCCCCAATGTTTTCCTTATTAATTGTCCTTGCAAAAATGACTTAATTGACCATTCAATCTCAGAAAACGAAAGTGAATTCACTTCAGGGCAATGAGGGTACAACAGTTTGAGCAGCAATTATAATGTGTTTCTTAGCAACTAACAATGAAAATTATGGGACTTGCTGGGGTAAAAGATATAACAGGAATCATTTCAGCGATGAGAATATTTAAAAAAAAAACAAACCCTTTTCAGTAGGATTTTGGGAGTAATTTCCTTTTTCTACCATCACAGTGAAATTATTTGGGGATGGTAGGTCAAAGCCCCAAAGTATTCTCATTGCAACCACATTATTACTGTATTTTTGCCACCCTCTGCAGTGCTGAGCCCTGGCTGCTAATTCATGTGCATCAATTATTCTTGCAAAAAAACCCTTCTATAAAATGAATCCTGTTAATGAAGTGTGTGTGGGAAACAGCTTCTAGAAACAAGAGTGTGATTCCCTGCCCTTTGGAGCATGTTCATGGTAAGGGAAAAGAAGGCGTTTCTATAAATGAATCTCGGAATATCCTGAGTTGGAATGGACCCACAAGGATCATCCATCATAAAGAATCCAATGGCAACTGCACAAAAGGCAAACTGGGGGCTGCTGGCCCTGGTTGTGGTGGGAAGGAGCCAACCTGCAGCCCCTGTGCAGGAGGAGCAGGACACCCTTCCTGCCACCTGCCCTGCCAGGGACAGCACCGAGACCCTTCCCTGCTGCTCCAGCACCTCAGAGGACACCTCCCTCCAGCCCCCTCCTCTGCCATCAATTCAAGGTCTAAAAATCGGTACCTCAACCCCTGGGCATCTCACAGTCCTTTGGCCAGCTGCAAAAAACATCCACAGGATTCGCAAGGACCTGTTAAATTACAGATTCCAACAAAGCTCCTTCATAGAGGATTGCCATGGGTTGGAAGGGTGGCCATTTCGGAGAGGCCTCTCGAGGCAGAGCAGGGGGATCCACACAAAACCCCAAACCCCTGCCAAGCAGATCCTGTTTCTCTGTGTTTCACAGGCACCACTTTTAGGCAGTTTTCCTGACAACAGGAGGCTAAACAATGGTGCCAGTGGAAACCGGCACCGCTTCCAACTCCATTTTCCTCTTTTTTCCATTTGGTGACCATTTCTAAATCAGCAGCAAGTGACAAACATCAGGGCAAATTTTAGTCTCGTTGTCACAGCAGAGAAAGAATATTTCATCTGTGAGCATTAGGGATGGGATGGCTCCATGGGAGGAGATGGGGTAGAGACAGAAATTGTCATTCTCTTTGCTGAGAGGGTCCTGCCTCACTTGTCCCACCGTGATCATAAAGGGTCTGGACATCACTTAGCAAAGAATTAAAAACACAAGGGAAAGCTTTTCGCTGTCCTATTGCCCCTGAACCCACTCCCACCAGAGCTGCCCACACTGAACAGCTTGGACAATCTGGCCCCTTCCTGCGTGACAAACCTTTGGCTGAACAAGAGCAAAGCCAAACACAGCAGACAAGAGGCAGGACTGCTGTGGAAGTTGGCACTCTCCATGGTCACCCACCCGTGGCAAAGGATGTGCAAAGACACTTCTGGTGAGAAGACACCAGGCTCACCTTCCCAAAAAGTTCCTTTGGACGCCTCCCACACTCAAGAGTCAATAGAAGAGGGAGGAACACATCTGGAAGCCTCTGGGTCATTCCCTGCCCGGGGATGGAATACAGGCACACTCTGGATTGCCAGCAGTAGCTTCTGGCAGGGAAGATTTGCACCAGCAGAGGCCACTAACACAAGTGAAAATAAATCTCAACATGTAATCCTTCAAATATACACCCCTCAAAAGGGTCTGCAAGTGCTGTGCAGAGCAGAATGATGAGCTGCTCTGAGGGTGGGCACTGAGGAAGCCTTTCTCAGGACTTGATGATCTTGGAGGTCTTTTCCAACCTGTAATTTATGCCCACATCTCCATAGCCATGAAATCACCAAGCCCAACCCTCAACCAAACAGCACCAGGTGCACTAAACCATATCACAAAGCACCTTATCTACTCCCTCTTTGAACACTTCCAGGGCTGGTGACTCCCTGAGCAGCCTGTCACTTTTTCAGTGATGACATTTTTCCTGATGTCCAGCCTGATCCACCCCTGGCACAACCTGAGGCTCTTTCCTCTTGCCCTGTCGCCCTGAGAAGACACTGACCTTCAACCTCCTTCCAGGGAGTTGTAAAGAGCATCCAACCAACTTTCAGCCTCAGTGTGTGCTGATATTCCATTTTTGTTGTTATTTTACAGTCAGTAGAAATAATTTGCCACAGACAGCCAGTCTCAGCTCCCCTCCCTGTCCTGAGCTCTTCTGCCTCAGCCAGAGGGATTGGGAGCTGAGCAGGCAGAACACCCCACAAATCCAGCCCTTCCCTAGGGCTGTGGGCCAGCTCTGGAGCCACCAAAAATCAATGGGAGTTTTATCTTCCTCTGAAACGGAAGCAGGATCCAGGCCATGGTAAACAACTTTAATCATATGTCTGAAGGGGTGGGTTCATCTCCAAAGTGTGCTCCTTCCCAGCCATAACTCCTTATTGATTCCAGTGTTATTTCCAAACAGAAGCTACAGCACAGTGAATAAAATTGTCAAGCTAAGCCCCAGCCCCTAAAATAAAAAGCACATAATTTAATCTTGTTCAGCTGTGTTTTCATATATCATTTTGGAAAAGCCATTATTAGATCCATACTCAAGAGTTTAAGGCTTTATTTTCTGAAAGCCTGTGTTGCTGTAAGCACAGGGCTTAGGGTATCATTAATCCATGTTCTGTTACTGCAGCACAGCAGATTCCTCACTTTTGAAAATATGTTCCATTTCAGAGACAGCTAGCACTGGAAAAAAATAAAAGAAGGGAAAGAAAAAAAGGGGGGAGGAAAAAGGAGGGAAGAAAAAAGGGGTGAGAAAAAAAAGAGAGGAAGGGAAAAAGAGGAGGAAGTAAAAAGGGGTGAAGAATAAAAAGGGGGAAGAAAAAAAAGGGGGGAAGAAAAAAAAGGGGGGAAGAAAAAAAAGGGGGAAAGAAAAAAAAGGGGGGAAGAAAAACAGGGGAAAGAAAAAGGACAAATTTGAAATGTAAATGACATACCACAAAGGAAGTATTGGGGGAAAATATTAGCACTTTATAATAATGAGTTTGTAACCTAAATACATATTTCAAGGATTAAATTGCTGACCCTCCCTGACCTGCACAGGAGGCTGAATAGCTCGATCACAGTTTAATCTGCATTGCAAAGGCTACAGAAGAATAAAACAGCCCTTGAAGGAGGACCACATATTACTGATGCCCCAAGATTCACAGTTTAACTCTTAAGAGGAGGGGAAAAAACCAAGCTCAACCCCCCAGCCATCAGTCCCAAAAGACCCAACAGCAATTTTCCTCAGAGAGAAAAATGAGATAAAACAAACCCCCCACCACAGGATGGAAAATGAGGGATTTCTCAGATGAAGGGTGAAGCTTCAGATGCCCATTTTTATTTTTTCTTAGAGGCAGAGCTTTTGTAATAAACTTAAATCCCTCTGTACTTCATAATCCAGCTAACTCTGATTGCAACCCCTTTGACTAGAGAAGACAAGAAGACTCACAGTTTTGTCAAAGCACAAGTGCCCACCTTGAGAAACCTTCATTTTTCTTTTTTTAATCCAAATGTTTCTAGTCTGATTATGCTGTTTATGAACCTAAAATAAAATTTAGGAATCAAAATCAAAACATTCACCCAAGTTCCCCATCTTTACTTCAAGTGGAAAAGGACAAGCTTTGGTATGGAATTCATTCTTCTTAACAAGGAACCAGTCAAAGCAGATATGTGAGAAGACGAGGTGTTTCCACTCAGCTGGTCTGTGTCTACTGCATTGTCAGCAACAGGATCATGGAATCATGGAAGGGTTGGGTTGGAAGGGACCTCAAAGCCCACCCAGTGCCACTCCTGCCATGGGCAGGGACACCTTCCACCAGCCCAGGGTGCTCCAAGCCCCGTCCAGCCTGGCCTTGGACACTCCCAGGGATGCAGGGGCAGCCACAGCTTCTCTGGGCACCCTGTGCCAGGGCCTGCCCACCCTCTGTGGGCTTAGGAGCATCCTCCTTTCTAGTCCCATGTCCTGAGTTTTGAAGGGCAGGAGCAGCATTTGAGGAGCTGCAAACCTGGTACCCAGCTTGCCCTTCAGTGACTGGGCTGGGCAAACAGCCTGTCCCTGCTGAGGGGGACCATGAGGGTGCTGCTGCCCAGCTCCCCTGGCAGCTGGTGGTGGCCACGGTGCCTCAGGCAGAGCCTCTGGCACACACGTGTCTCCAGGGCATCAGCCCAGCATGGTGCCCACAAGCCACCACCCTGTCATACTGAAGTCTGGAGTGATGAGGATGGTCCTGGGGTCCATTATTCACCCAGAGTGAGGTGGCACCTCCGGGCACGGGAGAACTGCAGCAGGTCACAAGCTAAAGGGTAATACATTAGAAACTACGCAGGGACACAGAGGACTTTGCTTTCCCCTCTGGATTATTTCTCAGTACAAACCAGCTCTCTATCGTGTGTGAACCTGGGGTTTACTGGCATTTTTATCTTCTCCTTTTTGTAGCTGGAGCACATCAGCTTCTCTCCCCAGTCACTCACAAGCACCTTTCATTATGCTCTGCTGAAAGCAGAGCTCTCCATTACCGAGAGCTCCGTGTCTGGGAAGGGTCTGCCTTGAACTCCTGCCAGGAGATTCCAGAGCAGCTCGTGCTGTAATTACTGCTCCTTCTGTGCACCCCCTCCCTGGATAACAGCACAGGAAGCAGAGATGATGGATGAATAAGCCCCTGTATTTATTCTCTGCCTTCACCTTCACAACCACATGAGAGAAAAGATGACTCGTGGTCCTGCGTCATCATTTGCCCACTCTCACAGACTTTATCCTCAAAATGGCTTTACATAATTTCATATAATGCTCATTCAGAGCAAGATCCATGCCTTTTCTTATCCTTAATTCTCAACAGGAAGCTGCAACTCTGATTTAGCCCAAAATAAATACAAGGCTGCCAGTTTTGCCTTTTACACCCCGAGCTACCAAATATCACCCCTATCTGAGAGCACTGAAGCACAGGACCCGTGAAATCTATCCCTGTGAATTTATTCCTTAGAGAGAGCAGGGTCCTAATAGTTTGAGGCTTCAATTTTCCAAAGACTGCAAAAATCAGTGGTGAGATCCTATTTGCCAGATCTTTTCCTGGATGGCCCCCTCCTCAAGAAAAAAGACACTTTACCCTGTATGCTACATAGAGTTTTAGCTAAAGAATGATAAAGCAAAGCATCTATTCCTCGGTCACATCTCCCCTCTTTCTCTACTCCACAAACAGCTCAGAGGACACTCCATAACCAAAGGGGAAAGGTTAGGAAAGCAGACACATCTCCCAGTTTGCCAGCATGCTGAGGGAACAGAGCCTGCCTTCTTACTTACAGGCAAACTGAAGCTTTGCTTCTCTGCTGACAATGGTTCCGAAGGGGTTTGTTGCTACACACTGGTATGTTCCAGTATCCTGGGTTTTATTGGGATTATTGATCAGCAGGTTGCCTTCCACCAGGCTGTAGCGGAAATCCATCCCCACGTCGATACTGGTGCCATTTAACTTCCACCTAGAGCACAAAACGCCAGAGTTACAGTCTGCTGATATTAATGGATGCTCTGGGGTATTTCAAACTACAGCACGAAGTAAATAAAGAGAGATTTAGAACATCTTTGACTACTTATTAAAAATTAAAAAAAAATAAAGGCACAAAAATGCAAATTTCCTGCGCAGTATTGAAATATTCCAGTATTTAACTGAAAGAGCAATATCCTTGACACACATTTCAGTCGCTGAAATGATTAATGCTTCTGTAGTTGCTCGTGCTGCTGCTCTTTGGAATTAATCATTTTGCAAGGGGAAGTCCCTGAAACAGGATCTCTAAACCACTCAAGTCCACCGAGGGGGTTTTTTTTCCCCCCTCTCCCGACTTGCTGGCTGTTTGTTTTCAAACTTCAATTTAAATTCACTCTCAGCAGACGTTGCCACAAAGTGGGGCACTGTGTAATTCCAGCAGCCCTCGGAGCTGCCCTCAGCCCCAGCAGCCCTGGATGCAGGCACAGCACCTCCATCACCAGCACAGGCAGAGAAACCATTCCAGAGTGGAGTTTTTTGAATTAACCAGCTGGTTGTGGCAGAAGACAGCCCAGTGGCTGAGCTCTGGTGACTCTAATTGGTTTCAGAGTGGCATTTACTTTGGTGAGCAAAACGAGAGAGGCACTAAAGGAGAGAAAAGAGCAGCCTCAGTGATTTCAGCAGCAGCGTGGCAGGACAGCATCTTCCTCCAAGGATCCCAAAGCACTTACTAAAGCTGAAAAGAGCTGAGAGCTTTGGCCACGTTTAGGGAAAAGGATGGTTAATCTGAGAGCCAAGACTATTTATTATCTCTTTGTATTATCCCTTCATAACCTTTCTGAGCTCTTGCCCAAATTCTGCAAGTGCGTTGCGATACATGGTGAGTTCCTGATGTGGATTTCCTCCATTTCTAATGCTCCAGAATCATGGAATATCCTGAGTTGGACCCACAAGGACCATCAAAACTTGGCCCTGCATGGGACACCCCAGCACCCCTCCCATGCCTGAGGGCACTGTCCAGGCTCCAGGGGCATCACGAGTGACACAGGCAGGAGAAAGGCTCTGGGTGATGCTGCTGCAGTGCAGGGATGGTGCTAAAGAGCAGCCAAAATTTCAACAAACCCGATAGTTGGTCTGGGATTTCCTTTCACTTCGCAGCTCAGCCTCACTTTCTTCTCCTCCGAATCCAAAGGGAAGATCAGGCTGTTGGGCTCCTGCAGGAAAACTGGCCCGTGCAGTGTGTTGTCATCTGCAGGAAACAGAGGGAAAACGTGACAGGGAATTGATGGAATCTCCACATTCCCGGTCTTACAATATGAAACAGTGTCTAAGCAGCAAGATGCCATGCATCATGCACCTTGCAAGAGATCTGATGTCACCTTATTTTGTTTATAACAGCAGATTCTTTTTTCAAAAGCCATTGAATCTCACGTGGACTCACCATTCATGAAAATATCTGTTCACTAAATAGAGAACACACCAAAACTTCACCCAAACGTCAAGTGAATGGGAACAGGTACGGCCCTGCTGTCACAGCAAAGCTCTGTGCAAATCAGAATGCTTAATTCACCTTAGAAAATGGAAATATTTTCCTTGCAAGCTAAAAATCCACAGCATTTAATGCAGTTACCCAATACCACGAGCAGAAGGGTCCTCAGCAGGTCCAGCCCCCCATTATGCTGGTTCTGCCATCCCTGATGGAAACCTTTTGGCAGTCCTGGGGTGTCACTGAGCACCCTGGAAACACTTGTGCAGCCTCTGCCCTCTCCGTGCTGTGATTCCTCAGGGATCCCCCAGGCTCCAGCCTGGCACTTCCCCTGGAATGAGCATCCCACGTGCCCGGTGTCACCGGTGCTGACAAGGACACTCCACACTTGTGCACTCTGGAGTATTAAAAACTCACACTCAACAGAGCTAGAAGAGTGAAAATATTTTGGCCAAACAACCTGACGTGACCTTCAAAGAGTTCAGGAGCGATTTCACAGCAATGCAACAGTGTGAGCTTGGGATTACTCACTGGAGTCTCCCTTGTGCTGGCTTTTGCTCTTGATTGTACAAATACATTTTGATCTTTTGAGCTGTTAACTCCTTCCTATCTCCTTTTCTCTCTCCATTTTCACCTTATCACTTTACCCCTTCTCAAACCTGGAGCTAAGGATGAATGCTGCTAACAGGACCATCACCAAGGCACAGCTTTGCAGTGAGCCCAGAATTTCAGGAAATATGCCAATATTGCTCAAAACACCCACAAAAAGCTCCAACGTAAATTCACTCCTCTCCACCCTGTTTGTATTAGACAGCTTTTCCTTCACAGTAGCTCTTCAGAACATAAAAGAAATCAACTTTTCTTCCTTGAAAAAATCATCTCTCCTGATTTTTCCACTCCTCAGTAGCCGGGTCCGGCTGCCTCCTCCAAGTACAGTGCAAGTAAGGACACAGTGAAACTGCTCACAGCCAGCAAGTCTTTCAGCTGAATGGAAGGAACCTTGATTTAACATTTTTTGAACATTTTCCAACCTTTTGCTGCCCTGTCTGTACAGCAGAGGGAGGGCAGTTGTGTGGCCATCGGGTGTTGCTGCTGTACCTGTGGCTCCATCGCTGCCAAGGGCAGGACTCGCAGGGCTGTGAGCATGGACTTCCCTTTAGCCAGCCTGCCAGAGGGCCAGCTTGATGGACACACGGGAAATTTGGGGGTACACGAGGTCAGCGGAAAATGAATAAATCCAATACAGAGACGATGAGAAGTGCAGAAAATCCGAAAGAAAAAGGAATGAACAGCAGACAATGGGTCTTCCCGATGGGAGGAGGGCGGGAAGGAATGTGAATAGCCCTCACATCCCCAGCACCCGGAGATCAGCTGGATTTACCAGGCACAGAACAATAGCTCTTTACTCCAGGGAGCCAATTCTGTCCTCTGCACAGAAGAATTTCAGAGAGACTCTGCCAGGAAGATTATAAGGAACAAGCTCTCCCCCTTGTCTCCTCCCTCAGGCACCACCACAAAAGAGAACACACTAAGCATCCAGTCATATCACTTGTATTCATCTTTAGTCTTAATTATATGTTAACGATATCTTCCTGGAACTCATCTATTATTCCAAACACATTTCACATCACCTCTAGCTCTAAATTACACCTGTGTGCAACTTACTGTTGCTGGTGGAGAAAGATAATAATAACCATAAAGCAAACAGGGCTAGACTGTGGTGTCTGGACTTGTTTCTGACACCCAGGGCTGCTTCCCTCCCCAAACACTCTCATTCAGCCTAAGAAAGGATATCACAGTCTGGCTCATAAAGATTATAGCTCTGGGTACTACATTAATAGGCTTGAAAGTAAGAGAATTTTAAAGACATTTTAATTTATCCAGTTTTCTAATTGGACAATACAGAAGCTGGGGCTCAGGCCCTGGTGGGAGTTGATTAAATCCCCAGGGACACAAAGCCCAATTGTGCCAGGAGTGGCACAAGCCAGGCCATCCCAGATAACCCAGAGAGGGAACAGTGCTGGCTCAGGTTTGTGTTGCATCCCCTCTGTCCTCTGCTCCACACCCCAAAAGGGTCTCTGCACTGTCATTTGCTGTTCTTTCAACTCTAATCTCTCAACTTATATCATACCACACTAAAGGTCAGATTCTTGGTCCTCCTCCCATCACAGGAAAACACACTTTGCATTAAAAAGTAGACAGTTCATCTGTTTGAGTTGGGAAACAGGAACAAATCTAAGGGTCCAAATGTGTCCCCACATGTCCAGGACGTCACTTGGCTGCAGGATCGGGGCCCAGATTGTTCAGGTGTAACATCCTGGGGGGAGAACTGGTCTTCAAGGTGTAATGAAACTGCTCCACAGGATGCAACAGGATGTCTGACAGGGAGTTGCATGTGTAAGAACCATTACAGTCTGCCTCTGTAATTAATTAGTAAGCAAAGCACAATTTAGAAAACACAGACTAAATGTAGAGAACTACACAGGAAGAGATATCACAAATAGGTGAAAACACTGAATAACTTAATTTGTCTACTAAATAATTTGCCTACTAAATAATTTGCCTAAGCTAAAATAGAAGGTCATGACAAAACAAACGAAACCACTTCCAAATATTCCACCTGCTGCTGACACTGTTTAACATCCAGCTTTTATACGGCAAAAAAAGGCCTGCCTTCCCTTTTAGGCAGGAAGAAGAAAAGCCCTGCTGTGACTTTCAAGCGAACAGCATTGGGTAAGGCAGGAGAACTCTGAAAGCAGCTGCCACCGTATCAGGGGAGCAGAAGGGCAGGAAAAATCTTGCAACACTGGGCAGATAAAATTATTCTGGGTGCCTTTCTTCTTTCTCTCTTTGCTGCCTGTGTATAACCAAGATAAGCAAGTCCAAACTATTTAATCTTCAGCCTGTAAAGTCCCTTTGCCACAGTCCTGATTGAAATCACCACAGGCCAGATCCCACCACTGGCTGATAAGAGTTGAGCCACGGAAACTTAGAGAAGAGGAGCATTTGGTTCACAGAACACTAAAGAGCCACTAATAAATAAAACAAGCTGCCATCTCGATTCTCGGGCAGCAAACTAGGAGTGCCTGTACCATAAATAGCCCATTTTTGACTAAGTTATGTTACTCAAATGCTCAGTGTCAGCACAGACAAAGGCATTTCCTCTATTGAGGCGTCTGGGTTTGTGGGAGCAAAGTTCTGCTGTTTGGATAACTCTGACATGTGAATCTTAGACTTTTCTATTTATTAAAACTGGTAACTTCATTTCTGTGCACTAATGCTCAGGACTTGCAGTCCAAGAGTGATGATATCACATTTTTGGCTTATCCCTGATGGGCACCACAAGCTGCTTACCCACAGAAGGCCATTGTTGCCAGGAGGAGGCTCCTTCCTGAGGTTAAAGGGTTTTTCCCTTGCCCTTCCCCTCAGATTGTGTTTAATAGACTCTCTTTTGGTCAAACAGAACAAGTTATCCCAGAATGAACATGAGCCACCTCAGCTCAAAAAACCCTAAAATCAAGATTGGTGACCAAAAAGTATTTTATCCCCCCCTTTAAATAAAACAAATGTACTACTGCTCTGGGTCTGCCTCCTTTGAGAGAACCGGGTTTCTGTCAGTAATGTGCAGGATCTGGGATATTTCAGTTGATTTTATCATAAAAGAAACATTTCAAACACAGAAGGAGGTGTGTGCCCATATGGTGTCGGACAGAATGTGATAGATCATTTAGAAGAACATTCTGCTACTCAGGCTTCTGCTAGATATATAATTTTCCCCCTAGTGAATCACAAAACCTATTAAAAAATGCCAGATTAATTTAAGTACATTCCAAATGAAGAGCGTCCCACCAGCACCCCAAACCTGAGAGCCAGCACGTCCAGGTGGATGCTAAATGCTTGTCATCTTCCCGTGCTTTTGAGGAATGGAAACACGGAGAATGTCAGCTGAGGTTAATTCACATGGAACAGGTGAAACCATTCCTATTCTCTCTGAACATTAAACCCAGTGACAGATCCTCTTACCTAAATAGAACTGCTTTAATTTTCATTGAAAGTTATGGCCAATTTGAGAGAAAGTTTAATTGAATACTCCACACTGTAGGGAAAGATAATAACTAAACTGAAGGAAGAATTCTTGGAGTATATCCAGTATAAATGAGAAAAATCCTTTCCTTGTCTGCTGCCGAGGGAATTGCTCTCTGCTGTGAGAGCTGGTGTGTTTTCAAACAGTGCTACAAGTCAGTATTTCTTCAAGACAAAAGTGCACCTTGGGAAGAGCAACTCTTCAGCAAAGTGGGAAGTGGGATGGATAGGACAGCTCAGGGCACTGTTGATTAACACAACAGCCTGCTCTCCAAGGTCAGCAGCTACATTAGGGCCTCCGGAGCAGGGAAAGACTAAATTGGATGCTCACTCCCTATTTTTGGCTCAGCACTTCTATTAACTTCAACTGCACATGCAAATGGAGTTAATGGCTTTGAAATCAAAAGATAGAAACGTTTACATCACGCAGTTCTTCTAGAAATAGTTCTGTAGACTTCTCAATGAGCCAGACCTGCTAAAGGTGCTTCCCATTCAAAGAAAAAAAGGTATTTAATGATTTTTAACAAAAGAGAGATTTAACAAGTCCTGTATGCCGTGTTATTTTTAAGGGAAAGGTCTCACAGCTCCTGTATCTTTGACAACCATCCACCAGCCTTCCTCTCCCAGTCACTCCTGCCCAGCACTGCACCATGGCTCACCCACGTGCTTAGGAAAAAACCTGCCAAGATCAATCAGAGAATTAAACAACAACAACAAGCAGATACTTTCATCCGGAGCAAAGCCAGAACAAATGGTGAAACTCTTTCCCTCATCATCATCATTCCATCACTGCACAGGATGCACTTCCTGTGGTTCCACTGCAATATTCCAACCCCTGGGAGCAAAACACTGTCCCCGAGATCTTGTCTGAGACATTCTTGGGCCTTGCTACTGGACTGAGAGGCTGGATGGGGAAGGGAGCCACCACCCCTGTGCTGACCCTGTGATGCAAGGCTGGGCTTCTTCTGCAGCACCTACAGGTCTCCAAAAGGGACCACGAGCCAGGCAGCTGCTCCTGCCACCACCTCACTCCTCCTGCCACCACCTCACTCCTCCTGCCATCACCCACCTCTCTTTTCTGACATCCTTTTATGTCCCAGCTCGCTGCTGTACCAAGTGCAAGTGCAGTGAGCTGGAAAGCCACGCCTGGCAGGTGACGGCTGAGAGGCAAGCGTGTGATGCCCGAGTTCAAAAGCAGTGTCACACGTCCCTCAGAGACCGCAAGGCAGCCACGAAAATCCAGGAGACAGGTGGAAATAACTCTTCACTCTGGTAAATGCGGGTGTGGAAGTGCTGCAGCATTTGAAACGGAGACAGCAGCCGTCTGACAACTCTATTTACGAGTGACCCGAGGACCTGGGGCAGCCTGAGTTAAAAGCAGAGTTAAGCACATCCACCCCAAAGCAGCGTGTTCTGACCCCTGAGGGAAGCCCATGGGTCACTGGTGAGGGGAGGTCGAGGGCCAGCCCTGCAGCTGCCCCTGCC
The DNA here is from genome assembly GCA_035047865.1 of Dendrocincla tyrannina. NCBI lineage: Eukaryota > Metazoa > Chordata > Aves > Passeriformes > Dendrocolaptidae > Dendrocincla > Dendrocincla tyrannina. The sequence continues at coordinate 2,027,496 of JAWWMP010000023.1, forward strand.
CTGCCACGCTGGGGTGGATGTCCAAGTGCCAGTGCTGGGTCAGGATCCAGCAGCTCAGCCAGGCAGCCTCTCTGTCCCACAGCCACGTCTCAACGCCCCCTATTTAAATGCCACATGATTAATTACAGCAAATGTCACCAAGTGTGCAGCTCTCAAATAAAATGTTTCTACCTGATGTGTACATGGCAAAGTGGATTTTCCCCGTGCCTCACCTCCTGGGTCTAGACAGGCAGGAGGAGGCAATTCCCAGCACAGCGTAACGAGTGACTTGTCCTACGACAAAACCCTGATTTAACAGAGCGTAATTCATGCTCTCGTGGTAAGTCAACAGCGTGATTATCATCACAGATGTTCTCTTCAGTACACAACAAAAACATGCTTCTCTGTTGCTGCAGGAAATCACAAGTCTCTTCACCAGGCAGCCTTTTCCCTGAGACATCACAGCACCAGCAGGAAGATAAACAGGGAAACTCACACTGCTCCATTAGGAATGACATCAGCCCATGAATAAGACAGCAATAATAATAACAATATTGATACAACACTAATGGTACTGCTACTGCTACTAACAAAGAGCACTGGGGCATGCAGGTCTTCTGCTGAAAGACCAGTTACAAAAGGTCACACAGAACCAGCCACAGTTCATCAGTGATGAGCTTATTTGCTCAGCTCCAGTACTGAAATAGTAGAAATAATCATATTTTTGAAAGATACTTTTTAATACATAAGTAATACTCAGGCTTGTTCTCATGTCTTGTAAGTTAAGCTTTAGCGCCAAGGAAATCATTCGGCAGGTATATATCCAACTCTGGAAACACAGGAGTAGGAGAGAAGATTAAAACCCTCTCCTTATCTAGCACAATGCATCTGTGGGTACAATTATTCTTCTTGAAGTACAAAGACATGCATTCTGGTTTGGGGATGAAGAATACTGGTTTCACCAGGGTTCTCAAAAGCTGCTTCACAACTCAGCTGTTCTCGGTGTGTTTAGACGTATTCTGTCCCAAGGAATAAGAACACTGGGCCTGCATGACCTGAAAACCCACCATGAGCTGTTCCTCTCGACTGAACTATGGATGTAGGAAGCTTACACGACCTCTGTTGTTGTGCACGTGCAGCTCTCCTGGACTGCAGCTTTCACCAGCACCCTGCTGAACCCAGCCCAGACCCAAACCCATGATGGCTCTTTGGCTGCTGGATCAGCTTTCCTTGGTTGTTTTCTTCCCTGTCCCCTGGGACCATCACTGTGACATCTGCTGGTCTTGCATCATTTCCTAATCCAGCAAATCTGCTGCTTGCAAGAGAAAAATCATCCCTCTCACATCAGCTCATGTTTCTTTTGTCCCACCAGTGTAAGTGGAGACAAATAGCCCTGACCAGCGGGGCTAGTCCAGCTCCTCTGTGCTCAGAGGGGAAGTGACAGGTACAGGGACATCACCAGCCAGGGCTGAGCTCATTCACATGCAACACCCTGCCAGGCACTTCAGCTGCAGGTGAACATCCTGACAATGACATTTGCCAAGGCAAACGTTGTTCTGCCACTCTGCTTTTCGGTACTGAATATTTAAGATTTGAATTCACATCATCTCCGGTGACTGGAGCATGTAGAGCCTCAGATGAAGAACTGGTGTTTAATCTCTTTTATGATTTATGTATTTTTTTAATTCTTTCAACTCAGGACGTGACATTCTCTCGAAGGAGGAGGTCAATCAATGACAGAAATTGATCCTTAAGGGAGACTCAGCTGCAGCTCCTGGTGTGCTCCATGCACAGCACTAACCTTAACCACTCAGAGGCAGCTCTAGGACATCGTGCCTGGATCCCTTGTCCTCATCCGTCACCAGGAATGCAGGAGGCCTGTCCCAGCCACAGCCCGCTCCTGATGGATCAGGGCCTCAGGTTCCCACAGCCCTGTTGGCAACAGCGTCTGCCAGAGCACTCTGGAACCTCCCAGGAAAGCAAAGTCCAGCCACGAGGGGCTGCAGGTCCTGCCTGCACCTCTGTTTCAGTGCCACAAATTGATATTGGGCTGTTCTTTTTCCCTCTCAGCTGGAAAAACGTTCTGAATACACCTCCAGCTGTTCTTCAGCCTCCCCTCAGGGCTCACAATCACCCCAAGCTCTGGGTGTTCTTGCACAGAGCTGTTTGTGAACGAGGTATTATAAATGTACTAATTGCCTATTGATTTATTAGTAAGCTATAAGGTACTGATAGAACTGCTCTCTTCCAAGAACATATATCATTACTGTAAAACTTTCAGCTGTCTGAGGCATGGCAGGGACTATAAAGTAGACATATAAAAAAGGCAGAAGTAGTAGGTCTATGTGCATATTTTAAAGCCACACATTTCCACACCACCTCGTGAACTTCCATTGATTTTAGTCCTTCATGTAATAAGGAAGGTGTGTAAAAGCCAGGCTAACAAATGCCATCCTCTCCACCCCAGCAGCAGACAGGAAAAAGTTATAAAACACTCGCATTGAAAAAGCCTCTTTCCTTGAAAATCCCGAAGCTTCAGAAAAGACAAGTCCCTGGGGCAATAACCTATAATCTCTGTCTCATCTATTGCTGCAAAAACAAAGACAACTCTGGCAATGTGTCCAGGCTCTCAATTGATTGAGGAGCCAAACTGTGCAGAAAGCTTCAAGGTGAAAGGAGCTCTCTGGCACTTCCCTTCAAGGTGAAGCCTCTTTTCTCTTTGCAGGTTTAAGTACATTAGCCACTGTCAGAAGTAAAGCTGATTGCTGCCAACTTTTTTATCCACCTATTTACAGAGAGGTTTAGGCAATGGCTTCCCTTCTCAAATATTTGTGAATAAGCAGATTGAATTTCCAGCCCCTGGTGAGCGATGCAGCACTGCTCCCAGGCAGCAGCAAGACAGGGATTAGCACTCTGGCACACTCGGAGCCCAAGAGCTGGAACTTCATCAGCACCGTGTCACCGCCACTTCGGGTGGCTCGGGCTGGCAACAGGGCTCTGCAAACCTGCTCCTGCCGGACCAGCAGCACACACTTCGCAGTGACAGCAGGACAACACAACGCTGAGTCCCTGGGAATACAGCAGGGATGACTGATGTTTCCAGAAGCAGCGCTGGGAGCTGATGGAACCAGCCCTTGCTCGTGCCCGGAGCAGGCAGCAGTGGGAATACCAGGAATGCTTCCCTGGGACACCAGCACTCAGCTGCTGGGGGTGATTTACTGCCAACCACAGGCACAACGCTTTGAAAACCCCTCTTTGTTAGCTCAGCACACAGTGTGCACATTTCCCCTTGGCTCTTGGGTTTTGGCAGGACTGGAACATTCCATACGCCTGAGACAACATGAGAAGGGACACAGGGGATGAAGTTTCATCATCTGCACCCGATGGAGGTTTTTCTTCTCTTTTTGGTTTGGTTTGGGCTCTGAAGGTGCCAGTGAGATGCAGCCCAGCTGTGCAGCTTTTATTACAACCTCCACTAGACCAGATTGCTCCAAGGCCCATTCAACACTCCCAGGGATGGGGAACCCACAACCGTCTTGGATAAATCCCTGCCATGGCATGTTCTGCCTCTGCTTCCTGTGACTCTGCAGAAGAGCGATTGTATTTGCATAAAACAGTTTCAGTTGCATTAGAAGCACTCAGCTTAAATCCCTTCAGAAAACAATTCTGACCCAGCAAGTCTGGTTTTAAACAAATGCTGAAGGATAAAGGCAGTGTACATCTAAATCAAGGCAGCAAGTTGTTTATTCAATTCCTTCCCATCTTTTAAAAGTACACAAGCAGGGGCTTTCCAAAAAGACCTTTTTATTTCAAGATATGAGGGTTATTTTGGAAAAAATAGCAGAATTAAACTGTAAGCACATTCCTTTCTATCAGTGACCACTGGCACAGGCAGCTTGTGTCTGCCTCATTATAAATACTACACTCTGCATTTCTGTTACTATTTCTAACAAGTTCAGCTCTTGCTGTAAGAAAACCAGGCAACATTTCAACGTAATCAATTAAAATGTAACTGAATGAATGATGAGAGAGGGAAAGCCCATGTTTAAAATGTTATATATTTATGATTTTTAAGCAAAATTGTCACCATCATCTTTCTCTGAATGCAAGCCTGATGGCATCAGAGGTATCTGGGGTTTAACAGCACCAACTTAGTGAAGAGAAGAGAATGATCTCTGTTTTGAAGTGATACACATAGGTCAATCAAAGCCCTTGGTGTACCACGGGCCCTGGTGAGATGTGCCAGGCACCCCAGTGCCCCACATCAGGATGCTGGGCAGGCTCCTGGCCGTGGGCAGCAAAGCCTCGCTCCCCTCCCGCTGCTGCTGCAGCAGGGGAGAGTTTAATCCTGCAACAAGAGCCAGGCCTGGAATCTCCAGGGGCTTCTGTTCCATAAATGGATCTAAGGCATTTGAAATGTGCTGTGGGGACAGCGGGCTGGCAGCTCAGCTGGGGCACATCTGCAGAACCTGAGTGAAGTGGGGGGTACTGCACCAACTCAGGGCACATCTGAGGAGCTGCCCTTCAGATTTTCAGCAGAGCAGGAGCCAAAGGCAATCCCTCTCTCCAGGAGCCCTGGAGCTCAGGGTGTCCTGCTGTGTGCCCTTGGCTGCTGCACAAGCACCCCAGCACAGAGTCCCCAGCTCTGAAAGGAACCCTTTACCCCCATTTACTCTGCTGGGCCATCCCTGTGCAGGGAGCAGCCCCTGCACACACACACAGACACGGCATTCACACGAAGCCAGGGAGGAAATTACCACCACTGAACGCCAAATCGAGGGTAGCTTAAATGAAGTTCTCTGAGTTCAATCAGGGAAACATCAAAGGAGCAGCCAGGAGTATAATTTGTCCAATCTGCCCACGGATAACATGTATTCCTTTAATTTTTTTTAAAATGTTATGAACTTTCAAGGAACACAGCAGGGAAAAGATCTCAGTAATAGCTGTCAAAAACCTGACTTATGACTTCTTACACTGCAATTTAACACTCTCAAAAACCTGCTCAGATTGATGGCATTTGTGAGTAGAGCCTTTCTTGCCTCTGGTGTAACACCAGCAGGTTAAGCCTTCAAACATTCCTTCCTCATGTCTAAAGAGCAGCGTGATTGGGGTGCCCCAGAGACAGAGTTCATCTCCAAAGGTCAATTCAAACCTCTCCTCCCAGCGCAGCTTCAGGAGGAGAAGCTCCTTTTCAAGGGGTTTCTTATAAAAGGACAAAACTGCTCCTGGAAACACGGTCCTTTAAAGCAACGTAAGGACATGGAAACTGATCAATGTTATTATTTACTCTGTTTTGCTGTAAATAGCCCCAGATATCAGGAAGATGGCAAAATAGAGTAGGTTTGCATTACTCATCTGAATGCTGTGACTTTGTCGACTGGGACACCACCAGAGCTGTAGAGGTTTGGTTCTTTCTTTTGGTAAATTACAAGTCACAAGTTAAAAGCAAGAAAATTAATGAAAATCATGTAATTTCATTCCAGAGCAGAGAAGGCTTAATGGGTAATGGAAATAATGCGCACTGCTTCAGCAAGTTTTTCATTACAATGGCAAAAAATAATGGCTTTCCCTGTTTGGAAAATTAAGGATTATACTGGCTTGAGAATGCACTATGAAAAACCTCCTGATATTTTTTTTTAGGTGCCTCAAAGACAAATAAGAATTTCTGTAAGTAGCTTTTTATCTGGGGCAAAGGGCTTGGGTTTTAACTTCTTCACTAAGTGCACCACCATAAAAAGGCATATGCAGACAAGTAATTAGAGAGAAAATAACTCTTTATGGATAACTCTGCTGTCTGGGCAGAGGGTTGCTCTGTGAGCAGCAAGAAATCAAAGCCATGCAGGATGTTCCTCTTGACCCTCTTGCTGCCCAACCTGTTGTACCTGAGAGCACTTCAACCAAGAGCTTGGGGCAGAACTGCAAAAGCACTGAGGAAGTGGCCAAGACCAGTTCAGTGACATGAAAGTAAATATTTCTCCTAAAAAAATTGCTGCCTTTTTAAATATGCAAGAGATGGAAATGATAATACATAATTAATACCTGTGAGAATATACATCAGAAGCAGTGCTGGGCTTTCTGCTGCTGCACATTAGTGGCAGCATTACTGTGCAATAAGTTAGAAGGAAGAGCCCAGCCAGGTGGATAAAGGATGGTTTCCTTCAGGTGGCTTTGACACAGTAGTGGTTTCACAGCATAAGCACATTCGTTACCCTCAGCCCTTAAATGTACACATTGCTCATTCTTCAGCCATGATCTGTCTCACACAGTAAAGAGATCTTTGTCGATGCTGGGAATGCAAAACATCACTCAAAGCTCGTTGTGTTTATTCTGCACCAACATAAGGTACAACCCTTTGTGCTACGTTGTAGAATGATAGAAGGGTTTGGCGTTGGAAGGACCATTAAAGCCCATCCCATCCCACCCCCTGCCATGGGCAGGGACACCTTCCACCAGCCCAGGGTGCTCCAAGCCCCATCCAACCTGCCCTTGGACACTTCCAGGGCTGGGGCAGCCACAGCTTCTCTGGGCACCTAAAACACCTGGTAAAGTCACCTGGTAATGCAGACTTTGCTGACGCCTCAGCAGGTTTCTGGTCCTTCCAATTAACAAGCTCTAATTAAGGATTATTTTCCCAACATTAAGTCAACTACCAATTAATTACTATATCCTCCAGCAAATACACTTGAAAGCTTGTAAGCTGTTGATTGGTGGGGGGTTTTTTGTTAGTATTGCTACAATTCTAACTTATGTGTCCTTTCAACTTCTGCGTAGACTTTTCCTAAAGCCAAAAGCAAAGCAAAGCAAAGCAAGCTGAGTTACTTCTGCAGTTGCATGGCTTTGTTTCCCCCTGGAAAAGCATTAAGAGCATTTTAACAGTAAAGCACAAACGTTTACAGTGCAATGTACGCGCTGACCGTGTTTGCACTGCTGGGGGATGCAGCAAACAGAGCCCTTAAATACTGCTCTAATCCCACGGCTGATTTTTCATCTTGCTGCGTTTATTCAGTGGGAAACCAGCGAGCTCCTTCCTAAACAAAGCAACTTCTGCCTGCCAGAGGAGCAGTGAGCAGCGAGGCGAGCAGAAGAGCACAGGACCCACAGCCCACCCTGGGTCTGTGTCCTCCATCCCACCCCAGGACCACCACTTTGCCCAGAAAACTCATTTACCCCCCACCCACCCCTCCCGCAGCTCCCACCTCCCCTCCCACAGCTGTTCTGCCAGCCTCCAATTCACAAAAGCAAAAGCTCTTCACAACCAAAATAAATACTAATCTTAAATTCAATGTACCCTGACAGCAAATAAGTTTGCTGTGCTTACTTCAGCATGAATAAAAAGCCCGCAAGGAGACTCCTACATAAGAGTATATTTACAAGTTCCATTACCCACTGGAGAGATTGATGTAATAAACCTATAATAAAAAGCCTCGTGTTATGGATTTCTCTAATGTTTCTTATCAAACAGCCTGTATTATCTTGGCTTGTGTATTCAATTTAAAATAGGTTTTCAATAAGTGCCTCAGAGCTGGAGGTCATTTTCACTCCGGTTCCCTCCACGCAGGGATGTGCAGTGTCTTTTGCTGCCCTGAGAAACTAAAAGCTGTTGGTAGCTGGGGCGAGTACGGTTTACAGAGTAGGCAGAGGGATGGATCAGAGAGAATCACAGTGAGAATATATTCTCTCTACACCTGGGCACACCTTACAGCCACTCTGGGCTCAGGCCCCATTACAGCTTATTTTTCTGAGGAAGAACAAGGATGTGGTTGAGATAAAACCACTCCAAAGGAATTGCTTGGCCACCAATTGTCGCCTCATTTGTATTTCATCCTGTCAGGCAGCACCACAACCGAGGTGTTTCCCAGGACCTGCAGGATGGCTGCCTTGGGTCTGCAGCACTTATTTCACCTTTTGGGTAAAAACAGCCCAAAACTGGGCCAAGAGGTACTGTGTTTGAAGACACAAGCAAGAGATAAATGCTTGTACCTATTTATTTTTCCCCTGACACCAGATTTAGCTAATAACCAATAGCTGCTAATGAGGATTCAAAGCAACTTTCCCTAGGACATACTTCAAATCATTGCAACACAATTATGGCAGCATTTTCCTCATTTATTAAATCATTTAAATACACTGTTGGGTTTATTTTCAGTTCTTTACTCCTCATTCCACAACGCCCCTGCTCACTTAGACCTAAGGATGTGAATTTTCAGTCCAGCTCCCTTTCACTGACATAATTTCTGCTAAAGCCTCTTGAATGACCCATTCAGTTCCAGAAGAATCCATATCCTGGAATCACAGGGTAGGGTTTCTGCTCTGGAACCAGCCTGGGAGAGTAGGGGAGGTTCACCTGGAGAAGAGAAGGCTCCAGGGAGACCTGAGAGCCCTTTCCAGTGCCTGAAGGGGCTCCAGGAGAGCTGGAGAGGGACTTGGATGGAGGGACAGGACACAGGGAATGGCTTCCCAGTGCCAGAGGGCAGGGCTGGGTGGGATAGTGGGAAGGGATTGTTCCCTGGGAGGGTGGGCAGGCCCTGGCACAGGGTGCCCAGAGAAGCTGTGGCTGCCCCTGGATCCCTGGGAG
>JAWWMP010000023.1:2044883-2060915 GCA_035047865.1 Dendrocincla tyrannina
GGTACAGACCCCTTGTGAGGCTGAGTCAAACCCTCTGCCATCACAGCAAAACTTGGCACATAAAGTGGGGACAGACCTGCTCACCCATGGCCAGTGTCACCCCCCTGTAAGAGGGTGAGGGGCAGAGAGCTGGGCAGCCACATCTCCTCCTAAGGCATTGATAATACAGGAGTTTGAAAGGAATAAAAAGCCCACCCCTCAAATAATCAGGCAAACCCCAAGCAAAGCACTGAGGGCAGACCTGACCAGCAAACCCCCCTCCAGCCCCACGCCAAGGGCTGGGTCCTGTTTGAGGAGTGACCACATTAACAGGAGTCTCGCCCTGCTCCGTCTGCTCCGAGGGCTCTGCAAACATTAATTAGGGACACAAATGCAAAGCGCTGCACAACTGACCAAAATATAAATTAATCAATTACGGGGCTGCAGCAGATTAATGATTTTTGCAGCTGCCCAGTAACATCAAAGCACCAGCCGTGGGAACCACAGCACGAACGGAACGGTGGCATCATTTATAGGAGACCATCATTTAACATGTACAACACTCTGGCTTTCGTTATTGAAATTCAGACATGAAAATCAGCTGAATTTCTCTTGTGTGTAACCTGCAGCTGCTGGGATGGAAGGAGGAATTCAGACAGGCCTGTGAATGCTCCTCGTTGTATGAATTTTGAGTTTGAATTTTTAGCAGAGCTGGATGCCTGATTTCATTGCAATGCATTGATGTAAATTATGGTGATTTTTGCTTCATAATGGAAAATGTTTGACTGTACATTGGTCTTTTTGCCCATGAATTACACAGCCATGCTCTAAATATTCTGGTCTGAACCACTGCTGAGGAATTGGTTATGCTGTGTCAGCATGTGACAAAAGGAGAAAGAATGCCTGGACAGGCATTTCTAAGAATATTTTCCTGAAAAAAAACAGTTTTGGAAAAAAACCCCACATAATCACAAAACACCCCCAACAACCCTGCTCTGAAAATAAGTTCTACAGAAATACTTCTTTGTTTTTCTGACTTCTGCTATCATGTGGATATTCCTACATTAAAAAAATGGCATTTTTCAGTAGATAAGAACGAAGCAGTGGTTTTGTTCCACCTTATTCAAAGATATGATAAATTTGATATTGAACGATACTCTGCTGGGCCTGGATTTGAGGATGAAGGGTGGGTGTTGCTGGGATATCAGGACACCAGTGACAGCTCCCCTGTTCTGTCAGCCAGCCCAAAGCCAACAATAAAACCCTCTGAACCCCTGTTCTTACAGCTGAAATGACTCATAAACTTTGCCCTTGTGGTCTTCTCCGGGTTAATTCCTCTTACCTTTCCCGCTGTGGGAGGTAACAGGGCAAATATCTAATTCTGGACACCTGGACACCGGGGAAACTCCAGTTTCTCACATAATGGGGAGTAGACAAGCACTGACATTGCAGAGTGACCTACAAACCACTCTGGGGAGCAACACAGGTATTTCGAGCTCCCAGGATCACCTTCCATGCTCCACAAAAAAAATTTCCAGGAGCAGCAGCCCATTTCATCTTTGCAAAAAAGAGGATTCCGCAGCTGGCGGAGGGGTTGGTTCACAGAGAAGCCAGTTGAGCAGAGAGAAAGAACAGCATTTCCTTATTCATTCAAATCAATGCAAGGCAAATCCTAGGGCTGTATTTTGGGCTGTGCTTCGGGGAGCTGCTGCAGCCACCCCAGGAACGCTGGACAGATCCAGCTGCAGCAGCACTTGCCCTTTGACAAACCTTGTAGGAACAGCAGCCTCATTGTAGGGCTACAGGAGGAGGCGGCAGTGAAGCTCCTGTGTGCTCACTAAGAGGAAAGGAGGGGTCATCTGGCAGGCTGGTTTATTTGTTGTAAGCACAGCTCTTCGTTTTTAAACAGCAAGAACAAGCAGAGGGCAGAACCCAAAACATCCCAGGGAAAGCTGGGATGGAGATTGGGGGAACAGAAGGGCAAGGCAGACACCACTCACACCCAGAGCAGAGCATGAACCTGTCCCAAAAGCTACTAAAGGGTCTTTTTTTGTTTTCTGTCTGGCCAGGATTTGGCTGGGATAGAGTTAATTTCTTCTCAGTAGCTGGAACAGTGCTGTGGTTTGGATTCAGTAGGACGATAATGTTGACAACACTCCCATGTTTTGCTCCTTGCAAAAGTCGTGTTTACCCAACGTCAAGGACTTCTTTGTGTCTCCTGCTCTGCACAAAATAACCTGGGAGGGAGCAAGGCCAGGACAGATGACCCAAACTGGCCAAAGGGATACTCCACACCACAGAATTCATGCCCAGTATGGAAAGTGGGGAGTCACCTGGAAGGTCCCCCAACCCTGAGCAGCCGAGGGCTGGAATCGTTCAGTGGGAGAGGAGCAATTTGACTGTGCATCACCTGTATTTCTCTTTTTATTGTCATTATTATAATGTACTATTATCATCACTATATTTTACTTTTTTTCAATTATCAAACTGTTCTTATCTCAACCTACATGTTTTACTTTTGAGTCCCCTCCCCATTGCACTGGGGTGGGTGTGAGGTGAGCAGGGCTTAGTTGTGGTTTGAGCCCGGCTTAAACCACAACCCTGTCCAAATGTGAGCGGATCCTCACGGGTTAAATCCCACTCTAAAATATGCATATGCACACTCAGACGTTAATGTGTCTGTGTGCCTGCAGCTCATTAACATGCAAATATGACTTCAGCAGTGAGACTCCCTGCTACAGGAAGTTAATGAGGCAAAGGATGGCATAAAAGTCATGAAAACACAGAAAATTTCCTTTCATACTTGTCCAGCTCATTCCAGGCACACAGACTATGTCACATCTTCATCAAGGCAGTTGCTTTGGCTCAGCCTGGGCAATGGCTTTTATTTCCACTGCTGTTCCCAGGCTGCACACAAATGGGATATTTTTGGGATATTTGGGGCTGCCCAAGGGAGAGCATTTTTTAACAAGGTCACGACTTAAAGAGCTTTGTGTTACTTTTCGCAGCCTATTCTGCCTCTCATCAAAAATTATCAGCACCACAACTGCTAATTAAGGAATCTGAGAGCCCAAACTAACCAGGGCTATTTGGCACCAAAGGATAAATTTGCAGCTACTGCTTCCCAGAGCTGACACCTGAAGACTCCTGAAAATCTAATCAGAACCCCTGAATTGATATAAGTCAAATATCAAGCCCAAAGACAGCATCAGGAGTTTTTAGCAGTGCAATCTCAAAACAACAAGGACAAACAGTCTGACAAACGTGGTCCCAGGCTGGGGGATGGATTGAGAAGGAGTGGGATGGCTCCCAAAATCATTAATAGTTTTGCACCTCGAGGCAGCTGGTTTAAATATGCCCTGGGGTTGATCTAGGGTTGTATCTCAGTGTTCCACCCAGCTGTGCAGAGCTGTAACATCTGAAGAGGCAGCACATAAAATCCACAGCAATATCCCGTGGGGACTGGGAGCAGCTCTGGCACATCTCTCCTCTCCTGGAGCGCTGGGGGATAAGTGGGACCCTTAATGACACGAGCTGTGGCTTTGGCAGATGTTTAATGGTTTGACTGAGAAGGGCTTGGAAGTTTTTATGCCATTTCTACGAGCAGCTGTTCATTTAGGAAGCACACACACCAAAAAGGAACCCAAGCAGTGATGGGGCTGGGGGTAGCTGGTGCCCACCAGTTGGCCCTCAAGGGCACCGAGGAGGCCACTGCAGCACAGGGATGGTGGGACCAGTCACTGCCCCTGACAGGGGTTTCTTGGGGCCCAAAACCCCATCCTTCACCAGCTGTGCTGCTCTCTGCAGCAGAGACAAAGAAGGGATGGTATCTGTGTGTCTGACACTGATTAGGGCTAAACACAAGCATGCAACTTTCACATTCAAGCTTATTTTCACATGTAGCTCAATACCGAGGTTTCCCAGTCTTTTAAGGGTCCACAAAGCACAATAAAGGCTTTTTAGACAACTTTCTGCCCACTATTTTTACCTTTTTTTTTCTTTTGTAGGATCCAATTATTACTATATTTTTTTCCACAAGGCTGCATCAATGGTTTGATCAATGTGGAAATATAAATTTCCTCAATTTGAGAACATTTAACAGCCAGAAGGGTGTCCATAACAGCACAGCCCTACCCAAAACCCAGCTCTGGGAAGCAAACCAAGAGCATCCCCTAATAACAGCCCTGTGCCCAAATGGAAAACCAAAGGGAAACCATTTCCTCACCCATCACCGAAGATAAAACTTGCACCAAACTTTTGGCACTTCTTTCCCCATAAATCTCTAAATCTCCCCGAGCAGGACAAAGAATCTGATGCCTGAAGATACTCAGTGCACTGCAAAGAGGAGGGGAAATGCTGTTCCCAAATAGTGTGGGAAAAACTAGAGCTGATGAGATGCATTTTTATAAATAACAGATGTAAAAGATAAGGACAATCCCCCAAGACATCCTTCTGAGACTTTATTTTGCTGACCCTGGCCATTTTCAAATAAATACTTTAAGTATAGAAATTCTAGTCAAAGTCTTTTTCATGCTTTTGTTTTTCCATTGTTTTATTTGCTTGAAATAAAGGATCATAGTGGCTGCATTCCCCCTGCCTGACTTCCCTAAGGTTGCAATTCCTGGAACACGTGTGGGCTCTGCTCGGCAGAATCCCTTTGCATCCAATTTTCTGCCAGCTCAGAATCTGTCAAAGCACATTTAGAAAGACTTGGAACCAAATTTCTAAAATAGGTACCCCTAAGTACTGGAATAAAAGTGGCTTTATGTTCAGTGGAGCTCAGCAGAAGAAAAGTAAACGCTATTCTAAGTAGTTTGCTATTACCTAAAATGCTGAAAAAGTACCCTGACAGTGAGCACAGAGCAAAGGCAAGAAAGCAGAAGTTACTAAACAAAGCAATAAAACATTCTGAGCAAGCAGCAGCCAAATTAAAGCAATCCAGGTGATTTAAACACTAATTAAAACCTAACACCCTCTCTCGGAATAAAACACATGTTAAAGAATAATAATGCTGGTTTAAGGAGGAAATAATCAAGGATAACTGAACAGCAAGGAGAGGGACTCCAAGCAGACTCTGACAGCCCTGGTGTGGTCCACACTGATTCTCTACAACCAACTCCTTGCCCATGACAAGGGCAACAGGGCTCTGGAACAAGTTTTGCTGACCCTCTCCAAATCCAAAACATTCCTAAGCAGCTCCAGGGAAAAGGCACATTCCTCAGAAATTTCCCCTCCCTGGGAATTCTCAAAACATTGCAACTTTCAGGGACGAAAAGGTTAAACAAGGGCAGTTCCAGAAGGTGGCTCCATTGCTGAAATATGTTATTCTAATTATTTGTTAAATGGAGCTGCAACACAACACCCTTTTAATGGGATTTAAAGCCACACTCCACAAAGGTTTAATTGAGCAGTGAAACACTTAGCACAGAACACGAGAAAACAACCGCCATCCACAGCAGCTTGGAAGGGGAAAGGGGCAGAGCAGAGCTTGGGAACGTTGTGGTTGGGATGGGGGACACTGACCTGCAGGAGAAGGAGTTGCTCAGGAGCATCAGCTCCTTCCAGTCAGCACATCCCACAGCAGTGGTCGTGAAACAGGCACCTACTTTGCCATTTCACCCCTGCCATGCACATCCCACCAGGGTGATGATGCCTGAAGTGTATTTGATAGATTATTAGCAGAAATGCTCTTGAACCCAAAGGCTCCCAGTGCCCCCTCACCTGCAAGGCACACCATGACCGACTGCAGCACCAGCAGCTCCCAGAGCAACCTCATCTTCAGCTGCCCAGGCAGAGGGGACGAGGCCACTGAGTCCAGCAGAGAACAGGGCTCCTTGGGAACTTCAGGCAACCCTTAACCTGCAAGAGAAAAGAGACATTCCATGGAGAGTCAGGACTGCTGCTCCTCCTACTTGTTGCCAGCATGTTTTTCCTTTCCAGGAACATTGCATCTGAAGATCAACAAAGAAACTCTTTTAAATGTTTCATTTAAAATCAGTCGGGGGGAGTGATTTGTGACCACCTGAGTTTTCTGGGTACCAGAGGAGGATTAAGGATTGCAACCCACGTCTGCACCTTCTGCTTGGGTGTTGGGAGGTTTCTTGTGCCTCTCAATTTTGCAATCAAGCAGATTCACTCCCTGCCTCTCTGGGGCAATCTGGTGTAATTAGTGAGCTCTGTAGATCACAGTTAAGAGAAAAATTAGAGTAATTCTCTAAAGTTATGAGAATTACTCTAATTTTTCTCTGCAAACATCATCCAGCCCGTGATGGGCACCAATATGCAAGGCAACACTTTGTAGGGAAGGTTCCCACACTGTTCAGGGAAGGGGGTTGTTTTTCCCATTTCACCCCCTGCTCTAAAATTCTTTTTAATAATCAGATTAAAAACATCTCCAGGTAAAAAAATTATTTTCCCTCTCATTCTGTTACAACTTAGAAACCGTCAGAATTTGTAAGCAGACAATTTGAGACCTTCTCTACAAAGTACCACCCCTCCTGTCCAAGCAACCTACGGGGGGAAAAAAATGCCTTTTTTATGAAAGGAACCTTTTCCAGAGCAGGCATTTAAATATTAAAAAAAAATAAATCAAGTCAGACACACATTCTTATAATTTATTCATCTCTCTGAAGGCTGGGAGTTAAGGGGCCTTTGTGCTTACCAGACAAACTGCATGGCTAATGCCTTGTGAAGGGGGATCATGAGAGGGCTCTGCTTGCTTTTGGGAGTTAAAATTGGTGAGATCCTTCTAATAAAGTCAGGTTCGATGCACTGACAAGACTAAGAATCTTTGCCCTCTGCCCTGAAGATGCAGCTTTGAAAGGGGGAGAGATTAATTGCACATATTCATTTGTTCTCACACAGGCTGATTAGGCTGGCTGGGGGTTAGCAGGAAGGACTAATCAATGAAAATTAATAGCTTAAGGGAATTATTAGAGTATTAATTATTAATTCTAGGAGGAAAATGTCATCATAGGCCTTTATATATTGATTGACGCAGTTAAGCAGTTACACTCTGTGTTTAGAGTGAACTTGTGAACTGTATTTTTTTACCCCAAATACTCTTGATAGGTGCGGAAATCCCATTTTTACTCCAAGTACCCAATTCACAGAATCATTTAGGTTGGAGAAGACTTCTAAGATTGAAGGACTCATGGAATGGTTTGGGTTGGAGGGATCTTATGGATCATCCAGTGCCACCCCTGCCACAGCAGGGACACCTGCCACCAGCCCAGGGTGCTCCAAGCCCCGTCCAACCTGGCCTGGGACACTCCCAGGGATCCAGGGGCAGCCACAGCTTCTCTGGGCAAGCAGTAAATACACACTTTGAGTACTCAGCACATTAAAGTCCAGTGGAAAAGCTGAAAGTCTTGCCTGGTCTTTAGTTACTCACCAGTTACTCCAGAGAACCAGCAGACATTGGAAGGTCATGCATGTGCTTCAAAGCAAAAATCCAGATACCTGATGTCTAACACAGCCCAATATGCTAGAGAAAGTTTTCCCAAAGAGAACCCATGCCTGTCTTAGCAGAAAAAGCAGTGCCAAGTAAATTAGATGATCACCATTAAAGATATTTTCCTAAGGTTAAAACAGGGTGGTTTTCAGGCTGGGGCTGCGTTTCCATTTCTCATGCCAGCTCCCTATTTCACATGTGAATGAGTCCAATCCTCAGGATGCTTTCCTGTAAACATCCCTGCTATTCATATCAGCAGGGCCTTTGTTCAGGGCTGTAAAAACTGTTCAAACACATTGACTTTTTATGGCAATGACTTGAGGAGAGGCAACATTTGTGCATGAGCAAAAGACGGGTAATTGAAAAGATCCTTCCCGCTCCTGAATGTTTTCTGCCTATAAAATCCCGGGGGAGTTTGTGCTGCTTCTGTGGCAGAATATGAGGGCTGCAAACTGCAAAGTTTAGTATTTCATTCGCAGAAGGAAGCACAGACAGTTTCAGCACTACACAAGCTCCTTTTCTGAGATGGAAATGAGATTGCTGTGCTTCAGTTTGGAAGTGCAGCCCATTAGAAAAGCCAACACACACGTGCAGATGTCTTTTTAACTTTCCTTTTGGCAGTGCAGCCATTGCAAGTCCTTTTGAAAGGCACCTTTGTTCCTAATTGGATTCTGGGGAAGAAACTTGACTCTCAGAGCTCTGACTGCAGTCGAGTAGGAGGGGGAAAATGTGTGGAAGAGAAATACTTGTGGTGGGTTTTCCTGAGTTAGTGTGCGTGGCTCTGTCAGAAATTTCATTGGGATGTTTAACTATCATTCTGAAAAACACCTCACAATAGAAAATAAAATCCTAAACTGAGGTATATGGATGTGAAAAACACTCTTGTAGATTAATTTACCTGTATGAGCTCACAATTTGGTGAACATTCTGAAGGAAAATTTGAAAACCACACCGAAGACCCCTCCAAGTCTTGCAGCAGTGAGCAACAAGCCTCAGCCCTCGTGTGCCATCCTCCTGCTGCAGAGTGCCACTTCCACTCAGCTCTCCAATAAATCACTGCTAATGGAGCGTGCTGCACACTCAGACACCAACAGGCATCTTTTAATCACCTCGGCACAGGGAGAGCTCAGGGGCAGCACCAGGCGCTCGGCACTGCTGCAGGACTTGGTAGATTTAAGGTGGTGCCGACCCTCCAGCGGCCACAGGTGTGACCCGAGGGCGAGAGACATCAATTCAGGGTGCCCAGACCTCCAAAGGATTTCCAAGATTCTTAAATGGGAGTACAGAATCATAAAAACAACCTTCAGGCTTCGAAGGGAGAGCAGAGCTTTGGGTTACGGAGAACGTGGGGCCATTCAGCTGCTGAGAGGACAAAATCATTTAGGCTGGAAAAGACCTCCAAGATCCTCGAGTCCAACCTTGGACAGATCCCCACGTTGTCACCCAGGGCAGAGCACTGAGTGCCACACACTGTTCATGTGTTTAAGCAAGAGGGCATATGGCAAATGTTGGCAAGAACACCTACGCTGAGTACATTTTGCAGGTCAGGTCTAGAAGTACTTAACCCAGCAAAACATGAGCACAAAGGTTTAATAGAAACTCAAATTCTACTCAGCTACACAAACAACAGTAGAAAATAAGCCACAGAAAGTCTTCCAGGGTTCTAAAAAATCTCTTTTTCCTAAGGTGAAGATACCTTTGTCTAATGCACCCAAAAAGATTTATATCCATCAAAGATGTGGTCGGGAGGTTCTTCAAATCTTGGTAGAATCACAGAATCATTAAGAAGTCATTGGAAAAGACCTCCAAGATCACCAAGTCCAATCTCTGCCTGATGCCACCATTCCACTATAAACCATACCATGAAGTGCCACATCTACTGGTTTTCGGAACCCTTCCAGGGATGGGGACCACACCCTTCCCTGGGCAGCCTCTTCCAGCTCTTCTCCACTCCTTCAGGGAAGAATTCTTTCCTGATATCCAACCTGAACCTCCCCTGGGGCAATTTGAGGCCATTTCCCCTTGTCCTTTGACTTGGTGCCTGAGAGAAGAGGCCGACCCCCAGTAACATCACTGCAAAGAAGGCTGCAAAGCTACACCAAACCACTACTGTGCATTGTCCATTCCCATCTCTCCAGACACGATCCATTCCTGGTGTTCCTAGGCAGTTTCTAAGCTAAGGTGGAGTCTGGATATCGAGGACAGAAACACGGTGTGTTTTGCTTCCAGAAACACCAATATTTGGAAAGGGATGGAGAGAATTCCAAACCCTGGGATTCTCCAGTGGTCTTGTTGATGGTTCCAAGGTGAGGTCATTCCCCATCTGATTCCAAAACTGGAAGGAGGGTAACCTTGAGCCTCTGGGACCTGAAGGCACTCAGACTGATGCACTGATTGGAGCCCAGAGCCAAATTCTGGCAGTGAAGGTTAAAGAAGCTGCTCAGCTTCAGTCAGGGTGAAAAGCAACGAGGTTTCTTTTCATGTAACAGGCAAACAAGGGCTTTTTTTCTGAATTAAAGAAACTTGCTTGACCTGTGAAAGGAATCAGTGCTATTGCAGAGGAGCAGCATCCCAGGCACGGGCAGCTCTCACCTCCTGAACACCAGTGATGGCCCAGATTCAGCAAAACCTCAGGTTTCTAACCCAGATCCAGCTCTTAATCCTCTGCTGAATCCAGGCCTGTGTGCTGGGAGAGGCACAGACTCTCTTCAGCAGATGGAATCAGTGACCCACAAAGCTGAATGGCCAAAAATAGAAGGTGTCCCAAAGATGTGGCCCCAAAAGTGCAAATCTTCCCAGCAATACCTTTTTGATGTGCACATCCCTGAGTTTTTTCAGCACTCGAAAGACAGGTTTTTTTTTTTTTGCTGGGGGAGCTGCTGCTCCAAGTCCCAAACCAAACATCAGCCTCCCTTTTGTGTAAGGAGAGGGGGGAAAAAGGGAATTTGAAAACAAGGCTCGGGGAGATGAAGGGCAATGGGCACGTGCTGATGGCATCTCACTGAGCTCTCCTCACTCTCACAGCACGTCTGTCACATCCTGATCCATCTCCAGCTCCTCTGCTGAAATTATCCCTCCTGGAGTTGCACTTACACACCATCCCACATTACTAAATGTATACAGGCACTTTGTGCTTGATAAAACAATGACACATACACAGCATGTTCCTGAGATGGGCCCATGATAAATGGGAAGGAAATGCTTCAAAAAATTAATTATCTAAATAAAAAGGACGGAGAAAATGTCAGTTTTCACATTGTGTTTCCCCCTTCAGGCATTCATTCACAGGCAATGGATAGAGATTTCATTTCACTGGATCAGGGAAGTTACAGCACCTCAACAGATGTGAGTTCCCAGCTCACTCCAGTCATTTATATCTGTCAGGCTGGTGGGTCTTTGGTGTGATGTGAGCCTGAGCCACCTCCTTGTCCTCACACACCTGCCACAGCTCGTTCCCCACCCCAGGGGGATGCAAGGGAAACACACATTGCAGCTATCAGATTCAGACAAATGCCTTTCTAACAATAGTAGCAAAGATTGTTGATGGAATAACTCAGTTAAGTTCCCACCTTGTGAATTATTTAAACTAGAGTTTAAATACATCCAAAAAAACTGTGGAAGAAGCTGTAAGTGCTCCCTAAAGTTCTGCTCATCTTACATATCCCCCCAAAAACCAGCAGTGGGGCAGGCAAGGAGACTTTTTTGCTGATATAATTAGAGACACAGAGAAATAACTATTAATGACACCATCCCTTTTTCTGACTTGCTGGCCTAGAAGCTCCATAGGCAGTTTATCTTCGTGCAGAAAGTAATGCTCCAGCTTAAAACCTGCTCAGAGAGACTGGATTATCCCCAAATAGCCAGCTAATAAGAGCAACCACCCCTTTAACACCTCAGTGTGTGGCAGCAGTCCCTGCACACCTTTGGCACTGCTAAAGGCAGCTTCATGGAAGCAGCAATTGTCTCAAACACGGATATTCCCAAGTGCAGGACAAGCCCCTTCGCCTTCTGAACATGTGAATCAGAGCACAATTTCGCCCTGAAGAGAAAAGTGACCATAATTAAAGGGTTTTAATTACCAGCCCCTAACTAAGACACACCAACTACCCCATCAGAACCCTCACTCTCTGTCTCTTGCCCCCAGGAAACCCTGCACTGCCCTGTAAAACCTGAAAAAAACCCTAATAAATCATCTCTAGGAAGGGAGATTTGGGTGGCTAAAGGCAAGTCTGAATTCAGGGTGTTAATTGGGGATCCCTCTGTATTAATCTACCTTTTCCATGAAGGGATATGCTGAGAAATGCTCACCTGAGGCAGCACCTTCAGAGAATACCTCCTCACACCACAAGTTCTGAGGCACTGGCTCAAACAGGGAGGAACATTATCATAATACAAAGCTACAAGCAGTGAAACTTCACAGTCTGGCACTTCCTACAAATTCAAATTTATCCTCTTTTAGAGAGTCTTTTACTGAAGATTGTCTAGAAGAGTTACCTTAAAACTCCCCAATTTAAAAGCAATTCCACCTTCATGCCGAGTGCCATTTTCAATGCAGTGTTTTGGTAGATTAAATTGAATGGCTATCCCCTATAGCCAAGCAAGGAATTATAAACCCCAAAACACGCCAGCTTTAGGGACAGCAAAACCAACTTGAAGGGCAGAAGATATTTGAGTTGGTATTCAGTAAGTCCAGCTCTGTTCTCCAGACTACATCACTGACCCATCATCAGTGGGGATGGTCTGGGAAGCCCATTACATGTTCCATTTTACTTCTGTCATTTTTTCTGATAGCAAAAGCTGTCAGTTAGAGACCTGACTGCAGAGCAGAGCACACGGCCAGCCCACCCCGCCCTTCCTGCTCTCCCAGCAGTCTCTTTCCACCAGGCAACACACACACGCTGGATGCAAAAATGAGTTGTCAGCCAAAGTAAGTTATTAAACTCCGTCTGACTTGGGATCATGAATTTCCTAAAGAAATAGGGGATAATTTATTGCTGTCTCAGTTTGACAGAACGATGCACCGCAGAAACGAGGCTCCCGGGACTCTGCGTGCCAAGGAAGTTGCTTTTATCCCCAGGTCAGTGCTTCAAGATAATGAATCAAGACAGTGTCACTCTTTGAACACAGAGACAGAAGCAACAGTCAAAGTTATTCACTTTTGAATAGGTCCATTCCCAAACTGCACATTATCAGGGAGCACCATCTTGTCCACAAAAACTGATGTGAAAATATTGAAGATAATTCCACAGTATCTCCCAAATCAGCATCTTAATGACATTTTGCTTTTCACTTCTGGAGATTACAAAATAAATCCCTTTTATTTCCAAGCCAGAAGGAGAGTTTTCTCCCCAGGAGTTTCACAGGGAGAACTCATTCTGAAGAATGCTTTGCCTGATGTGCTGCCTTCCTTCAGAGGTACAAATTGGAGGGCTTTAAGGGTATAAAACAGGACTTAAAAAAAGAAAAACAGCAAGCAAGTTTATTAACTTTGAAAAGCTGGTAAGAAACCAGTCTCATAGTCAGTGTATTCCTGGGAATAGAGGTTATCAAAACAACAATTCCCTCATCACCTATTACGAGCAGAAGGCTTCAAACCCAGATAATTGAGATGCTCGGACTTAGAAATGGTTTTAACTGTTTTGTTAAACTCAAAAATCATCTAGGGAAGGGAAAAAAGACAAACCCACCAATCATTCTGATGGCCCTGTTACGTGATTATTTAGTGTTTACTTTAAAAGATTGCCTGGGATTGAGAGCTGGGGTTGTTCAGTGTGGGGAAGGGAAGGCTCCAGGGAGACCTTGGAGCTCACGGAAAGAAGACCAGAACTGTATGTGGAAAATAAAGGAAAAAAATACGTTTTTTAAGCTTTGCACGTTTGCACATTTGATGTGAAAACAAGCAAGTGTTGCATGCGTGAGCTCCCAGGCTGCTCCACAGAGCTGGAATCTGCTCCACAGGGCTGCAAAGCTCCAGGAGGAGATGAGTTTGACTCCATGGCCTTGGCTCAGAACCCTCTGGTGCTTCTGAGCCCCTCCATGTCCCAGCGACTCTGTGTGGGTGCTGAAACCACCCTGGGGCTGCTCTACCCCTGCCAGTTGGTTTGGAAGAGACATGAACCATCCCGGGGAGGTTCAAGGGCTGTGCTGCAAATGAGCCCTGACAGAAGTTGGATGTGAGGGGTCACAAAGCATCCCCTGCTCTGCAGGTTGTCTTCCTTCCCAGGGAGGACAACCCAGACCACCCAGATTCCTTCCCAGCAGCTCCTGTGCCTTGCCTGGTGCCCTGTCCACAGTGTTAAATCCCATTTGATCCGTGTTGGGAGGCTCTGCCTGCAGCCCTGCTGCTCTCAGCAGTTCTCCTGCCCACAGCCTGCTCCGTTTCTCACCACAGCTTGTGGTGCAGAGCCGAGCAGCTCAGCTGCTTGTGTGAACCTCAGGAACCCACACAGAGAGACAACACAGCAAAACAGAGAATTGACACGCTCCCAACCTGCTTTTCCTCCTGTTATCAGTGGATTATTTCCAGCAGCGAGGCTGGGATCACACTTGGGATATCAAGGGAAGGCACAGCACGCCCCTTGAGCATCCTTTGGGATTTTCCTGACTGCAGAAACAGTGATGTCACAGTTTCCTTTGCAAAGCTAAACTAATGGCACTGCTGAGTGAAGATCCTGTTAGTGATATTTTGCTATTCAACAGACTGGGTTTCCAACAAACTTACTTATTTTCATTTAAAAAAATTGAGCTTCTGCCCAAGAAAACTAATAGGGAAGCAAAGAGATGGAGGTCTAGACTTGACCATGGCCATGCAGGAGAGGCTAATTTAGCCCTGACATCAGTTCACTGAGGAGCTCAGGTTCAGCATGGCCTGAACACAGAGCGTTCCCTCCCACTGGGACAGCAAATCTTCCCAAAACAAGCCAAGCAGCCAAGGCTGGAGGCCTCTGCTCACCTGACTGCAGCTCAACTAAAGCAGCAAATCTTCAAGGCTCGGTGTATAAGGAGAAGGGAGTGCTGCTGCTCAGGCAATGGGCTCATCCTGCCTTGGAATTCAGGGAATAAAGAGGTTCTAACACCAGACCTACTGGTCTCAGCACACGGGGACTTTGTTAGCAAATTCAAACCCTCAGACCTGCAGGCACCTGCAGCTGAAAACAAGCACCACAAGCACAGCAATGAGTGACTCGTGGTGTGGCCAAAGGGCTTGGCCACCAAAAGCCCGCCTGCCCATGGCCAGGCAGCACCTGGAGATCCCTCCTGCCCATACAACAAATCTCTGCAGAAGGTGATTGAAAAACTGTGGCTGCACCCTCAGAGACAAGGGGAGGGCAGGAGCCCCTGGCTGTGGTTGCAGGGAGGTGACACGTGCCCAACAGAGCACCCGGCGCCGCAGAGCACGGTGACTGCGGTGACACCTCCCTGTCATCACTGCTGCTGTTTGGTACAGCCCCCAACACAACCCTGGCGTAATTACTAAACATAAAAGGAAATAAACTTCGGAATGAAAACAAAGGAATTGCACTGGGTGTAATTTATGGGAGCTATTCTTCAGCAGAACAACATCAACCCTGCGTGTTTACGACCCCCCATCAGAGCCGAAAACACACTGGCACTTGCCTGCCTTGCCTGTGCAGATGATGTGATATTACTGCCTTTTGCTGCCTCGGCCATTTTTCATAGGAGGAGCGTATTTTTTTTAAAGACATCCTCGTACTGAACATTGGCTCCTGCCAGGAAAAATAAATAAGTCGGGCTGGCTGTGTGCTCCCTCCTTGCCAGAGGCTCTCGAGCTGGAACGCGCCGAGCAGCTGGCGGAGGAGCCGAGGAAGGGGCAGCGCTCACAGCTTTGTTTTCAGTCTGGAATATCAATTATTGAAGGAATCGAGCCCAGGGCCAGACAAAACAAGAGCCATCTTTGCAGTGGATAACTGTGTCAAACGATGGGAGCTGCACGGCATTTCAGGAACGGCTGGATGGCAGCGCGAGGATTTATTGAGATATCACGTCAAGTGCTTGGTTTTCTTGTCAGAGGCAACAGATGAAAGGAAACGAGGTTTGCAAACTCAGCTGAGGCCTTGATTTATGTATAACAGCTTCAAAGGCCTGAGCAGAAGTGTGTGCTCTGTTCCCCCAGCTCAGGGCTCCGTGCACAAGGAGGGACCTGGGCATGGGACTGTCAGGAGCACACCCTGCTCCCTCTGCCTCTGGGGAGATGCTGTCCCTGCCCAGGTGCCAGCAGTGCCCAGGAGGAGCTGCCTGGAGCTCCTCTGCAACAGCAGGAAAGGCAAGGAGCCAGGAAGGACACCAGGCTGGGTCTGGATGCACACACTCCTCTCTGACACTGAAGCCACCTTAAGATCTCAAAGCCCTTCCCTGAGCAGCAGATTCTTCTCCCTCCTTGCATGGGTGGAGTCAGCATGAATAAACAGGAGGAGTTCACAGCAAATTCAGCGTGTTCTCCAAAGAGGCAGCAGGGATTGTCCCCTGGGAGGGTGGGCAGGCCCCGGCACAGGGTGCCCAGAGAAGCTGGGGCTGCCCCTGCATCCCTGGGAGTGTCCAAGGCCAGGTTGGATGGGGCTTGGAGCACCCTGGGCTGGTGG
>JAWWMP010000023.1:2061015-2105982 GCA_035047865.1 Dendrocincla tyrannina
TTCTCTTCTCCAGGTGACCCCCCCAGCTCTCCCAGCCTGGCTCCAGAGCAGAGGGGCTCCAGCCCTGCAGCATCTCCATGGCCTCCTCTGGACTCTCCAGCAGCTCCCAAGGCCTTCCTAAGCTGGGGACCCCAGAGCTGGACTCTGTGCAGAACAGAGCTCTGAACACACGTTCAAACAAAGCAAATTAATTCATGGTGATATCAAATCTTCCTGTACACTTGCACAGAGGGAGAAGCCCCCAGCAATTCACCTTCTGGGCAGGGATATATAAATGTACTGAATAACAATAAAGCCAGTAAAATAAAGGAAATATAAGAGCCAGACCCAACCTCTAAACTCATCTTTAAGCCCCACAACATGAGCTTATTAATAACCCCATGAAGCCAAGTTCCTTGCAGTGACCAGCAGCCCCACAAGGGACTGCACCACTTCCCTCTCTCTGTTTCCTTCAGTCCACACTTCCGTGGAATGAACTTAAATATGATAAATGAGAAGAATTTCAGCCTTTACTGGGAATTCATATTATCACATTGATCAGCTTTGCCACATACAAAGGAGAAAATGTTCAGAGCCTTGACAGGCTTTAAAGAACAAAAGTCATTGCACAGGCACAACTGGCAACACGGGGTAGAGCCCATGGACTGGAACAACACTGTCCTGAACCAGGAAATAAACATCCCCTTGGAAAATCACATCCTCCAGTCGTTTCCCTGTAATATTTTGAATATTGACCCGTTTCCTGCCCGAATGTGCCCTCAAAGCTCACGGGCAGAAAGTCGATTCTGCCGGTCTCATTTGGTGAAATGGGAGCATGTTCGTTAGGGACAAACCTCATTAGCAGGGATGTCCTGGCAACCAGGGAGAGGGCATGGTGGATATGGGGGGATTCAAACTGGGGAAAGAGTTTTTAGATTTGAAAAAAATAATCATAA
Organism: Dendrocincla tyrannina; assembly: GCA_035047865.1. Classification (NCBI taxonomy): domain Eukaryota; kingdom Metazoa; phylum Chordata; class Aves; order Passeriformes; family Dendrocolaptidae; genus Dendrocincla; species Dendrocincla tyrannina. The sequence continues at coordinate 2,061,951 of JAWWMP010000023.1, forward strand.
AAACCCATAAATGACCTTTGCACAACAGCCCTGAGAACTGGAGCCTGACCAGCTCCGCGAGGTTTTGTTTCTCTTTACAGTCAACACTCATGGAGAGCAATGCCCAGGAAAACATCTGGCCGAACCAGCAGAGCCTCCCCCAACTCCATCTTTTCCATAAACCCTGTTTTATCCACCTCTCAAGCACTTCTGGAAAATTCTTGCTGGACAAGCCCCTCCTTGGAGCACAGGAGCAAGCTTAGAGTGGAAAGAGTGAACCAAGTCCTGCTGTCAATGAATTGCCACTGAGATCTTGTGCTGCCAAAGCTTTCACTGGAAAACCAGGAAATATTGACATAAAGCCTGAGCTGACTTATCCTATAGGAACTGGCAGCAAAGGATAATTCAAAACAACTCAGAAGAAGAAGAAAAGTTAATGTATACGTTACTGCTGTAACACACACAGCACATGACATTTGTCATCCTGGGAAAAGAAAAAAACTACACTCAAATGTACATAACTCAACAAATTGATACAAAACTTAATTGATTAAATTTATCTCTTAGGCCATGATGAAAGCAAAAAGCTCTACTTCAAACCAGCCAGGATTTTAAGATCAAATAACTTATCTGTGTCTCCAGCTTCGACAGTGGGGTTATTTCCTTTTCATCCTGTTGATACATTTTTGAGAAATACGACAGGTATACTTGGAAGAAAAGGATTTTTCATTTCCAGCATAACAAAAAAGATGTTCCCAGCTGTTCCCAGAGCTGGGACAGGCGAGGCAGCAGTGCCAGTGATGGATGGGGGAGCAGAGTGCAGCACAAGTGGGCAAACTTAGGTGCTAAACACAATTTCCCAGGGCACTTCCAAAGCTCTGCACACCACAGCCCTCAGCCTTCACAACTGCACTTTTTAGGGTGTTTGAGGAACAAAAAGCTCCTTAAATGACTTTTTTCTTTCCTGGCTTCTCTTGGTTCTTGCTGTAGCAGGAGACATTCTTACAACCCACTTTGGATTGAAACTGAACACAACACTTGCCCTGTCCTTAGGCAAGAGGGATTTTCCACGTGTCTCAATATAATACAACCCAATACTTAAAGCTGGCCCAAATTTAGTCCATAAAGTCATTCAGAGAATTTACCTTGATACACTTCTCTAAATATTTCTTTCTGGAGGGTGGGCACAGAGCAACCCACTGAAAGGTTATGATGCTCAGCTCTAACCCCCACCTCGGCCTGGGCACAGTCCAGTGTAATTAGGTAGGAACAGGCAGTAAAGGCAGGTTTGGGATTGCAGTGGCAGAGGAAAAGCAGAGGAAAAATTCTTTTATAGCTGTTTTCTGAAGTCCCAGTGCTGCCCTGATAGTGACGTCATTTTGTAAAGGAAACGCACTTCGCACACGTAACCTCCAGACAAATGTGGAAAAGCCCAGCATTTAAGGCAGTAATAAGCTCAAAGCACACTCTAATAGCAAGCACGGGCATCGCTCTGGAGATTTCTTGTGGGAGAACCACACTGAACTCTAGTATTGATGGAAGGTTAAAAGACATTCTAATCAATTGACATTTAAGGCTGCAGCAGTGTTAGCATGTCTGGAAAATGCACAAACCTTGTTAACCCTCTTGTGCGGGTCTTTAACCTCAAAATGCTACCTCCATTTGATACTGGCAAACAGGCACGGAGTATAATCAGGGGGTTTCAGGCTACTAAGAAACAGCCACACAGGGTATTTCACTTTAAACAGTACAGACTGGAATCCCAACCTTCACAAAGCTGGTGATTTCTCCCTGGGGAACATCCGACCTGCGTTTCTTGCTCATCCAGAGGAAGCTGGAAGGGCTCAAAGAAGTGACTTTTATGGTGTCACCCCGGGTTTCCTTATTTCTGTGGGCCCCCAGATATTCTCCTTCCCAGGATGTGTTTGAGGCTGCAGCACCTCCCCAGTTTGCTGTTTCATGTGGTGGTTACCCCTGCCAGGCTCTGCAGAGGGTTTCAATTGTTTCCTGTTCCTCCACTCTGGGATGTGGTCACTGGTCTGTCTCCGAGGCTTCCACCCCACTGAAGACCATTATGGTTTAACGATGCTCTCCTGAGAGCACGTGGTGAGCACACAGAGCTACGGATGCACAACTTCATCCAGCCTCCTCAAATCCATCATTTATAGGCAGGGAAGCTCATCAGCCATCTAACCTCATTAGCTCCTCATGCCCCACTTGCAAAAACTTAGAGATACTTCCAGAATTCTTCAGAAAATCGCCGAGGGAAGTTATAAAGAAGTTGTGTTTGAAACTGGTGCCCGGTGAGTGAACGTGCAGCTGTGGAAACCTCAGAGCTGTGCAAACACCTGGGAGAGCCACAGCGTGGAGCCTCTGGCCCTTTAACACACATTTAGTAAGTTTTGCTAAGTTCAGTCAGAAAGAAAATAATATTTTTGGAGCCAATCCATCATTTTGTGTAAAACTTGACCAAATGTTGAACTTTGCGATTTAAGGGTTGTAAAAATAAACTCCGCATCAAGCAAACATCATGACAATTCATTAATTCACCAATAATTCACGCATTCCTTATTTAGCTAAAAATAGAAGCTTTCTGCCCAAATCGGTGCACTTGTCAAGTTATGAAGATAAACTACATGTTTAAAAATACACATGGCACAATATGGCTCTGCTACCCACACTGCCTAAATCCCGCGCTTCAGAGCAACCTCAAGCCCATTTTTTAATTAGAAAAATTAAATATCAAAATTTATTGGTGCAGCCTGCTTTATGGTTTGACTTCCACTTGGTGCCAGCGTGTTCCTGCAGCCCAGGGAGGATGCCCTGAAGTGCTGCTGACTCTGCCCAGCTCAGCAGCTCTGCCCTCCTTGCCCTCCCTCCAATGTCATCCCTGAAGGAACGTTCCCAGACAGTTGTGGGACAACTGGGAGCTTTTTATTAACTGCAGTTGCTTCACTTTGCTCGGGCAGAGAACTCAGGAAACAGGAGATTTTATCTAGCAGGACACCAATTCTGTCCTGTGGACAAGGTACAAGATGGCAATATAGGATAGGCACGAGTCTGTGTGCCTGATTAAAATCTAGCTTGCTACTTGATTTTCATCACATATTTCGCACAATAATCCATAAAAATGAAAGCTGCAGAAACCCAGAGTAATTTTATAACATCTCTTATCACAGTGCAACATGACACATCTGCTCAGGTCTATTTGTTGAGAAGTCTCTCACAGAGTTTTCCCTTACTTTTAGTATCAATATGCTTTCCCCCTCTCTATTACCTCCAGGGTGTTTATTTGGAGGCTTTTTGCACACCCTGAGCTTGGCACACCAGGTGTTTTCTTCTGAAAAGCCTTAAAACAACAACAGAGTGCGTTTCCCTACAGGGAATGGGGCACAGAGGGCGCCTGCCCAGCATCCCTTGGGCAGCTCCTTCCTCAGTAAACACATCCAGAGCTGAGACAAACAACACCTTAACCCACCTGAATCTCCACGAGAGCTGGAAGGGAGTGGTTTTATCAACACTAATTAGTAACCTTGCTTAGGATGAACCTTGCATGCAGCAAATACATTTCACTGCCTGTAACTCAGCCAGGGCTGTGATTTCTCAGCCCAGAGAGTCAAGCATGAGGTCTTGCTGTTAAACACTTACCTGTGTCTGTGCAGGCATCACCCACACCCAAACACATCCTTGGCTGTTAGAAGGAACTCCTCACTCCCCTCACACTCATCAGGATGAGCTGCCACGCTCTGATTTTGTATTTCATAACATTACTTCCTCTCACTTAGTGATACCCTCCCAATGCCTGCCTGGAGAGCAGCAAAGCTCCTGCGTTTTCCAGAGCCAAATCCTGGGACAGCTCAAGAGCCAGTGTCACCACTTACCCCCCAGGCTCTGGGATCTGCTTGTTACTGTACTTTTTAGCTTATGCAGAATTTTTTTTAAGCATGTTTCAGCATCAAAAAGCGGCTAAAGGCAATTAATTACCTCTTCAAAACCTCACTCTAAACTACTCAAGTGTCATAACCCTTTGCACAGCCACTTACCGGTGCTTGTGCCGGCTGTTCCCAAATTCCTCCCAGCGCTCTTACACTCGGGATTTCCCCCCCACACACAGCACATCCACACTCCCCTCACCGAGCTGGTTCTCTGCTCTTCCTTTGCCCACAGTCCTCTTAGCCCTAGACTGCCTTATTTACATGTGCTTTGCAGAGCACTTGAACTTCTCTCCCCTGATATAAAGTTTCCTCCTGGCAAGCCTTAAATTTGCCTTCTTTAGTCCATTTGCCAAGTGCCTGGGATAGTCAGCTCCTCTAAATTCTGCCATCTCCTTTAAAACCTCCCACTGCACTTTATACCTTGCCATAAGATATGCTTTATTTCTTTGCTCTCCTCCTGATTCTTCCCCCTAAGTTTAAGTCACCAGCTCTTCACCCTCAAAACTGAGTGCAGCACAAGCAGAACTGCTCTAGAGCTTCCTTGCAAACACATACCTTTTAATTGTATAGGAAACCAGAACTCTAACAAAGCTTTCCAGCGCAATAAACACGGGCAAACCTTACCTGTGATTTGTGGCTGGTCCAATAAACCCCCCAGTGCACCTCTGCAACTCTTAACTAAGCACTGACTGAGCTGAACATCCCAAAATGCTGCTCCCGAGCCAAATGTTGCTCAAGTCAAGATGCAGAATTGCAGCTCAGCAATGAACAGCCTCGAGAAGTCAGAGCTCGCCGTGGTGGCTGAGCCTGGGGAGCTGGGAGGAGGCTTGGCTTGAAAATGCCTGTGCGTTGCTCAGATGGCAAGAACACACTAAAAAAAGGGCACATCTTGCATCATTGCTTCCTGGTAATTAGGTCTGACTCGTGCAGCTCAGGCTATTGATACTTGGAAACCCAAAAGCAATAGGATTTTCATTGTGCTCATAAAAAATTTAACTATTTCATGGTTCAATATACTCCACCATATAAGTTTAATCAGAAATGACATTACCAGGACTAAAGGAGAGAAAATCTGAGATGCTATCAATCGCTCGCAGCAATAAAAGGCTTCAAATTACGGGCAATAAAACATTTAAAGGATATAGAAAATACTGTTTTCTGTTATGTTCCTCAGGGGTTTGAGAACACCAGGGATTTCTTTATGCAATGTTTAAAGAAACCTTTCATTTAATAAATTTTACAGCCTACTTTTGAGTGGAAAGCAGATAATCTCATATTTTCTTCTGCCTGCTGGGGGCTCCTGTTGCAGCCCTTCTCCTCCTCCCCTGCAAACGAGCATTCCAGCAGCAGGGACCACACACCAGGTACCCTGCGAGGAGCCCAAGTGACCCAAGAAGGGATTTTCATTCCCAATTCCCCTTTTCCCTCCTCCACACTTCCAAGCACATCCAACACCAGCTCTTTGCTTTCAAAAGCACAGGCCCGGGGTGGTTTTTCTAGGAAGTGTGTTATTGGCTACCACACTCACACTACGGGGAGCAGTTTCTAATAATTCAAATTTTTTTTTGTTTTCAAAAAAGCCAGAATGTGTTTTGGAAGGGGATTGGAAGCAATTTATCAATATTTTCAACCATGTTTCGTATGTTTCCTCCATAAATAACAGCACAAGGCTACTATTACTCAGTATTTTTCACCCTTTATTGCAAATTAGGAAGGGAGGAGATGACCCCACATCTCATTCTAGCATCAGAACCAACTCTGTTTCTCTGCTTAAAGTAAAAGAAAGTGTCAGGCATTGAAATACTATTTAGAGAATTCACACTACAGTGGCAAAGTTTTGCTTAGTTGTGCCAGGAAAGTTTGGCAATGTGGTCATGTTTCAGCAACAAGATAAAAATTCGTAACGTAAAAGCTTTGGACTCACTGTAGAAGCAGGACCTCAGTGTGGGTTTATTTATTATTTCAAAGGAAAATGCATATTTTATATTTAAGTGCACACATAGTTACTCTTTTAAAGGAAAATGTTCATATTTGCAGCAGCCTGATGCCTCAGTAAAAAATACCCTGGTTTTGGTAACACGATGTGTGCTGAAAGCACTGCCCCTTCCTTAGGATCATTGTGGAAGTGCTGAGACGACAACATTCCTAAGAAAATTAATTATCACCATAATATTCCCATCAGCCCTTTCCCTGGTGCTCATTGGGGATGCCTTTTATTCTGAAATGAGGGCAAGTTCTGCTTTCAATTAGGGGAAAAAATGCTGAAAACAGGAACTCACACCATACTCTTCCCACACACTTCACTCTGACTTTGGGTTTTCCATGGAAGGAGAAAGCTTCCCAATCCAAGCCCAGGGTGCCTTTGCAAGGCAGAATTCCTGTCCCAGAGATATTCCACCATTCCTGCTCACTATATGTTATATTTTCCATATTCTACCCCTCGGACTTCCTGGCTCCAGGAACATCCACAGCAGGATTCCCAAAGGGAACCAGATATTGCTGCTCTGCTCTCCCTGTGCTGCTCGCCTGAGCCAGACCTAAGGAGAACATACCCTGCCCTGACCCCTTCCCTGCTGCACAGTCTGTTCCCTCCTCTGCTCTGAGACTTATTGCCTGTTCAGGGGAAAAATTATCTGCTCTCTTCTACCTCTGGCACCACACAACTTCATGCAACCTGTACAACTACCCTCAAATACAACCAAGCCAAGCCCTGAGGTTTTGAGCTTTCAAAATAATAAAACAAAGCCCAGAGACAAAGCATTTAAACCACTCTGCTGAAAAGCAGCTGAAACTGCAGAGTGACATTTCCAAACGCTGTGCAGCATCCCCAAAAATCCATACACGTGCTGTTATCAATCTCAAATGTCACCACAACCACTCAGAAACTGCACAGCCTTGCAAAAACCGGGGCAGCACCCAAAATGTTGGGTATTAGAGGTATTGACTCCTGCTCTTGGCCAGCCAGGGGCAGGAGGCTGAAGGAAGGACGAGCACAGGATGAAGCACAAGGAGGAGGAGAGTGGTCCAGCCCTCAGCCACCGATGGGTGCTGCTAAAGTGCAGTGACAACTCTTTCTGTAAGCACAGCTTTGGCTTAAGGCCCTCCTGTAAGTCATTTCAGCTGCTCACAGTATATAGAGAAATAGAGAGACACCCAGATCTATGGGTATTTGCATATGCAGACATATTAAATAGTATTTTTTCTATGGTTTATCTTATTAAGTATGGGGTTATTCACACACCTGGAAGTATTTATAAAAGTAAAAGCAAATACTTGAAGTTTCAGCCATTTATCATCCAACTCTAATTTCTGCTTTCACGACACACTGAGAAGCCAACCTGAAAAAGTCTTCCTGGGCAAGGCAAGATCCTTCTTAAGTCACTGCTCAGCATTCAAATGAATCCAATCAATATTGCTGATATTCTACCAACCAAGCCACGAACCTCACAAGTTTTAAAACCCAGAAAGGCAGCAGGCATGGCTCTGTCTACAAATCGTTCCCATATTCCAGCAGAAAGAGCAACAGCCAGAACAATTCTACTTATGCCAGATAACCTGTGCTACTTTTGTCCCAAATACACCTGGCTGACCTGCTCTTGGAGAGCTTTATTGCTGCCTGGCTCTGAGACACCGCAGTGCCATCCTACAAGGCGAGATCCTTCCCTTCTGCACAAACCCTTTGGGCCCCAGGATTGGGGTTTTCCTTAAGGGAACCAACCACATCCTTGGAAAGGCAAAGCAAAGGAAGTTCTGAGCTCTGAGCAGATGATTCTGCCTCCCCAGCCTGATGCAGCTGAGAGCAGCAGAACAGGAACCCAAGAGCAGTGGGCAAAACTGGTATGTCCAGGGGTGAACCATCCCTGCATAGCTTCCCAGTGGGAAGCAGACACAGGACACACTGTCTGCGAGTCCCTGCCTTGTCCCTCTGCTGTGGCTCTCCTGGGATGGGCAGGGAGGCTGCCTGGCTCAGCAGCACCCAGCCCTCCCTGGGCACCCAGCACCCCTCCTGCTCGCTCCAAACTCACTGATATTCAGGGCAAAACCACCAAATGAAACCCACACTCACAGGCTCCAACCCTGTCTCCCCTGAAAGATGATTAGAGAAACCCCTGTAATTAAGCAGGGCTGATGAGACTCTGCAGCCCCAGAACAGCACATGGGAGTGAAGCATCACCTCTCTTCCCTCTGCATAAACCTTTGCTCTCATTGCAGGTTTAATCTTTGTGGAATAGACTCGTCTTGAAGTCTCCACATTAAAGACACCAAGAGAAAATCCAGTTTCTCGGGGTTTTATTACAGTGAGAGCAGCTGTAGAGATGTTTCCTCCTCCTCCAGAACCTGCAGGTTTATTGCTTTACACATGTTTTATTTAAGCATCACATCCACCAGTTCCTAAGGTCAATGCAACAAATATTTAATTGCCACATTTATTTTTAAGCAAACAGATTCTCTCCCCACGGTCCTTCTGAAGGAGTGAAGATGCACTTAAAGCCCCTCCACAACCCAGGAACGACACGGAGCTCTGGGAGTGCAGTGACTGGATTTACACACTCGTGGAGGGACACAAACACATCCCATGGTGAGAAATGGCTGGGAAGGAGGTTTGGGAAAGGAGCAGCTTGGAGGAGATCCGCAACACTTGTCCCCAGCGCAAGGATGCCCAAGGACACGGGTCCCAGACTCAGCACAAGCACTCCGAGGAAATGGGACCCATCGTTGTTGGGAGGAAATTGCTCCCAGGGCTTCAGCAAAAGCAATATTTACTTTAGGCAATATATACTGGAATAAATCAAAGCCATTCGTCTGAGGTCCAGGGAAGGACTAGGATATGACAGACAAACAAACATCCTGCTCCCATCCAATCCATCCAGCATTCCCAATGTGCTGCCTGGCATTATTGCCTCCCAACCTCTTTGTAACTGAGAGTAAAATGCAGGTTTCAATTTTGTTTCCACGTCAGTTAGCTACTTCTGCATTCCGTTATTACAAAATAAAAATCATATTATTCCATTTTTAATATAGGATTCTGAAACGGCAGCTTTTTAAAAGATAACCACGCTTTTATTATAACTTTATGCAAATTGCCATAGATCCGGTGAATTCAATTAACTGAATTGAATTCCAATTTGCAGAGGAGCCTGGTCCAATAATTCAGAAACTGCATTTCTTGAACAGTTTTGGGTTGACCAGTGCTTACAAATCTGTCATTTCTATTTGTACTATTGTTACAGAGCTGTCAGCACACATATTTCACTGTACCCACGGGATGCCCACAAAAACAGGTTAATTAAGGACTCCTCATACATCCCAGTCACATTAACAAGCAGACCCCATGAGCAAACAAAAAGTGAAGCAAATGAAAATATCCCGAAGTATTTATTCCATAATAAAATGGAAATAAAGACTTTAATTGCCTTTAAGTTCTCTTCAGTCTTCATTTCCTCCGCAATTATAGAGACTGGGTTTTTATTGTTCCTTGGGTTGGATTCACTGCGGTGCCCTGTGACTCACATTTGTTTCTAAATGGTGGCAGTAATTAGTAAACAGGATTCCTTCCAGCTCTGTCTCTCCCTGTTGGGATGTATCCCCTTGGAAACAGCCTATCAAAGGCAGGAAGGCTTGCAACTTTAACTTGTGTGATGTCTCAATGATTTCTTTAAGGTAGAATGCAGTGCAATAAAACAGCCATTACTGCAAAGAAAGCAGGGATTCATTATCAAATCATTCCTTATGTATAAGAAACAGCAGCAGAACAGGAAGTGCTGCATCCTGTGTTAGAGAACACTATGAGGGGAGGAGGGAAAAAGAGAAAAAGCTACTTGAAGCTATTCAAAAGAAAGTGCTGGAGCTGATAAACAAACCACAGCAATCTGGGCTAACAATGTTTTAAATCCCTTATTTTGTAAGGCTCTTTAAAGCAATGGATGTTTCCAGTCTTGGAGCATTGTGCCAATGCCTGGGGACACTGAGAGGGAGAAAGGAGTTCCTTATTTTAACACAAACACAACCAAATAGTGTTCAGCTCTCCTGGAGATGCTTCTTTCTCCAGGCAGCATCACATCCCACACAGGTGGGACCCTTCCCTGAAACAAACTTTACACCCAACAAACTTATGCCTATTTGCTAAAACTCTCCTGGTTTTCAAAACTTGTGTTTTCAGAATTTTTGTCCATCTGATCAAGGACAGATTTTCCTGTTGGGAGTAAATCAGCTTTGCAGTGTCATTTCTGTCCTTCCCTGGAGGAGCCTGTACTCCTGGATAGTCTTACGGTGAAAAAATGAAAACAAAAGTAATTAAGGAATCCAGGTGAGGAACAAAACAACCCTGTGACTGATTAATAAACTCTACCAAGCATCACTAACTATGGTTCTGCTTCTCAGATTCTTTTTAAATGGCTCAACATCCCCCACGTACCAGTGTGAGCTCACAGAAAACTGATCACTGTTTGGGGAGCAAATAACTCCTTTTTGTGATAACAAGTTCCTTTACCCTCCCTTGGACACAAACTAAGTCGCCTCAGCCAGAATGAGGGGAGCAGCTGGTGGGGCCATGGTGTCCCACACTGTGGGACAGTAAAATGTGAGGTTTTATTTATTTACCCATATTTGTTTCACCCCAGGAATGACTGCACTGCCTGTTAAAGGCGATGCTCTCTGACTGCACTGCCTGACCCTGTAAAAGGTGGGGAGAGGAAGTTGTGGAGCATGCAAAAAAGAGCATGAGGTGGCTACAGAAGACAAAATAACACTCTAATTTTATGGTAATATTACATTTTAAATAAGATTCAAACAGCAAAAAAGACAGAAGGGATTTGGCCAATAAAATGGCAAAGCAGCACTTGTTGGTGTCCATCTCCCAGGGATGACTTCAGCAAGAATGCAGAATACAGAACACAAGTCAAGTGCCAGATTCCATTCCAGAATGTTCCCGTTGCTGCTGTGGATGTGCCATTAAGGATTTACTTGCCAGGAGCAAAGGATACAGGAAACCATTCAAAGTGCAATCCTTAGTCTTTTATGATTCAGCAAAGTCTTTTCCAGTAAATAAGACAAGTCAAGAATAACTTTAATTACTCGGCTTCAGCAATTTCTCCCATAAAAGATGAGAGCTATCAACTAAAAGTATATTCTGCAGGAGTGAAAAAATCAGCCTGAAGATCCACAAAAAAGCACTTAGGTTTAGAAAAAGAATGAAAATGACCCTATGTGTTATTTTAGGCTATATAAAGACGACGGTCATGAAAGGGTAGATTTCTTCTCTCTCACATCTTTCTTGACTTATCAAATGGATCCCAGTCATCAAAGACAGAGCAGCGATGCTCATCCAGCTAATGCTGCAAGTATTTCTCTCCCATTAAGGCTCCAACAAATAACATTTTTAAGATTATCAGAAAATATTGAACTGTTCAGAGAACTGGTTCATCATTCCACCAAAACAAAAAGCACATTTTTTTTTTCCCCGAGCTGCAAATGGTTCATTTCATAACAGAGAAATAATTTGTAAAAAGACAAAGCTGCAAGCCAAGGAACAGCTAATGCAAGTCAGCAAGACTCAATATGGCACAGCCAAGATGAACGATTTGTCCCTTTTGTATTATTTATTGTGCCTTTATATCTAAGAATCCCAAACTATCTATTACCAGGGATGGTGCCCACACTCAATTTCTATAATATTGTGACAGCCAGTTGTTTCCATCATTCCTAAAAGCCACTTCAGCTGAAGCTGAGTTTAAAGCACTGGTATCAAAGTTAGGATTGATGCTGCCTCCCACACACGCCGTGGGTACGAAGGGAAGGCTCCATCCTGTGGAATCACTTTGGTTCACTTTCTCAAGCAAACAAGACCTCGAATTCCTAATTGTTCAGCCCGTGCATCTGAGATAATTGCTGATTAGGGTATTTGAAGTGTAAGTGATTGTTAAATGTGCTGTTTGGCTAATGCCCAGAAAGCCGACGTGATCTCAGGGATAATTATAGACAGTTTAATTGCTGCAGGTCTTTTAATTGCCAAAGTACACAGCTGATGAGAGACGGGATGCAACTGAAGGTCTGCTGAACCAAGGAAGCCTCCAAAATTGCAGGCCATGAGCTGAACCTCTGCTTTGGGTTCATTCAGGACAAGAGATGACATCACTTCCAAAAGAAAGACCTCACCTGTCCTACTTCCACCTTTGCTTGTGAGACATTCCTCTGTCTGCCTGCCAAAAGCTGCCTCCTGTGCTCTTGCCAGCCCTGTGTGCTCTGCAGACATGAATTCCTGCAGAGACTTTGTCCCTGTGCCTCGTGTCACCTCATCTGTCCTCTGGCTCACTTCAGCTGGAAGGGTTCCAGGAAGCCGGGCTTGGACCCAGGGCAGTGGGTAATGTGGGAAGGAAGAGCCTGCAGAGCATCCCCACCTGCAAATTCTCCTTGATATTCAGAGTAGGAATTACACAATTTGGCTCCTGAGTGAGGCCAGGCAGCAGATGGAGCAGCTTTTGTCATCGACTCAGGTAACTCTGTTGTAGCACTCAGGAAGATTCACAGTCCTCCCACCCCCAAAAGTTATTTTTTTAGAGGCACTTCAAGCTCCTGAAACAAGTCAGGCTGGCAGGTGTGGAAACACAACCCCTCCTTTTACCCACAACCCCCCCCAGAATGGGTTTGCACATCTCTCTCATTTCTGAGCTTTTCTTAAAAGGTGGCCCATTTAAATACCATTCTGCTAATTCAATATATTGCTGGGTTTGCTGTACAATAACCTTCAGTCACCCAGAGCACCAACTGGGCACCAAAGCCCTTGGAGAGGGCTCTGCTTCCCAACCACAAGAGCCTCATGTATTTTTCCCCACTTGACTCAGGGGCAATGATAATTCTTATGTATTATAAAAACATACCAACTCACCATTTCTATTTATAAACACTTTGCCATTGATCACAACAGAGGCACATGTAACCAAACCAATCACAGAGCTAATTTGCATCATTACACTGAGATTTATCCTGAAGGAACATGTTGAGAGCAGATGAAAACGTCCCAAAGTGCATGAGGGTATTTTATCTAAGCTTTATGGTGGGGTAAATGTCCACACAAAAGCAATGCAGAGGGTCAAGCAGGTCAACAGTCTCTTGTGGGTGGTGCATTTACTGCTCTTAATCCTCAGAAAAGTGTCTGAAGGCACTGGGGTGTGTCTCCATGGGCAGCCTGGGCAGTGCCCGGCTCTGAATGACACTTGGGTGTCACTTGGCTCTCCTGAGCTCATCCTAACGGCATCCACTTCATGCAAAGCTGCAGGAACTGGAGCTGGAGAAGACAAGTGAGGTAAATTGAGGAATTACTGGGATGGGATATGTGGAAATAACAGGCTTAGCATTTGTCATGCTGCACTTCTGAATACTGTGTTGTGGAAACATCAAAAAGGGGAACAAAGAGTGGTCCTATTACAAAAAATAGATTTTAGACCAGTAAATCTATAGCCATTTCTCAAATCACTGTTCCCCCAATGCCTGAGTCATCTCCAGCTATGATGAATAACAACTTCTTTGCACCCTTTCACTGAAAATACACCCGTCCCCACCTCCTCGAGGTAACATCCTGTAAACCTCACTCTCTGAAAACTTTCTCCATTGTCTTGTTTTCTTAATTATGTTTTCACCTTTTGCTCAGTTTTTCTGCTCTTTGTCCAAAGCTAAATGGATGCTTTTCCCACTTGCAGCTTTCCTCTGATGGCTCTTGTCCTTTGGAGTTTCAAAGGGGCCTCTGAAACCCTGGCAGATCGCGGGGGTTTCGCAGGTGGAACTAAGAGAAGGATTTGTCCTGTGGATTCTTTATCACTGATGGAAATGTGGAAGCCAGAAAGCTCCCAGCTTGAGCTGCAGAGCTCACGGAGCGCTGGCAAAGCTACCAGCTAGGAGAATGAAAAATCCCTTCCCCTGGAAACTGAACAGATTGAGGAACAATAAAGCATGAAATCACACTCTGCACCACTTACAGACATTTCCTCGAAGTGCCTTTTGATATCAAATACAATACAGCTATTTTTCACTGTCCTACCTGGACAGTTTGTTTACAGCCAACGACACAGAAAGGATTCCGAGCCTCGGTCACTGTGCCTACAACAGCTTGAGGCAAAGCGGGAGTTCTCTGCTTCCCCCTAAAGCTGATTGCCTCTGGAAGTGCTGGTCCTTTAAGCCTGATGACCCACAGCCAGGCTATACAGAGATGCTAAAAACATTATCTGGAGATGAAAGAAAGTCTGTGTTGTGGGCTTAGGTCAACCTTGACCAGCTTGTCTTTGAGCTGCTCCGTTCCCAGACGAAGCCTCTCGACTCTGGATTTGCAAAGCCTGTGCTATATCCCAGGATCAGCAGCTTGGCTTTACAACTAGGAAGCTTAAAAGTAGCAGATTTCAGGTACCTTCAGGCTGCTTTTGCTGTGAATTTTCACAGCTTTTTTCCCTAATACACTCACCCTTGGCCACCACCCACTTCCCAGCCCCACCAGGGCTCATCTTCCACTTTGCACGTTGTCAAAAAACGGCTCAGAGACTTCAAGGGAAACAGTCTCTGTGGAGTTTTAATATAAATGTTAGTGGGTAGCTAAGAATTAGCAATGATCTGTGATTATGCAAGGGACACTGAGAATTAACCATGTTTAGACCTGGTTAAATGGGGGGACCAACACACCTCCCAGTGAAACACAACCCTGGGCTCAAAGGGTGAAGCCCAGTGCATCTCCTTGTCTCTTTTTGCAGCAGTATGCAAAGATCTGATAATTTGGTATTGGTTATCTAAAAGGAGAATTCAAAGATGCAAAGATTTAGACTTAGTTCATGCAGATTTTTCAGGCAACGGAGCTGGTGACATGACTGAGTCCAAGGACAGCAGTTCAAGTTCCACCATCAACTACTACGAGTTTATCTAAAAACTCAAATAAAAGAGCACCAAAGAGATTACATCACATGCATATATTATGGCTGATTATGGCCCATTTCCTGTCTGTGATCCATTACATGCAGAAAATACAGCCCTTAATTTCTGCCTGGGATGGAGAAAATTCGCAATGATTCAATAGAACTTGATAGAATTGTCATCTGTAGGAAGGAGAGAGTGGTATTACCAGAGTATCAGATGTAAAGGACTCCAACAAACATAACTGCTGGTTTGAGGTAAGAGATGTCACCAGGAAGTATTGGCTATCACATGAAAGGCTAATCTCAGAGACACAAGGGATTCCTCTTTTCCTTATCCACCAAAATCCAAATTGTCTTGCATTTAAGTTTCTCAAAAGGAATTACTTTCTATTAACAGAGTGAAAGGGAGTCTTTATTTCAAACAACGCGAATTTCAAAGCCCAGGCCTCCAGATGTCCGTGTCTCCATTTCCCTGCTCCCACAGCCACAGGAAGAACATAATCCACCTGAACAAGACTGACACACTTCAGGGGAGTTTTGCTCGCTGCAATTATCCCCAGTTCCCAAAGACACCAGCGATGAGCAGAATAACCTTTGTGAGTTTTTCCTGAAATATCCTTTCCCTAGTGTCACAGAGGCTCTGAATGTCAAAATGTGATTTATTAATAGGACAAGGAGAGTCATTAGGAACATTGGAGTTCATCAAGAGCCGAATGCCCCCTTGGATGGGAATGTGGCACACCTGCAGTAATTACTGGGGAGAGCTTAGCAACCCTTTGCCATGCTCCGATGGCTTCCTGGAGTGTTGGCTTAGTGCATCCAAGTGCATGGAGGAGATTGAATTCCCTGCTGCTTTCTGCAGACAGCCAGTTCCAAACTACCTGCACACTTGCTGCTCGTGACCTTGCCCAGAACAACATCTGAACCGAGGGACCGAGTCTCTCTCCAGTGATAAAACTTGGTGACAAAAAGCCCCGCCACTCCCTCCTCCAAAGAGCATTAGGCAGTTTACAGTAGGATTATTGTAATTAGCCTCTTAAACCCATACTATTTGCCTTAAATCCCTCTATCCCACTCACTCTGGCTCTACTGAAAACGAGGTGAAGGATCACAAATAATTTCTTTCAATGCAAGGAAAAACCCAAAAATTTGCAAAGCAAAATCTGCTTTTTGGCAGCCAGAACTTTTCGCGTTTCCAAATAACCAAATTCACACTCAGTGCCAAATTAATCCATCGTTTCAGCCTAAACTGGACCCAAATAAACTCACTCATCACCCACAGATAAACATGTCTCATTGTCATTAATGTCTGATGCAGACTGTGCTTCTGTTCCAAGCAGATGGGAGCTATGTGGGCTGCTAGAATGGCTTTGAGCAGATTCTCTGCCCAAGTCCTTCATTAGCTCTAAGAGTGAGTATTTGAAGCCAGGCATTGAGGAAAAGCAGTCAAAGAAAGCGTGCTATTTTGGTTTCATACGCTTGGTGTGTTGGCCATACCCGTGTACAACTCCTAATCTGCTCATGTTTATGAGAATGAGCTGGAATAACTTTCTCCCAAAACATTCTCTCCTCGTTTTTCATTTCCCTCCTGTCAAAAGCCTCCTAAAAGGAAGCTATTATGGGGTTTATAATTTGTAATTTCTAAAAATCCCTCAAGGTGAACAGAGAAAATTTATTTTCTCTTTAACATTAGGTGGCATTGCCTTTTGTGAGCAGCATTTCCTAAAGCAGACTGCCAAATATAAATAAAAATAATACAAAAAGGCCTTCGATAGATGATCCAATTACACATGGGATTACTGCAGTGGGGTTTATGCAAAGCCAGGTTTATGATCCTTTAAGTGGGTTTCTTCTGTTCCTCAAAATGATGCCGAGGAGGACACGGATTATTTCCATATGCACACATTTTGGTTTCAGGGTTAATCTTCCAAACCCTGCACGTCCCTGCTGTGCCACTGCCCATGCACAGGGCCAGGACAGCAGGGCCTGGGGCTCAGCAGATGGCACTGTCCTCCCACCCAGCCTCACCACAGCTCTGGGAAAATCAACTTTGGACTTGTCCCTCCCTGGGACAACCCTAGGGGTCAATGAAAACTGGGCCCCTGGGGCTGTGGTGTGTCCCCAGCGAGGCCACCCAAGGCATGGTGACACTTGTTGAGGGTTACCCTACACCCTGGTGGTGAATGGACCTCACCCCAGCACATCAAAGCCGGTTCATATCCCATTTGGAATCCACAACTGCCCTCTATAAAAACAACAGACACATACAAAAAGGGTATTTACAAACAGGTGCCACCACTGAAAGAAACTCATGGTATTTTCTATACATTGTTGAAAAAAAATACTGTTTTCCTCAAAATAACATATCAGAGGAGAGCTCCTAGGAGGGAGCTGAAAGCCTAAGAGCAAACAGCACCCAGCGTGGGACCATCAAACCCAATGAACACTGCTGAGCTCCACACCAGCCAAAGCACAAGGTCCTCTGGTCTCCCCTGTGCAAAGACACTCCCAAAAGTGCAGGTAGCAGTGGCCAGGGCCATGGGCACAACACCCAAGGTCCTCCAGATCGACCTTCCTTACTCTGAGTGCCAACACAAAATGCAGAAGGGAAGTGGTGTTATGTATTCATGAGACCAAATACACATTACCAGACCCAAATCTCCTAAAAAAGACACCAAAGTACTGGCCTAGGCTGCCCTTCCAAATGTTTCATGACTCCTAGGGCAGGATTAGATGGGATATTGAGAAGGAATCCTTCCCTGTGAGGGTGGGCAGCCCTGGCACAGGGTGCCCAGAGAAGCTGGGGCTGCCCCTGGATCCCTGGAAGTGTCCAAGGCCAGGTTGGACGGGGCTTGGAGCACCCTGGGCAGGTGGGAGGTGTCCCTGCCCATGGCAGAGGGTGGCACTGGATGGGCTTTGAGGTCCTTCCAACCCAAACCAGTCTGGGATCCTACAACACAATTTTTTTTCTGTTAAAGCTACACAGACTAATAAATCTCGATTACATTAATTTATATAAACAATCAAGTTCCTAAAATCTACACCAAGACTTATCTCACGTGGGTTTTTTAAACTCCATAAAATGTATGAAGGTGCTGAGGACAATTCCCTCCCATTAGAATGACAGTGAAAGTGTTAAACCCCTTTTCCCTTGAATGCTAATCCTGCTCCTCTGAGGTTCTTTGCTGAGATTGCATCTCCTTTGCCTCAGGTATTAAGCCAATGTAATTTCCTTAACCATGGGGTATCCATTTATCAGATTTGGTGCTGATCCCTTGCAGTTGCTTCAGCTGGGAAAAAAAGCTTCTTTTAGGAAAAGGTTATTTAAATGTGACTACAAATAACCAGGAAAAAAAGCCACCTCAAGGTATCAACAGATCTACTGCAATAAAATTCCCTGACACCTGGGAAGACATTAGGGTAAGTCAATAGCCCAAACCCAGGCACTATTGGCTGCATCCAGCAATTCCTGCTGCTCCCCCTGACTTCGTTTGCAATCATTTAGGAGAGCCTCTAATGAAAAAAGGCCAAAAGAGAAGAACTTTTAATTCCACAAAATGAAGTTAAGTCAGTTATTGTGCTTTCTTTTATTCCTAGTCCGCAGAAAATGATTGCTCGTGTTTATCGATGCTGTTGTAATGGAGAAAATTAATTTGGGGAAAATTCATTAACAAACTGCTTCTCTGTGCTGGCATGGCCACCACAAACGACCAGCAAAGACTGCTAGGAGAGGGAAAGAAAGGTAGCAGCCACATAAAATCCTCAGTTCTAATGAAACCATCATATTAAGGGCATCTATTTGACTATTAAGGGGTTTTTTTTATGTTTTAAAAATAAATAGCATAGTGAAATAAAGGAAAAAATCTCCCTATAATGGGACACGTGCACTGTTAGGCTGCTGGGAAGCTCAGTCCTGGTGTAATTCCACTTCAGTTCCTGAACTTTATGGAAATAAACACATGCACTTAACAATACATTCCATAAATCCAATTCTCAGCACTGCGAGTGCTGCACATTCAGTGCATCTGCTGGTGCAGGTTAACTATCTTTATACAATTCGTAGAGCTGGATCATCACTTGGATCAAAGTAGTACTACACATTCCCAGGACAACAGGATTTCATCAGCTGTTTTTGCTTAAGTGAACTCTGGATCCACAATAAGTGCAGCTCAACACTGAGAACTTCCCCTGAAAAATGCCAGGTGGGTCAGAGATGCCCCTCAGGTTGTACAGCACACCTGAAGCACCTCCAGGGCTGCACCAGTGGCACAATCCTGTCCCTGGGAATGCCAGGATGCAAAAGGCTCTGGGTACAGAGGTGGCCTTGGAATAAAAGGAATTTTGAAGGCATTTTCAGCTTGTGCTCCTGCCACAGGGTTGTTGCTTATTTATTTTTTTCAAACTGGATTTGTGATTACTCAATTAGCAGAGAACTACTGAATGATAACCAACAGAAACTGTGCAGTGCTACGAAAAATTGAATCAGCAATACGTGATCTAGAAAGAAAGGTCACTGAGTCATTTTGAATAAGTACATTTGAGATAATTGTTATGTGCTTTGAAGACATTCTGAGAAAAAGAGGCAAAATTAATCAGATACATTAAATTATGAATTATTAACTCAGCTCTATTAAACATCAAATGGAAAAACTTTTTAGGATTAACCATGTTTTAAGAGCTCCTACTAACTAAAGAGTATATTTCTCTGATTTCGAAATTACTTTTATTTACATTTGAAATGCAGGAAAGGCCCTCAGGGGTGAGCGACACTTCCAGACGTGCTGGATCCCTTCTCTGGACAACATAAAGACCTTAATCCATTTACACTGAACCTTCTCAGACCACAGCGGGCATGGCACACATTAAAAAGCTCATGAGTGCCTAAAGACAGAGGTATCTGACAGATTCCCAATTTTCCAAGCCCAGGAGATCTGGTTTTAATATTAATCTGCTGAACATGCCAATCCCTCAGTGAGCAGTGGCAGCTCCCACACTGCTGCACTCACCACGGAATGAACACAGGGTTCCTGGCTCCCATCCTTCACAACACTTTGGGTATTTCAGCTCGTTGATGCAAGTGGTTTTTTAATGGCAAATTCAGCCTTCACATGGAGTGATGTCAGAACTACTCATGAAACCAGTGGCCGTGGCCTTAAGTTAAATCAATAATGCTGAAAGAATAATGGCTGGGGTTTTCCTGGCTAATAAACAGTTCTTCTGTCATTTCCTGACCCCCCTCCTTGAGCTCCAGGCACTCAACAGGACACGTCCCTTCAGCTGGGAGGATGTGAACCCACCCCTGGGAGGGTCTGCTGCTGGTCCTGCCTTGGCTCGTGGTCCCTTGGCTCCACCCCATCCCTCAGTGAGCTGTGACTGTGCCAACAGCTGCCAGCATCTGTAAATCAGCTCATCCCAGTGATGCACCCACTGCCTTCAGCATCTGTAAAACGCCCTGGAAACAACCTGCCTTTCTCTTCCTAAATGACAGCAATCATAGATGGGACCCAAGCTATGCACAACAGGTTTATTAGTTCCTCAGGAGCAGTATTGCTGCAAGAATCAAGTTTCTCATGGTTAAAAAGGCCTCCTTTTTGTTACTTATTTCCATTTCTCAGAGCCTGTGACACGGAACAGACCAAGAGTCTCAGCTGCCCCAGAGGGGGTGTCAGGTCTCCATCCCCCTGAGCACCAGCCCTGCTCCACCAGCACCTTTCCATATGGAAACCCTCCAGCAAACGTGCCCTTAAGCTTTCTCCTCCAAGGCTTCGACATCATTCCTCACATGCCAGGCACACTTTGCTCTCCTATTTGCAAGTTACCACTGGCATTGAATAACTGAGCTGCTGCTGCTGCCTGAATTTGGATGTTCCTTTCCAGCACTGGCCTCCCAGTGGAGGGACTGGAGAGGCCACACAGCACCCAAGGCACTGCTGCAAAACCTGCAGCAATTGCTCAGGCCGTTTGATGATTCTGACGTGATTGATTTTGTTCTTGTTAATCACAGAATTACAAATTAGTGAATGACTTTATACCACAGGATGGATTCCTAAATTAGGCCACTGTCATTTATCAGTAGAATTTCTTTAACCAACACGTGTGATCCTTTGATGCATTAACATCTCCACTCTGCACCATTAACACTCTCTGTCCTCACTGCAATATGGTGAATAACGAAGCTCAGCGTTTACCAAGCCACAAAAATGCACTTTCTTAATTTCCTCCTTAGCAGGTGCATGTAAATAGGCAAGGGCAGCAAACCTCCCAAATCTCCTCTTGCAGAGAAGGGTTTGTTTTACAGCTGAAGCTCACCCTGGATAAGCCACCAGTTCATCCCATTTTTTACCCTCTCCACTCTTCCCCAAACATGTTTTCTGCATCATGCCTTGTCTTCCAACCCTCAAACCCTGGCAGCAAGAAACTTTGCTCTGCAAGCTGCTCCCAGCTAAGGAAAGGAGATTTAAAAGCAAGTAATCCTGGACTGAGCTGTACATCCCATGCAAACAACCAGCCATCTCTTAAGTTTCTCACATAAACAAGGATAATTTCCAGGCTTAAAGTTTTTCTGTTCTTATTCAGAGGAGACTTCAGAGGTTCACTGACGGATAACTCATGGAATTAGCAAAGGTCACGGGCTCTGGGTGACAATAAACACATTTCAGCCAAATTGCTGAAATTCCAGATGAGAACCAAACTTAGAACCAACATCTGATGGACTTACAATTATTTCCTATAGCTTTCCCATGCATAAATTATTACCCCAATATATACCAGAGGGGGGAACATGGTTGGCACACGAAGGAAGATCTGCCCTCAGGGCCAGTGAGGGTAGACAAGGCCACAAACCCATCCCAGTGTGATCAGAGCTGGGCATTTTAAAAAGCCACACATTTTACCCAGATATCTTGCAAAAATACCTGCAGTGTGCCAAATTTCCATTCGCAGCTCACCCTGGTCACCCTCTCTGCACACCAGACCTGCCTGGTACTACTTCACATGTCTATTGTCTAACCCTGCTTCATCTAAACTAGATTAGTCTAAGATATTATCTCTAAACCTTTTGGCTGAGATTTTTTTCAAACCTCGAATTGGATCCACTCTAATACATTTTTTCCAGCACCAGCACAGCTGCTTCTTCAGCAAGTTCTCCTGGAATTAACTAAAAGAAATACTGATCCTGATACTTTTCTATTTTATTTATATTTTTGATGGACAGGGCAACAAAGAAACAACAACACTCATTTCTTTTGTTGTGAAAACAAACCGTTTTCATCCACATTCCTGCAGAGGATCATCAAGCTGGTGGGGATAGACATTCCTGCCTTGTGTTCTGCTTAAAAGTGGACTTTTCCCAAGTTATTATAACTTGGTCTAAAAAAGCAAGCAACATAAATTCAAATCCTGAAAAGCTTTTAAAAGAGTTCCCAGGCAGCATTTTCCTTTCCATGGTTTAGCACGTTCTCCATCACCAGGATAAAATCAGGGCAATCACAATGCCTGGCTAGCAGCAGACTCAGGAATTCGGGGTAGTTTTGCAGACAAAACACCTCATTTCAGTTTCTTTTCAGGTTCTAATGAAATGGATGAAGTTTTCTGGCATTGCCACCGAATTAAATAATTCTAGACAAGACATTAACAGCTGCTCTAAAAATCTAATTAAATTTTAGAGCACTAGTAATGCAGCCATAAGGCCCATGTAAGCCATTATCTACATTAATAAAAATTAAAGTCAAACAGTATCCGTACAGCAATAATGCACCTGGATCCAAGGTCACTTTAATTTCCTTACTCCCGTATTTTGCTTTATTGTTGCAATAACTATTATTAATATTTATTCAAAATTGAAATGGATGTACACTTGCCACCCTGAGCTCTTCTCTTAATACACAGTATTGAAGGGATTAATTTCTTTGTCTTAGTTGTCGATTGTCTCCCCTTTTCCACAATCAGATTTCTATTATTAACATATAAGTGGTCAGGAAACTGGGACAACCTACAGGAATTTCATTAGATGCCTAAATGAAAATCCAGAATGCAACAACCCAGGCACGACTCGTCTCAAACCCAGCTCTTTTCTGGCATAGAAGAGCAGGAAAAGAAGATCTATGGAAAGGAACAGGGAAGAAAAAGCAGACAACTTCTCTGCCTGGGGACACTCGTGGTTATGATGCTTTGGAGCTGTTGGGATAATCCAGGTTGGGAAGAATTATCCCAGGGGACACTGAGCTGAGAATGGGGTCTGCTGTCTCAGCCTTTCCCTGACCCTTCTTCCCTAAGGATCACCAAAAAGAGGGAATGATTCCTCATGCAAAACAGATGGGACCTTTGGATTTTACTTCTACTCCATCTCTGCTCTCCCCAAATTTGACCAAACTGAGGGTCTTTTCCTACACTGGCAGAGATTACTGTGCCATTAAATAACATCCTTACCCCCAGGGTGTGTTGGAGATGACAGGACAAATGGCAAAGACAATTCTGGAGCAGTTTCTTGAAGACAAGGGATTTACTTCACTGAAACTTTGATTTCTTTGGAAAGACTGAAAACCCAGAGCAGGAAATTGTGAGGGACTGGATTTGTATCTCGCTACACAAAACCCTCAAGCAGGATCATCTGCATTTTTTCCAAAACCTTCTTCAAACCCTTGGAAATGCATCTGAGGAGTGAAAACACCATCAAAATGTCCATCCTAAAATTATGCTGTGTGCAAATAGCATTCCAGCAGTGCTTTAAGCAAAAGGGGGAAAAGGAATAATTTGCATGAGGTGAAATATTGGAGTCCAGACTCAGACAGGGGGTCCTCACTTTGCTCTCCCAACAGCTGTATCAGCTCCAGCTGTTCAGGTGCTAAAGAGTGGAAATCGCTCCCAACTGTGAACAAAACATTCCAAAATACACAGATTTTCATTAAACTTCTCATCACTGATACACACAACCTGTTTACTGCGTGCATAATTAAAACCTCAACTGTTTTCCATAAAAATATTTGTAAATTAGGGGAATAAATTATTCAGTGGTCATTACTGGAATTAAATATTCTCCTGGTGAATCTCTTGCTACCTCACAAGCAGAAATTCCGAGCACCAGTGCTAATCCTGCCCCTCAACTGGAGCAGGATGGCACTGGTGGTGTCTCAGTGCTGGGCACAGCAAACAAACCTCCCCAGTTCTCTTTGGCACATGTGCTCCAGCCTTCACCTCCTGAGTATTTCTTGGGAACACATGGTACAGATGTTAGTCCCTGGAAGGAGCATCAGACCTTAAATTGCTTTTTATACTGTCCCAGGCCATTCAGCAGCACCTCAAGAGAAAGATCAAAGGGCTGCTGTGGCCACGGCACCTCTCTGAGCAACCTCAGAATACTCAGATCTGGTGCCTAAAGTGATAAAAGCAAGAGACTTCAAACACAGGTTGAGAAGTGAGAGGGATGGGAATTCTCTGCTTCTCATCATTCCCTCCAGCTTGGGGAGCACTCCCAGAGATGTCACCCAGACGGGCTGCACCCAAGAACAAATAATTCCCTGGCATTTTTTAGGCAGGTTCACACCCCTGGGCACAGCTCAGTGTTCAACAACTGGGATAATGCACAGGACACTGAATTCCTGGGTGCTGGTGAGAGGGTGGAGAGTGGTTTTACCCAGGACAATCATTTTGGCAGTCACTGTCCTCATATTGTTCACTTATTTCCAATTCTGATCCTGGCTGGCACGTGGGGAAAGGAAAAATCCCTCCCTCACATTTCTTCCCCACGAGAGCCTCACCTTGTGCTGCTGCAGAACTGAGGGCAGGGCTGGAGAGGAGAGTTGGGAAGGGAAAGGGCTCAAGGATGGAGGGGGTTTTTTTGCTGGAATGGTTCATTCAGTTCTAGCAAACACGCCACTTTCCACATCGGCTCCTGACTATTTTGAGGTTCTGGATGAAGTTCAGTTTACACATCCACACGATCTCTGCTCTCTCGCATACATTCCTCCTGTTTGGCTTTGCTGAAGTGACAACGTGCAGGAGCTCATAAACAACCAGAAATATCAGCTCACCAGGGAAAAAACATCCTCTGCTTTGCTGTTGCCTTCAGTTTAAAGAAAATTAGTTAAACCACACAACAGCTTTTACAGCCCAAAGACTTTCTCCACTTAGAGAGAGAAAATCTGCCAGTGTTATTTCCCCCAAGCAGTCATTTCACCTCTGGGCATGTTAGGGAAACAATTTTTGCTGTCAGTGAAAAATTGTTTGTTTTTAAGCACCAGCTCTCAGCAAAGATGCCATGAACTTCATTTAAAAGTGTTAACATTGGTTTGTTCATTCAAAATTTTTGACAGCCAGGCATAAGAAAGTTTATTTTTTTACTTATTTTGATTTATTATTTCTCTTGAAGCAAACTCCTCGATACACTGTTTCATTTTTAAGTACAAGCAGCATCACTTGAACACTCTGCATCACACAGGGACTTGTAAAGTAATCATTTAGCTTTGAATTTTGTCTCCTCAAATTCCTTGCTGTTTCACAAACCTCAGTGGAGGGGAGGGGAGAAGAGGAGGGAGGAGCAGGGGATTGCTGAGGCTCCTTCAAACCTCAGGCTCCCATTACAAATCAAACCATTTCTTGCACCACTTCCTCCTGCCTTCAGGATGGGCCACACCAGGAGCCAGGAAAGAGGCCCATAAATCAACCATAGAAAGTGGAGAGTTCCCCAGAAACACTATTTTCTCTGCCCTGTACGAGCACAGACTGCACATTTATAGTGGAAACAAATAACAAACTATAGTATGACTTAGGCCAATAAATTGTTCAGTAACTCACTAGCAGTTTAAATGAAATCTGGGTCTCATGTGGTGTTTGAACTTGGGACTCCTTGTGCAGCTTAACTGAGGTTTAGTTCTGAATTCCTTTGGGACTTAGACAAAACACCAAACAGAAAATAAACCCTGTGTCGGGAATTTGAGGGACACAGCCCTAAACACTGAGTACCCGGAGGGACATCCAGCATCTGCCTGTGTGTGTTAAAACAGACTTTTACAGACCTCCAAACTTGCCCAAGCCCAGCTGGGAACTGCAGCTATTTCAGACACACACCTTGTTGCCACAGCCTTCAGCAAACCGGCAGCTTCCAAGGGAACCATGGAAGGATGCCTGAAAATCCCAGCAGGGAATGCCTTTGGCCCAGAGAGACCTCAGGCTGCCCTGCAGCTCGTTCCAACCAGCAGATGCACCATTTCATGCTCAGACCCATCAGTTCATGCTCAGACCCATTTGCTGGCTGTTCAAATGGGACCCAGCGCTCCAGAAGTGACCACAAATAGTATAAAAACCAAAGCAGAATCCAATTCCAAACAAGAATCTTTCTTCCTTCCACTGCCACTCTTAAGGCAGTTGAGCCCAACATCAGTTCTCAAATCAGTGCTTGGAATAAAAGTCCTTTTGGAGCTACATTTACTGCCCAAAGGACAGGGACTGGTGGGTCTGGGGTCAAATCTCACACCCCTCCTGCCTGAAGGAGCTTCAGCTGCCACATCCCCAGCATCATCTGCATTTCTGGGCTCTCTGGGCCCTCTGTTAGTCAGCTCAGAAATGAAACATGCAATATATCACACACATAGACGCAGCATTTTGGCAATTTGCTCCCTTTCTCTCCCGGAGACTCCTGAAATTTCCACCAGGACAAAACACAGCAGCTTCTCTTTCTTAAAGCACCGGCTGTTGGTGCTGCTCAGAGCCCTCCTGCATTCTGCAAACCACAGGCCACTCCAGCTGACCACAGTTATTGAAAGAAAAGGTGAAGAAATTCCTCATAAATCAAGTATCATTACATATTTCAGTGTGCTTTATTGCATGTGTAATTGATAACTCATTTACTCGCTGCTAAAGGATTTTCCTATAAAAGCCTTTCCCCCTCCCCAGCACCACGGACAGAAAGAAAAGCAAAAAGAGAGAGAAGGGGAAGGTTCTCCCTCTCTTTGCAGGCTCACTGCCATCCACCCTGTTTTCTGCAATGAGGTCATGGCATTAAAAACTGCACTCAAGGGATGAGACTTGTTCAGGCTACAGATGGACTGGGAGCCTCGGGCTGCAGAAATCAAAGACTTTTAAGTAGACACCTCTAAGGATCACAATATTTTAACATTTTTTGGGTGTCTTATTGCTTCTCACTTGGTTTGACAGTCTCATCTACCCAGTGCCACAGGCCATCTTTATCAATGATTGATCTCTGCCTCCCCTCCAACCTTATGGGCAAATTTGGAAAGCTGGACAGAATATATACTTTTACTTTCTATAATAACAAGGCTTTCTGTACAAGTGACTGCTGTGTGTTGAACATCACACATGTGACCAGACTCATCCACTGATGGTTAATATTCTCCTCTCTCTCTGGCTGTAACCACTGGAGGGATGTGAAAGTGCAGAGGAGCAGAATACAAAACAATCTGAGCCCTGGGGGTCCTGGCTGATCACAAACCCACTAAGCAGCTCCACCAAAGCAGAAACCAAACCCCATCCCATCTCATCCTCTCCTGGCTCTCCACTCAAGGAGATTCTGCTTTTAAGCAGCGCCTTGAAAGTTCCCTGTTAAATACCAGTTCAAAAAGATCATTTTAATTTGTAAATACCACACCAAGGGGGAATAAAGTGGTTTTTGAAGGAGTAGTTATGGTTTGCAGAGAAACACAGCCATGGGAACTCGTGGGCACAGCTTCTCTGGGGCTGACGTGCTGCACTTGGGAACAAGACCCAGAAATACAGCAGGGCATTAACTCCCTCATGGACTGGTGGGAGGGAGTAAAGAGAATAAGGAATTTAAGAAAATAAGGAAAACAGTGGGAAATCTCCCGTTCCTGAGCAAGCACCATGCTCTGCCTGCATGGGAAGATGCTTTGAGCAACACCTGACTGGCTGCCCCAGGGATGGGTTCAGCTCCTCAGCCAGGAGCTCCCGAGAAGCTGGAACTGCTGGATGCATCCTGCTGTGACCCTGGACCACGAGCTCCCCCAGCCAGGCAGGTCCTTTTTCGCCCTCCCGACAATGTTGGAAGTTGCCAGAATAAGCACAAAAATAAGTTTCCCCATTGCAGTTGATCACCCTCAGGGCTGAGACGTGGCTCGTCACCTGGAGGCTGCTGGAAGAGACTTGAAAGGCTCCTTTGGGGGGATGCTGAAGGCACTCAGTGATTACACCTTGCCATGAACCAAAGTGATACACGGAACAGAAACTGCAGCCACGAGTCCCCCAGGGGCAAATCAAATGCTGTGAGGCAGGACACGGTTCCTCCACATTCCCACAGTGTTTCAGGAGAAGGTGTCTCCAGCCCCACCAGAAAGACCAACATTCTGGTGAGCTCTGGCATGAGCAGCACCTGGGCAGCTTTATCCTGTATTTCCATTGGCAATGGAAGCCCATGGCCCAAAGGCAACATACAGCAAAATATTCCAAACCTGGAGAAGAGCTAAACTTCAATTTGAAGAACATTTCTGAAGAGCTCCTTGGAAAACACCCAACGAGCTGGCTCTCGGGTCTCAAACTGACACCACCACGCAACATTGAAAAGAGGAGAATATCTGTGGGCAAATCATCAAGTTTTATAACCACAAAGAATCTTAAAATTATTTATTCTCACTTGAAAATTGGCAAGGGCTTGTCACTGAATAAATTATTGGCTGGTTTACTCTCAAGGGAGCAGGTGAACTAACTCGCAAAGAAAAAAAAGCCTAAATTAAATTCTTCGAAGGAAAATGGCACCGTTCATCAAGTTACTCTTAATGATAACTCTGATCCTGTAAGACAAAAAAATACACCAAATGCTGCCAGTCAAAGGTTAGATAAGTAGGATTATCACCTGGTTGCTCTGCTTTGCTATTCCCTGTCTTCCATAAATTCCAGAATCAAAAATGTATTGTTAAAATAATATGGAAAGGAAAATAAAGGGGTGGAAAAAAGAGTCCCTTGTATTGCATTCTTGGACTGTAAAGAAATGGAACCGGCTCTGTTCTAAGGTTTCCCCCTTCAAACACACAGCTAAATTGTGAAAGCTCAGCACCTCACAGCATCCTTATGCACACAACACTGAGGAGTGACTCCTAGGCTAATATTAGCTTTATTCTTGCAGCAATGACTTATGGATTTAGTTTTTTACTCTGCTCACCACAAATGCAGAGCCTGCAGATCAATTTATTTGCTTGCAGACTTCATTTGAAGTCTTTTTTTTGAGCTAAACGTTGGGAAGTTTTCATTAAAATAAAAATATTCGATATTTCCCTCTTCCTTCAATAAGTAGTTTCTCTCAATTAGGCAACTTGCACTAAATTTCCCAGAATCACAGAATGTTCTGAGTTAGAAGGGACCCCCAAGGATCATCAGGTCCAACTCTTAGAAAGATTTTATTTATGGGTTTTCTTCTCTACAGCTTTAATAAATAAGGTATTTAAGCAAGCACTGGATGTTCCACAGTAACCACCTCTATTTTAGGTACTTTCACCTTCCAAGATGACCAAAGCAAATATAAATACACCTTATACTGAAAAACCACTTGAAATTTTAAAGGAACCTTCCAAGATGACCAAAGCAAATATAAATACACCTTATACTGAAAAACCACTTGAAATTTTAAGTGACCCTCCCAAGAAGCCCAAATTAAATGTACAGATCCTTTGCTCATGCAGTAATAATGTTTCAAAGATAGGAGTTCTCCTTCCAGGTTCCTCCTACAGCCCCTAAACCGCCCCAAAAACCAACAAAAGTTCATGCTGTGCTTTTAAAAATCCCTTGCCCTGCTCTTGCTCCACACGCAGCTGCCACCAGCCACAGCTCTCCATGCGACACCTGACTGCCCTTAGGAAGGATCTGGTTTTCAAAAAGAGTTTATTTGCAGCAAAAAACCACGTGGTAATAAATTACCAGAATAACCTTCTCAATGAGGTGGCTTTGAAAGGGAGTTATAAAAGAAATGCCAGGCAGGAAATTCTTGTACGAGCTGGAACTATTGCTCAGTGCTTACCCTGGAGCTCATTACCATACAAATACAGCATAAATATTATATAAAATCACACTTATGTTTTCCCTTCAGTACAGATATGAAGAGACAGGCATTGCTTTGGTGGCAGAGCATCCCATGGGAAGCCCAGCAGCCACTTGGGCCAGCCAGTCCAAGGTCTCACCCAGCCACCGGTACTAGGGAAGGAGATAATACCAAAGTTTTGCTCATCCCCTGCTAAAATCCCATCAAATCCCAGAAATTCAAACATTCAGGTCATTCTCTAGGACACAGTTTCCCTATTTATTGCAGATTCGTGTCTGTGGCAGCCCTTCCCCATGATAAAAGGATCGGTGCAAGCGTTGGGATGGATGGTTCAGTTGTGTCTCTGGTCTTGGAGGGCTTCTCCAAGGCATGTCAAACCATTAACCTTCTCTGAGTGGTCCCTGGTCCTCTAACAAAATACTTAAAGGTTTTTATGTGTTTCCCTAAAATTTGCCACTGAGGTGGATTTTGGGGTGACAAGTTTTCTCAGGTATCATTTTTCTCTTTCATGATATCAAAAGCATAAGCAGAACGAGGGAGGAAAACCCTGACACTTTGCACAATGGATTAGAAGGACTGGGATGAGTTTCTTTTCTATCAGCTCCAAATATCACATTGTCAAGTTTCATTTTAGGAATGAAGGCAAGCAAATCAAAACATGTACCAACAAGTTTCTTCTCACTCCTCCTACACCATAAACCAACTCCAAGTGCCACCAAATCTGGCTACAGCTTCTAATTGCAAAAAACCAAACAAACGTCCAGAGAAAGCCACCACCATTTTGGATATGGGAAGAAATCCTCAAGCAGAGGGAAACCAGCTGTCCTTTAATAGGGTTTTTTTGCCATGGGTGTATCGTGGAGGCAGAAGGGTGAAGCGCATCTCCCCCTCTCTGTGACTAAAGCAGCAAAATGGAGAAGGTTTGATTTGTCCTTACCAGCCCTCCTGAGGTCTGTCTGTCACTTTATTAATACAATGTCTTTGAGACACATCTTGAAGGACTTGCCTTCCCTGTGAGCTGGGACAGCCTTGGCCAAATCCCACCTCATTACCTTGATCAGCAGCTCCAGACACTGATTGCTTGTGATGGACAGACCCTGTGGGCTCTGCAGGGGTTCATGTGAAGCTGCTCAAACCCTTCTAGGTTGGAATCCTGGGAAATCAGACTCCTCGAGGGTGGCACTGTCTTGCCAAGGGTTGGCAGCGAGACAGACACGTGTCTGTCTGTCTTTCCACAGCACCAGCACACTCAGGGGTCTCTCCCACCAAGAGAGACACCTGGTTTGGAAGGGCAGGATGAAACCTGCCATGGACAGATACTGACCAGCATTATGGTCACTCCTGGCCTTGGAAGGAAATTAAATTTACTTCCTCTCTTTGTTTTATGTCTTCATTTTTCTGCTATATTAACAATTACTGGCAACAAAAGAGAAATAATAAAAAATAATCATCTGTGACCTCTGGCATTTCTTGTCAGCCCCTTTGAAGATCTGGGAACACGGATACACAATGTTTTGATAAACTCAAATATTTTAAGTGGTTGATATCTGTGCAGAAACTGATTAAACCACATAATTACTGCAGGCAAATTGCAATCACATGTAATGACCAAGTTTTGGAAAGTCTTTTGCAGACTCTCACTGATTTGTATTTCGTTCTGAGCAGAATGTGATGGGATTTTCCCAACCCAACCTCAGCAGCACCAGTATGATGAGGGTCACAGTAGGTACCCACACATAAAGACACCTATGAAGTGGTGTAGAGTCATTCCTAAGTGGTCCAGTGTATAAATACATCCAAAATATGCAACTTTTTGTTGATCTAGAACCGATTCCCCAAGGTGGGTAGAGCCAACCTTCCCTACACCACTGACACTGCCAAGGATAAAAGGTGATTGCCTCCCCTGCTGCAGCCTGCTATAAATACCTCCAGACACTTCTGTTATTCTAAATCTCAATGCAAGAACACACTGAAATATTTCCCATCACACAGTAAATTGTTTGAAGATTGCACACAAAGTAGTCAGGCTATGAATAACTGACAAGAAAGTCTCCAGATAAGCACATGAAGTTAATTATGTGGTACCCAGAAATAAATAAACCCACCATCTTCAATGCTGGGGAAACAGCTGGTGATAAATAATAACGTGTAAACATTTTGATGCACTTATTCTGGTAAAATTAAAATCAATGTTCATGCAGCAATAGCTATTAAATAATACTTACAGGGGAAAAATCTGAGAAGCTTAAAATCCAGTACCTTGTGTGTGTCAGAAACTAAACCACACAATGAGAAACAGCTGGAGCTCATCATTTATACCATTTTGAGGTCTTAAGGAAAAAGGCTGCCAAAAAATACCATGTACAGATATTGGGGGCAAATTGATCTCATAAAAAAAGGATTAGTGTGTGTGAGGACTAATCAAATGCTTCATGTTGGATTACAACTCCACTTCATAAATCAAGCTACTTCTGCTCGTGGAAAGGTTCATTCTACACTCCTCTGATTAGTTACAATAAAAAATAAATCCTACCCAGCAGAGCCAAGAGATAAATGCCTTCTCAGATAAATGCCACCGTGAGTCCACGTCACTGTGCAGGGTGCCATGGCAGCCCCACATCTCTGGGCAATTTGGGAAGGTCCCAGCTCAGCCCTACATGCGAAGTTTTCAGGGTGGCATCACTTCAGCAGCCTAGTCCTTGCTTTAACCTCCACCAAGCAGCAGGTAAGAGCTCACACAAGGTAAGAGATCACACAATTGCAGGATGCTTTGGGTTGGAAGGGACCTTCAAGACTATCTAATTCCAACTGTGAGCAAGGACACCACCTTCATCTTCATCATCAGAGAAGATACAACAGATCTTCCAGATTTGGCTCAAGAGGGTAACTACGGAGAGGATTAACCATCAAGAAAGGGTTAGTTGAATATAATTTTCTGTTTTCTCTGCCAGTTGTGATGAACTGGCATGAATGTGCCACCGAGCTCTCTCCTCCCACGATG
Organism: Dendrocincla tyrannina; assembly: GCA_035047865.1. Taxonomy (NCBI): domain Eukaryota; kingdom Metazoa; phylum Chordata; class Aves; order Passeriformes; family Dendrocolaptidae; genus Dendrocincla; species Dendrocincla tyrannina. The sequence continues at coordinate 2,094,756 of JAWWMP010000023.1, forward strand.
CACCCTGGGGAGGCTGTTGCCAGCCCTGCCTGGACAATGCATGGCTGCTCTTGAGCACATTCCCCTGGCAGCATCAACTCTGCCATTACTCCAAGATAATTAGGGACCTCTGTGTCCTCAGGGGAATTTTTCCTCCCAGGAGACGTCAGCTACTCACTCTCCTTATTTTTCTCAGGACGGCATCTGTGGGTGGCAACACGACTTTACAGTGAAAAGGACAGGAAAGAGCAGTAGGTGAGTGTCTGTTCACAAAATAAAAACGAGTCTGTGCTCTGGCACTGGTCTGCTCTGCAAGCTGAGCACAGCCTTTGCTGGGAATCGTGGTGCTTCATTCTGACCTTTTCATCATTATGCAGCTTGATTAGCTATCCAAGCCCGTTGCTTTCATGGGAGAATGAAATCAGCTACTTAAAAGATAAAAGATGAAAGTGATCAAAGTATTATTTCACATTCTGGGAACAGTCATGTTTTAGAGAAGTGCCACCAGCCTGACATCCCTGGGAAGTAAACACCTTCCAGCGCCGCAGTGAAGGACAAGTGCTCCTCTCCTCCAGCAACCCCACAAAGGCTTTTTGGAGGGATAATGCAATGGAGAGGCAGCAAACTTAGAGCTGAATTCCTCCCGTGCTTCCAAGGGATGTGCCAGGGCACAGAACAGAATCACAGAGTGTGATGACTGGGGAGGGATCCCCAAGGATGAGGGTCCAACCTTCAGCCCTGCACACCCATCGGGATGAGCCGGGTCACAGCCATGCCAGGGACTCTGCCAGTTCCAGCAGCCACTCCAGGGGTGGAAGAGCAGGAAGGAGCTGAACTCACAGCACACAAAAGTGGCTGCAATCACAGAGGCAAATTTCAAAGATCTGCTTGAAGGAGATCCACAAACCTGCTGAGTGCGTGCTTCCTGCACCCCTGTCCTTGGGGTTCCAGAGCCAGAGGAATCCAGACACAGGATTGGAATGACTCTCCTGGAACAACAGGCTCCCCATGCTCACCTTCCAACTCAGCTCCCAGTCACCTGAGCAGGTGCAAGGAGAGCACCAGGACCCCTCCAAGCTTTCCACCGTAACAGGGGCAAAGGCAAATGTGTGAGAGAGTCCAAAACACAAACCTGCCAGAAACACCCTACTTAGTACAGCAAAATTTGGATAGACACACAGGGAGAGGGAAACGGGTGAGCTTTGCCAATGTATTCATCCAGTCACCCCCCACAAAAGCTACCAGAGATGTGGGAGATGTGCCAGCAGGACAATGAAAGGGCACCAGGTGAGATGCAGCCACTGGGCATCACCAGAGACCACTCACAGCAGCCTAACAGTAGAGGAGACAAAGCCTGGTGTAGGGCAGCCAAATGTCAAGACTTTTGTAAAAACCAGACAAAGACCCCCAAACAAACCCAAACCAATCCCAGATGTGCATTTGCTCACCACGAATCTGGCACAAAGCACCAAAGAGCAGCACAGGTTCTCCAATCTCAGCGAGCACAGCCTTGTCTACTGGCAGGTCTCAATTTAAAGCAAGCAGAGTTTGCCAACATAGGAACTAGGCAGCCAAACAGCTGAAATTCAGTGTCCAGACGCACCACCCTTAAACAATTACAGCATTTACACTTGGCTTGGGTATTTCTAAGGTAGCAGGAGCAACACTGCAGCATCAGCAGCATTCCAACATGAGGGTGTTCAGTGTGTGCAGAGACTCCACACAGGGCTCTGTCACTCACACAGCTCCAGAGGAATTTCCTTCTTAAGCTTCATTTGGGCTGGAGATTAAAGAATACTTTGCAAGCCTCACTTGGACCTGGAAGATCCAGTAACTGGAGGCAAAGCAAGAGGAAGGTGCCAGCGCAGGAGCTCCGGGTGCTGTTGGGATGCTGTGGGTACCAGGACATGGCAGGGCTGGAGCAGAGCAGGAATGCAGCCCTTTTTTCCCCCCCATGCCTTCAGATTCTATTACACGAAGCCACAAGCCCAGAGATGTGCACTGAGAACTCCATGCATCTATTAGCTCTATTTATTACCTGAAACCACAATGATGCTTTAACAGTCCCTTTCACTTCGCTTCCATTAGCAAAATGTTGGCATGACTTCCTCTCCCGCTCCCCCAATGCCAATTATAAGATATACCCCCCCTAACTACTTCTGTTTTTTAAAAGTACATTTTCCTAATATTTAATTTATAAATCATTTCCCCCATGGATCCGTAATAAATGTTTCAAGGCGGCAGACAGGAGTACAACAGGAAAGCATAATGCTTGCTGTTTACTAGGAGGCCTCATTAAAAAGACATCAAGAGCAAGGAAAATAAAAACAACCTTGTGAACCTTTGTAATTGGTCTCAAGAGGAACGAAACACTGAGGACATCGATGCAGAAACGTCCCTGTGATTGGGAAAAAATCCAGTTCACTGAACGTTTTGCACCCCCTCAGTTCTTTTTTAATAAAACACACTTTTTGTATTTTCTTATACCTGCAGCAACTCTATAAATCAGGTGTTTGCTGCGATGATATTAAAAATCATATTTAAATAATCACTAATCCTTCCTCACCCTTAATTGTTTTCTGGCCAGAACAATTAGAGGTATTTTTATTTAGTTTAACTTTCTGCAAGTTCCCTGTGGGGGAACTCTCCAGTACAGCCTGCTGTGTATTTTTTTATCATCTCCCCTATACTAAAATAAAGAGCACAAGTGTGCAATTACAGTGGATAAACTTGTTATTTTAACTTGCTGCTTGTGGAATGCATTGGGCAAAGAACTGCTACATTCAACACATTTTGAACAAAATGAAGCCTTAATCCCCCTCTGAACTGAAAGTTCCTCTGCCTGGGCTCCCCCAGTTAGCCAGGCAGCTCCCAGTTAGGCCCAGACTGGCCAAGCTGAGTTCTTAAACCAGACCCAGCCCAACCATCTATTACTGAGGAGACTTCAAAATTCATATTTAAACCCAACAGGTCCCAGCGGCTCCTTTCAGATACTTCTGGGCTTCCCAGAAGACTCATGAAAGTTGATTAAACTAAAAATTGCATTTCATTTTCCTGTTTTGTTTGCATTTAAATGGAGAAACTTGCAGCTGGATAATAGCCATATATTTCCTCATGCACTTGCACTCCCAGCAATAAGCGTTTTGTCAGGTTTTCTGCCGCTTAAAATATAAACTTCTCGCTCTTTCTCCAAATGCACAATAAGACTTTCCCTGTGCAACCCTGCAATCCAAGCGGTTCTCCCCAGTCCTCCTTCCTCACATAAAGGGCTTTTCCAGTTTCCTAAGACACCCCAGTTCTGGGGGTGCCCAGACCACGGAGCCTGTCTCAGATGCCACCAGGGCCACCGCTTGGCAAGCCCCACTGATGCCAACCAGCCCACCAGCTCCTCTCCATCTCCTGGTGCTCTCTTGTCCTGTTTAGCACAAATCTCTATCACACGTTCAGTGCCATCAGAGCAGAATTATGCAGTTAATAATGAAGGCAAAGCTATTCCCCGTGCCAAAGGAACCCAACTGTGCTGGCTCCCCTCCCTCCAGTCATGTTGTACCCAGGCACAGAGATGGGTGGCACCCACACACCCCACGAGGTGCCAGCTCCCCACGAGCAGCACAACTCCCACTACACCCACATCTTGCCGTGAGTTTTAAGAAAGAGCTTTAAAAACTCACTCATTCTCCCAGATCCTAGGGAATAGGGACAGGGAAGCTCTATGAGCTCCCCACACCAGCCCTGCCCTCACAAGCATCACCTCCCAAATTCTCCACCTTTGCCTTTAAAAAGGAGAGGCAGGGTAGGAACTGAGGCACTTTGTGGGAGTTTTTGTGGCTTAATTCCTTTTCTGCAGCCAGAATTGCCCCTGCCTGCTGTGTCCATCACCAGATGGGAGCAGAATGGCTCCTGTAAATCAGACACCGGAGACAGCAGCGAGATTATCTCCCGCTCCCCTGAAACAATCCCAGGTAAAATTCCCATTACAGTGCCATTAGGGTTTCCCCCTGAAATATTGCTTTACATAAATTTTGTAGTGTAATGGTTATTAAAAACCCCAATGCAAAGAGAGACCTAAATCAGCTCCTTCACACCCATTCCTCGTTTTGTTCATGTGTTAAAATATATTTTTAAAAACAGATCGTGATGCATTGCAAGAGAGACTCCTTATTTTAACAACTCAGCCTTAGAGACTAAGAACAGCATGGCTAAAATACTAAAAATATTCAAATGAAATTTCAGAATTAGAGAAGTGCTGGAATATTTCGACTTTCCATTACATGCCTTTAAATTTTGCAAGATGGGATTCAATTAAATCGGCTGCCACGGTCAACTTTGCAACTGCCAAAGGCAGATTATACCAGAGTAGGGCAAAGTTCTGCAAAGAACCTTTAGGACTACGCCAGACATGAAATTATTCAAGGAAAGAGACAAAACACACTATTTTTTTTTGGCCAGACCAGATAAATTAGGAGACAAGGTGAGGATCCCCTAATACTGGCATGGATACAGCTTCAAATAAACGATCACCTGGTTTGAGCACTATTAAACTAGAGAGCTCTGTTATTTAGAAAATAAAATTTTACTTACATTGCCAGCTGCTGGGTGTTTGGTAAATGCTGCCTTTTATCCATTTTAAGCCTCCACAGATTTCTTTTCTCTCAACCGAACAGCAAAAGCCTTTCCCTTCCAAACGTGCTCTCTGAGCTGCTGCTCTCCCTCACAGTGATGCTTCACAAATGCAGCTTCAACATCTCCCCCAGCCCAAGCCCCTGAGAGATCCATGTGTATTCATGGCTTAGAAATTATTTCAGAGGCAAAAAAGGGGAAGAAAAAAAAAAAAGAAGAAAAAAAAAAAACCCCCTTCCTTACTTTGTGTTAGATTTCTGAGAGTTTAAATGCTCTCATATCCTATTCCTTCTGCCCGTACCACAAAGTGCTCAATGGTGAGAGTTGCATTTCTGCCACTGCTCAGATCTGGCCTGATAAGGTGAGCCTTTTACATTTCTCCTGACTTCTGAAAAAGCTCTTGCTATGCTGGTCCAGGAATTAATAATTCATGAAGCCAAATTACAGCTCAAGAAGGATACAGCCATTTTTACTAGTTCTTTCCTATTCCTCAGATTTATGTGTGCCTAAGTGGGAGACTGGGCAAGGGAAGAGAATTAAAACTTGGCACTTCAGGTTGCAAATTAAATGGCTGTTCTGTACCCAGGAAGGATGGATGGGGCAGGATGGAAAAATGCTGCTTTGGAGACAAGCACATGGACAAAGTTTCTGAACATGCATTAATTTCTTATACAAGAAATAGCTCTTGCAGCTCCTCAAATTCTAGATATTTAAAACTGGAAATATTTATCACTAATAGGACTTCTGATGGCCTGGGAAGGCAACACAACACAAGAATATTTGTAACATCTTCACAAGAGTCCTCCTTTCGTGTTGTCCTTGATGACTGGACTCATTTTTCTGCCCTTTGTAGCTTTATCCTCTCATTGTTAAAGACATTTCTATTGATCTGTGTACTGAACAAGATCCACCTAAAGACAAGGATCAGTAAAGGAATCCAATTTTGTTATTTTGTTTTTTCCAGGGAAAAAGAAAGAGGTGATTTATAGAACCATCTCTTTCTTAATCTACCAAGGGTACCCTAAGCTGATGTTTTCAAAAGTGCTTAAAAGTGTTCTACAGGATAAGGACACAGACCATGATAAAAACAAAAACCCCCAAATACAGTAGTAACAAAAATCCCAGAAAACCTAATTAATACAACTAGACTGTTAAGTCTTTTTCAGAATAAAATAAACTATAAAAAACGGTGCCAGGAATAAAGAAACTTATTGCTTTGGTTTTCAGGAAAATGTGTAAGGGCAAAATTTTCATGATTGTTGAAATAATTGGGTCTTAAATAGAGGTTTAGCTCCCTAACAGCCTAAGTTACTTTGAAAATTGTTCATTGCATATCTCACAGGATAATCTAGCAGTTTTACATCACCACCATCTAATTTTATGTTCCTTATTTGAAGCTCCAATATCTAGTGATATCAAGTTATTTAGGCAGACATCACTTTGAACTGCTCATGTTTGGCCACATCACACAAATATTTACATGCACAAGGTTCCTCCAAGGCAAACGGGAGCAGAACAAGCTAAAAGGTAACACAACAGATTGTTCTGCTGGAAAACAAACTGCTCCAAAGGGACCCAAACTGACCTTCCCCAAGATTTTAGGAGAGAACTCTGAGCATCTACCAGAGGCAATGGCTACGTGTGTTAACTCTAATATTAATTTATTTGGTTTGACATTAAAGGAACCATAGGATGGTTTTTGGGTTGGAAGGATCTTATGGATCATCCAGTGCCACCCCTGCCACAGCAGGGACACCTGCCACCAGCCCAGGGTGCTCCAAGCCCTGTCCAACCTGGCCTTGGGCACTCCCAGGGATCCTCACCCTCCCAGGGAGGAATTTCTTCCCAAGATCCCACCCATCCCTGCCCTCTGGCCATGGGAAGCCATTCCCTGTGTCCTGTCCCTCCATCCCTTGCCAATAGTCTCTCTCCATCTTTCCTGTTGGCTCCTTCAGGTACTGGAAGGCCACAATGAGGTCACCCCAAAGCATCTCTTGTCCAGGCTGAACCATCCCACCCTATGAATGCACCCCAAGCTTGGCTAATTACTGCTGCTGGACTGATTAATTACCATTTGTTTTATCTTTTCCCCAGTAAAACACTGCAGTGGGTTTTCCACAGAGTTGGGGGAGCCTTTGGAGATGCTCAAAATGGAAAAGTCCCTGAGCAACCTGTCCCAGCCAGACCTGCTTTTAAGAGAAGGCTGGAGCAGATTCCCTCCAACCAGCATTATTTTATGATTTTAACAGCAAAAAGGGCATGAGAACTCCAAGTGTTAGAATATGAGACTGGGAATGAACAGAATTAAAAATAGATGTATATATTTAGACAGTATTCTGTATTAAAAACCCAAACCACTGAGACTTTGAGTTCATTCAAAGCCCCTGCGTTACCTATTAAAGCTAATATTTTGATAGAAAATAATTTGATTTGTTACTAAAAGCCACATTTTAAATGAAAATTGTTAGTTAACATTAACAGGAGTCAACACCATCAAGCACATGGAAAGCTCCAGCCCCCTGGGCCACTTCCCTGAACTCGAAGCAGCTTTTAAATGAAATCCCCTCGTCGTGTTGGGTCAGCAGTGCCTGCCCTGCCCAGGGGGCTGGGGGAGGCTCAGGCAGCACAGCTCAGTCCCAAACTCAGGGCTCTTTCTGCTGGTTCCTGAGCCCTTGGCTGGGTCTCCTGGCAAGGCTCAAAGCCCAGTTCAATGGGAGAGGCGGGAGGGGAGGCGAGGCATCACAGCAGACCCTCTGCTGGAGCAGCTGTGACCTTCCCCTCCAAGAACCCAATTCCAGGGGAATTTAGATGCAGAATTTGATCCAAGACTGTTTCTGTCCACGGAGAGTTTTGTTTGTGCCGTGTTTTCCCCTGCAGGTTGAGCAGCATCCCCTCCTCACCACGCGATGCAGAGGGGGCAGCGCTCTCCGCTCGCACTACCCGTAATTAGAGCTTTGCAGCTCTCCTCAGCTCCACTTAGTGTGATGAAAGATGCAGATGTCTGGTTTAAGAGCCTCTGATAAGCATTCAATTTGATCAGCCTTGTACAAATCCCCTGCAACTCGGGCTGTACAGCATTTCATAACCCACTAGTCACATGAAAGGATGCGCTCCCAGCACCCAGACTCTAAAGCTGAGATTTCTGGGCCAGGCAGACCCAGGGCTGGGTGCTCACCAAAAACATTTCAAGAGCTAAGACACATTTTCCAAAGCTCTTGAGGGCCCCAGTGAGCTTCAGGAAAAGCTTTTGAGCAGCCCAGCTGCCCACGTGCTGCTGAAGTACCTCTGAACATCTCTTCTGTCATCTATTTATTGAAATTTATCCCAAAGTCCTAAAAGGCAACAGCAGAAATGATTTACGCTCTCTGTATGAAAAGAGACATCCTAAACAACATATACAATGTATGTAAATACCAGTTCTCCTAAAAGAGGTTTGGTAGCCTGAAGGTGTTGCCATCAATCACACAATTACAACTGCAGCTTCAAACGCTATTAAGAAACTTCTGGAAATAGAGTTTTGCAATTTCTGGAATTGTTATGGCAAATTTCTGCTCTTTTTAAAACGAATTATTATTTAAGCTCCCTTAGGCTAATAAAAATCCTACTCTAACACTACAATTGTCTTTTGTATTAGCTAAATAAATCAGCACAATAAAGCAGGGCGATAATATTCATTTTCAGTAAGAAGGTGAAAGCAAAGTCAAAAGGGAGAAGGCAGAAAATAACCCCAGAGTTCCCCCTGAAAACACAGCCAGCATTCTCCAAACCAATGAAACAAGGCTTTTGGCTTTTCCCTTGGGAAATCTCATCCCACACAAAACTCCAGAGGCAGGAGGAAACCCATATGACCCATTGACCCACCCCCCCTCCCCCAATATATATATATGTATAAATGGTCCAGTATCCTCACACACACAGCCACTCATAACACTGGGAAAAGCCTTTTCCAGCCCAAAGTGAAGGACTGAGTCCATCCAGGACCAGGTGAGCAGACAGGGGTGCTGCAGGAAATCCTCAGGGTTGTCCTGCAATTAATTCACTTTTAATTAGTCAAAACCACTCCCTGCGTAGGAAATGCCAAAGGATGCTCAGAGTGTCCGATCAGAACTTTCCACTGATGTGCAAGTTAAATGTGAGACCAAAAGAAAAAACTAATGAAAACCCCAGAATGGTTTACTTTGGAAGGGACCTCAAAGCTCATCTCATTCCAGCCCCTGCCATAGGCAGGGACAACTTCCATAGACCAGGGTGCTCCAAACTCGCCCCAAATGCCAACCTTCAATAAAATTTGCTCCTTTTACATGGCAAGGGGCACATCTCTTAAAGCTACAGGGTGTGTCAGAGCTACAGCTGCACTGTCTTAACTTTTCTTCCTTAATGTAGGTGTTTGCATGGGTACAATTGTTTCAAGGTGCTGGAACATCCAGTTTGAGCTTTGGGACAAGTCTAAGAGGCCTCCAAGCAGCATGTCCAGCCCAAACTCCCAAAGCAAGGAGGAGCTGTCCATCAGCTGACCCCAATATTGCTCAGAGAGCATTAGGCAGGCTGGCAAAGAGCCACATCCAGTTTGAACCGGGTTCTGAAAATTTCCTCTGTCAGATGAATCTTTAATCTATTTATAATCTACAATGTTTCCTCTAAACAGCACTCCTTGTCTTACCTTGTATCATTTTCCACATAAATGCCATGCCACAGAGCTGAAACATATGTCCAGAGAGAAAAGTGGATTTCATTTTCATTTTTTTAAAGCCAAATGTTTGAGAGATTGACCTTATTATAATTCAATCTGCAGTCATTATTACCAGAACAACTCAAAAGCAATTCCTGTCATCGTCCCTCCTGCAGTGTGTTTTGGAAACCAGGGCCCTGCTACAAGAAAACAAGTCTTGCCTTTTTGCGCATTTAATTAGAAATTAGAAAGAACATTAACAAAAAATATTATGTGTCTTCTGGCATTCATTTCAAGGATTAAGGGTCTTCAACTCAGGTCCTTGGGAAATTGGTTTAGGTAATTAACATGATCATCTGGAAATTCTTCAGACAGGAGTGATTTACCTGAACCAGAATCACAGAATCCCAGGATGGTTTGGCTGGGAAGGGACCTCAAAGCCCATCCAGTGCCACCCCTGCCATGGGCAGGGACACCTTCCACCAGCCCAGGGTGCTCCAAGCCCCGTCCAACCTGGCCTTGGACACTTCCAGGGCTGGGGCACCCTGTGCCAGGGCCTGCCCACCCTCCCAGGGAAGGATTTCTCCCTGGTATCCCATCTATCCCTGCCCTCTGGCACTGGGAAACCATTCCCTCCTTGGACTGTCACTCCATGCCCGTACCGAAAATCCCTCTCCATCTTTAGGCACTGGAAAATGCTCCAAGGTCTTTCTGGAGCCTTCTCCATCCTCATCCTCCCCTCCAGAGCCATTGCAGAGAGCACTCTGTTCTGCTCCACAGATTTCCCTCTCTGCTGCAGCAGACAGGGAATGTGGGAGGTCAGGCAGCTCTCAGTTTATATGCAATGAAATGGGAGGAACCGTTGTGGCAACAGGGGGACAAAACCTGCTGTTGGGGATGCAAATGCAAATGTTGGGGCTATTTCCACTCCCAGCTCTCACTAACAACCCTCCAGGATGGCAAACACAGGAGCTGGATTTCCTTGCTCGCTCCTTCCCCAGGTCTGGCTGCACAGAACCAAAGTAAATTAACAACAAACAAGTTATCAGCTACAAAGAGCCTTTCAACAGCCTTTTTCCTCTTGCCCTCCAACCCACACGGCATTTATTTTCCTTTTCTTTCAGAAGCTACGGAAACGAACAGAGAGGCTCCGTGCTGAGGTTTCCCTCTGCTAATTTATGCCCTGTTTTGTGTCTCTCATTATGCCCCATTCACAGGAGCAGGATTTGAGCCCAGCCCCTTGTGCTGGGTGCTCAGCTGAGCAAAGGGCTGTGCTTGGAGCTCTCAGCTCTCCCATGGGTGGTGGTTCTGGAGCTGAAGTTTGAGCCCAGAGCAGAGACCAGAGCACACAGTCCTCCCCCAGGCACTGCTCAGCACCCCGTGTCCAGCACAGCAGGGTATCCCTGTCCCCAAGGGTGAGGTATCACATCCATGTGGGGTCTATCAGGGGCATCTTCATCTGTGCTCTGTGATGCCACTGGAGAGACACCTGGAAGGTGGGTGTTCTGCTGATGGTTTTGCTTTTTTGGTTAACCCAGTGATGTATCAGCCTTCTGCCTGCATCCCACAAGGGTGAAACTCCAGGGGTGCAAGTGGGAGAATATTTGACCTCTCCCAGTCTTAGGGTACTTTAAAGAGGATTTTTTGTTGTTCTTATTATTTAACTATGGAATGGAATCATTGAGAATGAAGTTCTATAGTCTATAAATCACAGGTTCCTAGTGCATAGGAAGGAACAGAAACGTGCAGTTAACTGGGTGATCTTTGAGGTCCTTTCTAAGATTTTGGGTTTTTATGACTTATCACAGAATCCCACAAGATGCTGAGTGGGAAGGGACCCACAAGGACCATCCAGTCCAACCCTCAGCCCTGCCCAGGACCATCCCAAGAGTCACCCCCTGTGCCCCAGAGCATCATCCAAACCCTCCTGCAGCTCTGGCAGCCTTGGGGCTGTGCCCA
>JAWWMP010000023.1:2108658-2129255 GCA_035047865.1 Dendrocincla tyrannina
GCCCCGTCCAACCTGGCCTTGGACACTCCCAGGGATCCAGGGGCAGCCCCAGCTTCTCTGGGCACCCTGTGCCAGGGAGGAATTCCTTCCCCATATCCCATGTATCCCTGCAGAAACCTGGCACATCCACACGAGTAACTTGCAGGTTCTCCCTCAGAGCAATTTCCTTTTATTGATGCTGAGCTTGTCCTTGCTGGAACAAGGAAGCAAATTTGATATAAGGGAATTTATTTCCCCAGTTTATGATGCTGTTTCACAGCGTGTGGAGCTCACACATCAGAGGATAACAGAGCTCATGTTTCAATGCTCCGACCTGTCATCTCTGGCTCCACCTCCTCTCCAGAGTGACCACTGCACAAACCCTGTGATCAGCACAATAGTAACTAATTGATGGTCTCACTCAGCAAGCGAGTGTGCACAGAAGGGCTGTAAAATGTAGAATAAAACCAACAAATAGAGCAACAAACCCCCACCTCTGCCTGGGATGGAGAGCAAGAGCTGGGCGTGTATTTTACCAAGGTCTAGGAAAATATTACTTGCACCCAGGGCCACACCATTATAGGAGCAACACAATCCTGCCCGGGCTGCCAGTTATGTGCCATCTCCCCTTCCAAAGGTCACTCCCATCCCGAGGATTCCTCCACACCAGCACAATGAGCATCTCCTCAGGAATTGCTTTTACTACGGCCACAAGAACCTATTCGGCCCCATCACTGCGTCTGCTCCTGATTGTTCGGTCGAAAGTGCCAATTTAAACCATTTCTCTTATGAACTTTAGCTCTAACTAGACTACAGAGACTGTGAGTGTTCCTGGCAATAAAGGAAGATTAAGGCAGGGAAGGACAAGCAAGTCTCATAAAAATAACAGTGTGTAATTGGGCAGCCTCCCGTAGTTGGGGGAGAGAAATGAGCGGGTCAAGCAACTGAGAACCGGGAGAAATGACCTTAAAGAGTTCTGTCTGGGGACAGGCTGCCCATGGTCTCATCAGCATTCAGCTCAGCACCACAGTCTGGAGGAGGAAACATAATGCAGAAAATGGAAAGGAGGGAGAGAGAAGAGCAGTGGGGAGAAAAACATCTTTCTTCATTCAGTGCGGGAGGAGAGGGGAAGGAGCCGGCCGCAGCCTTTGCCCGGTTCCCTTCCTTTGACGAGTCCTCTGGGCTGTGACACACCCACTAATACATTTGCAGTATCACATACAGTCTTTAAGAAGAAAGATTAGTGGCTTATAAAGAAAACAGTTGGGGAAAGGAGATGTCGGATCCTTTTCTGCAAATTCCTTGTTCCACGCAAACCGAGAGGGGCTTTTTGGGTGGCATTTTCAACAAGGCTCAGCAGATCGAGGTGCTCAGTGATTTTCAGCAAGAGCCAAACCCCAATTTACCTTTCAAGCCTTCAAAAAAACCCAAAACTCTTTTACTTGTAAGCTGTTCAAGACAGATTGTGGTTTCCTAGGTGTTTATAAAGCTCCGTTGGTGTTTGGGTGTTACGGCAACATAAAGTGATATTGAGAATTGGTTCTTTTCTGTAATCCAGCTTTTCCATCAGGTTTTTACAGCTTTTTATAATGAAAAAAGATTTGGGGGTAGAAAGGCCACTTTTGTAAATGTATATATACACACAGTTTTCACACGTGTTTACAGGTTGTCACCGAGAAACTAAAAGCCTCCAGAATTTATGTTTCCTTCATGATCCAACCGTGATACTTTTGCCTAAATATTTGCAATAAAAAAATCATCTTTCTAAATTTTATTTCCAAGCTTTCTTCCAATTGAAGGCAAAACGCTGTAGGTTTACAATACCCCAAGAAAATCCCACTAAGGTACCAGACCCTATACATGGCAGGCTTGATGCTCAGAGTTCATGGACTACGCAGGAGCGGCTTTTTGGCCAGAAGCCAAACCCCTTGTGATGCCCCTTCCACACACACACTGCCCAACAGAGACTCAGGTGTAATTAACACCTCTAAAGCAGCACCTTCAGCTTCAAATTTCTATTACTTCATTAAAATGAGCTCATGATTAGAAAATGGTATTAAATTCGGGTTGGATTAGCTGACCTTTACAGGCACCATCCCTGGGAGTGTCCAAGGCCAGGCTGGACGGGGCTTGGAGCACCCTGGGCAGGTGGAAGGTGTCCCTGCCCATGGCAGGGGTGGCACTGGGTGGGCTTTGAGGTCCCTTCCAACCCAGCCCATTTATGATTCCTCAGTTCTATATGACTAAAGATACAAGACAAAACTTCCTCACAAGTTCAATTTTTCACTGTGCAAGGGGTGAATAGCAATGGAAACACTGACAGTGCTGCTTGGCTTCAAACCCACTGAACCTTTTCATGCTCTGGCATAAATTTGAATCCAAACCAGCAGAAAAGGAAAGGTGCAGAACCCCTACACGCATGGAGTTATTCACACACCAAGCTTTATTCCCCACACTGCTGCTCCAGTGACATTAAAAACAGTGATTCGTTTTCAGCAGGGAGAAGCACTCCAAGAAAACACTCCCCAGATGAAATAAATATGCAGAAAGCCAGAATGCAATATTCTTGCCAGGCAGGCTCCCTTCCACTCTGCTCAGGCCAAAGATGAAGACAAGCTGTGGGAGGTGACCCCATCTCTGCTCTGCCATATGTCACCCCATGGCATCCTCAGCCCCGTTACCTCCTCCAAATGCCATTAAAGCTGACTCAAATGGAACACACCTTCAGATCCCAGAGCCTGCTGTGCTCCTGACCCGGGATATGCAGCTTTCCAAGGATTGTCCTAATGTGCTGGAACAGAGCAGGCCATGCTCCAGCTGTGGATACACAAGACTCAGCCCTGCGAGGTGATGACAGCCCTGAGCTCTCATCAGCCTCACGGCCACAGAGATGCTCAGGAATTCCTAAGCTCTGCCCTGCACTAAGAGCAAAGTTACACATTTAACTCCAGATGCTGCAAGACTCTCTCCCACGCAGCTTATCCAGTGTCTCACTGCAGGGAAACTCAAGTGTAAGGCTTGTTCTCCCCATCACTGCCCTGGTTTGCTGTTAATAAACACTTCCACCAGGCATGCCCTCACACACCATACTGACTGCCCCTGCTCTGGGGGCTTTTACAAGCATTTCAAACAAGTTTACAGCAGAAATGGGTGCAAAATCTAACTAAAACCAGCTGGGATAAACCTATGGAAAGTTGTATGAGCTCAGTGCTGGACTTGTTATGCCCTAAACCATGTGGAATTCACCTATCCCTGCTCTGCATGGCATTCCTGCCGTGGCAGGCACTTCACAACCATATTTTCCAGATGAGGAGCCCAGCGTTTTCCCTCAACCTTTTCTTCTCCCTTACACTCACAGCACACTATTTTTCTGGAGGTTTGGCCAAGATATAGAGGAATGAGATCTCCAGGTCTTTATAAAATGCAAGGAGACCCATGTGATCATTCTTGTGTTGATTCATTGACTCTCCAGTCCTCATTTTCACACAGGGGTGGTTTCAGAAAGGACCAACAGTCAGATTGACAGAGTAACTGGCCCTTTCAAAGCACACACCAGCACCTCAAGTATTCACCAAATCTATTTCACAACTGGGAACCAATAGGTATCTAGAAATGTTGAGTTTGGTGAAAGAATCACGATATATTTTCTATAATTAACTCATTTTGGATACTATCAACTCCAGTGAATATATATGATGCTGATGGAGAGGCCACCAACTCCGTGGTTGCTCAGAGAGAGAAATTTCAAAAATAAGGCATAAAAAGGAAACATGGAGAGGTAAATGTCCATGGAATTCAGGTGAAATCAATACATTCGAATTCCAGCTCAATACTGAAATACCCACAAGCCCATGCAGGCATTGCTTGCTATAAACTCTAAAAAGAGCCACAGTGCAGGTGGGGAATCTGGGGCCAGTCCCCTGGTTCCAAGTGGCTGCAGTTTCAGTTCACCTACTATCAAAATTAATTTAATACTTGTTTATCAAGTATTTCACCTGCCAGCTGCAACCAAGGGCTGGGTTTTCAATATTAAATATCTTATTTACTGCTGGGCCTGCTTGTAACAAGTTAGTTGAGACTTTACCTCTGTTTGTAACATGGACCAGTCCCACCACTGACAGAAACCTCCTTAGGCTAAGAAGAAATAAAACAGTTCCTGGGTCCAAATTCATCCTGCCTAATTTAACATGGGTCTAGAAACACCTCTGCAAATGGACCTATTGCAAAGCACAAAAGCTCATTAATTCTCAAGTACCCGGGGGGAGAAAAATTCCAGCCTTTGTGCAACTCGTTACACATCTCTCCTTAAAAGCTTTTTTAACAAGAAAGATTAATTCTGTAATGTTAGATTTAAGTGATCTGAACAAAACCCCAAAGAAGGAACATCATGCAGATGCCCTCAGTTCCCAGAAGGCTTGGCTCTAATCCACCCCTTGGAAATTTGGGTGGAGGAGCTGATATTTTCACCTGCTGCAAGACAGAATTGCACCACCGGCGGTTTGGCTTCTCCTGCAGCTTCCCCAGCACATTGCTGAGTGCCTGCTCTGTCCCACACATCAGAGATGCACAGCTCAATTATGTGTCTGCTCCAGAGACTCTTCCAGAGCGAGAGCAAAGGCTGGCTGAGCATCCCATCCCCAAGGACCGTGCTGCTCATTCAAACAACACACGTGGGCTTTGCACCAGCACATGAATCCATCAGGCACCAGCTCGGTGAGGAGCATGGCGAGCTGTCCTTCATTAGCCACATATCCTGCTGCATTATCCCTGCTCTGACGAATCCTCAGTCCTGCACCTATTGCTCACTTCAAAGAGCCCAGACACAGAACTGTCTGAGGACAACAAAGCCTGACCTTGTTCTCCTCGGCAGGGTGGCACCTCGCTGGCCCCAAGGACGGTCCCGCCACGAGCTCCTCGTCCTCCAGCTCTTCAGCTCTTTGCTCTTCCACCTCCCGCAGTCAGAAATAATTACACTGCTCTTCTCCCTCCAACAGGCTCTCCCCAGGGTTTCTCTCAGCACAACCACAGGGACCTGCTGCTGGAGGAATCCAGCTGGAAACAGTCCAGCTCCTTCACTCACATCCTCCTCTGGCCCCTCCGGAGTCCCCCCGGCCACCAAACACTTATTCTGGTGATTTTCTGAAAGCATGTGGAGAGTGCTCTCAGGTCACCTGGGACTGCTCAGATACTTCCTGCTGTTTCCAGTAAGATGTAGGAGGGCAAATTTATCTTATTCTCAGTTATCCAGTTGCTTTTGGGTGAGAAACGTGACTACAACACTATGGAATTCGAGCTGTTCTGGTTTTCCATAATTCACCCTCAAAAACATTTTTATGAGCTACGAATATGAGCAAAAGACCTTGCTTTTAGTGTTCTGAGGAATGTTTTCATCTCTACAATGATGGGTTAAGCAGGTATTTCTAAGGCTTCTCCATTTGCTCCTGAAGACCTCAAAACAGCTCCTCACATTTTGAAAGAGCCCTAAGCCCAAGTGATTGGTGAAGAAAAACCCAGAACTGTTTAAATTTAAAAAAATGATCAGGTTGCCAGGTATGAAAAAAAATCAATTGCTAAGGTTCAAATATGAAAACATTATGGTATCAAAGGAGGTTTCTTCCAACTAAACTCTGCTTCAGTGACATCAAAATATTAATTCAGGGGGAATTTGCAGCCACTGTAAACAAGGAGGGGGAAAAACCACCCACGAGGCCAGATCAGTTCTTCATTGCCACCAAGTGAAGTCCACAGCCAAGATCATTTCACCACACCCTTACTCCAACCATTTTACTTCTCTCCAGTAGGTTTTGTCCAGAAGCTTCCCAGAGAGTTTAGTAAGCAATACATGAAGTGTAACCTCCAGTGGTTTTAACTGCAGGCTAGACTAATAAAAAGTCTCCACTAAGTTTATTGGCATGATCTTCTCCCCCCGAAAAACACACAGTAGGCATTTGCTGGGAAAAGCTGTCCCCAACGCCCTTCCTAAATTCAGACAGAAGAGAGTATGTTCCATTAGTACCCCTGTTAAGACAATAGAGCCTCGCCGTAAATTACTGCTTATTACCAAATGAAATGGGACAGAACCAATTGCTCCTTGTGCTCCACTCTGCTGCCCAGCACATTGAGCACACAGCACTGCAAAGAACCAACAGGCTGGGGTGTCCCCCAGCCCGAGATCCCCCGGACAGGAGGAAGAGCCTGTCTACAGGATGGGAAGAAGATGCTGATGATCCTCCCTCACCCTGGTGTGCTGAGCAAGCAGCACAGGAATGCTGTGATTTATTCATGACAACTGTTCTGGGCATCTTCCCACCCCTGGGGCTTGGAAAGAGAACATTGTGGGCCCAGGCCATTGCTGCTCACAGCTGAGGATGCTGTAGCCCACCTGGGAGGGGGGAAGTTCCAAACCACAGAGGGACCACGAGATCACTAAACTAGGATGGCACGCAGTGACACCTGGATGTCATTTCCAGGTACAAACCCAGGAAAATTAGAAGCAAGCCAGGGTTTTTTGGACCTAGAAAGGAAGGGGAAAGACCCCCCCCCCCCCCCCACCCAAGGATGGCAAAGGCAACCAGCAAGGTGGCTTGGTGAAAGCAGAGAGCACCAACCAAGGGGAACAACTTTTCGAGGTTCTTTCTCTTATTCAATAATCCATTTGGGCTCTGGACCTTCCATTTCACTCTGAAAATCATCCCTAAATACCTTCATTATTTAATATTCCTTCCAAACCCCACTGCATGGCTTTTCAGCTTTGGTAACTCTCTACACGTGGCTCAAGGCCACGTGCAAGGACAAAGAGGAAAAGCATCTCATGCAATTAAGGATTCCTTGGATTTCTCATGCATCAAATAAAAATAACTAAAAGCCCCCCAGTCCTGGTAAGTGAAACCTTCCTTTCCACACAGCAAGTTTCAGAAGGGACCACAGATGTTGGAATATTTTTAGCATGATACCATTATTTCCCTGGCTGACTTTTCCCTTCAGATACATCTTTTCTTTGATCTTATCTTGCTCCTTTATCGTCCTATAAAGATTAATTTTGAATTTCTGCTGATTGTATGATCTCGGACTTCATGAACAAAACCCTCTTTTATGGGAGA
Source organism: Dendrocincla tyrannina (assembly GCA_035047865.1). NCBI lineage: Eukaryota > Metazoa > Chordata > Aves > Passeriformes > Dendrocolaptidae > Dendrocincla > Dendrocincla tyrannina. Next base: position 2,115,738 of record JAWWMP010000023.1, read on the forward strand.
CATTAATATTCACCGTGACAGCCCTGAACTTCCATTTTCAGAAAGGTTTAATAATTTTCTAAAACCTCTTGATTTTGTCACAATGACTTGTATTCAGAGTAACTTTTCTACTTGTCTCAAGCTATGTCATTTACCTTGAGCCTTGTCTGGGTAATAAGCACCAGTCAAATCCCTTATTCATTTTGGCACTAATTGCAATTTCTTTTCCTATTTTTCATAACGGGTGACTTTTGTTCAGAGCAGAAACTGGGGAAAGAAGTGATAGGAAAGCACTGAGCCTTTTAAGGCCCTGTCCATGCAACCCCATACCTTTCATCCAAAGAAACCAACTCAAAAACTAGAGAAGGTAAGCCTGTTATTCCAGGTTTATCCAATTTGGGATTATACCCACTCCAGAGATGGCCAGGTGCTCCTCTGGGGCATCAACAAGGGGAAAGAAAGCTCAGCTCTGAACATCAATCAAGCAGCAGCTGCCTTTGAAGTCCAACTCCTTCTGCCAGACCAGGCAGAGCTTCAAACTGAAGCTTCTTTGCCCAGAAACCTGGGGGCAGGTACCCCCCTTCCAGAGAGGGCTGCTCACAGCAGGAACCCAAGGCTCGAAAACATTCAGGGAAGAGTTTCTGCCATTAAAATGGCCCATGTAAACGGGTCAGAAAGCTTTTGAAGGGAGAAAAAAAGCACATGAGAATACCTGTCATTGAGAACCCTCCTCCAGTGGAGTCAGAAAAAGGTAGATTCCCCCCCCCCCCCTTCAGCTGAAATAATTTGTTAGTAAAGATTAGAAAGAAGTTATTTGGGCTTGGAGAAAAACTGGCAGAGACCAGCAGTGTCCTATATTTAGTGCCACCCTAACAACATCCATTTACTTGGCTGGCCTGAGCCTGCAGTGGAAGATACAGAAGTGGGATGAGGATCTGCTGCCTGCAGGAGCCACTGGTGCATCCAGGATCCTCAGCATCATCCAGCTGCTCTTCCCACTGCCCCAAAGTCATTCTGGTGGTGATACAATGCTCCACAATCCAATATTCTTCCCAAGCCATCTCTTTTCTGGGTGTCTATCCCACAGAATTCCACTCAGCTGCTCCCTGGCTGACACACCACGCTCCAAACTCCAAGTCTCTGCTGATTTAGCACTGATAAAAAAAGCGCGCTTTGAACCGCAGTCTAAATATTTTGTTCCTTAAAATATTTAATAATGCCCTCATTTGTTATTCTGCTCTGATCAGGCGACTGCAGCGAATCCCACAGTGAGTTTGGGGAGCAGGGTTATTAGGGCTGGGCTTTGATCTGCTGCTGCTTGCTCTGCCACGAGCAGCTCAGGCTCTTCTGGCCCAGCCTGGTGGAGGATCCGGGAGGGCAAGGGGATTATCCCCCAGCCCATCCCACCCCCTGCCCTCCCAACACTTGGGTTTCAGGGCTCTGAATGCTCCACACACACACACCTTGGGCTCAGTTATTACAGACACTGATAATCTGCTTCCTCAAGGCTTGTTTCTGCCTTATTTGAAGACAGCTGTAATTAATAAGCTCCTTTTAAGGGTCTAATTTCTTTTTAGTTAAAGCCAACTTTCATCTCATTACTAATCTTCCTTTTATTTTAAAGTCAACTTTCATCTCATTACTAATCTTTCTTTTCTTTCAAAGGAGGCTCTAAAATTAGAGAGTGAGCAGACATCTGTAGAAAATAATGACATCTGTGAAAATATTTAATTGCTATTTCTATAGGAAAAGTTTTAGTTTGACTTCCAAAGAACTATAGAGCTATTCTGATATTAGTGTTCAGCAGACCCTTCAGCTCTCTCCCACCATTTCTCTCTGCTTCCTGACAAAAAAGCCTCAATATCCCACTGTTGTAAGACTTTTTTTATATATCTTTTTGCCATTTTATTCCAGTCAGATTTTTTTCCATCACTTTCCTGTATCAATGACAACTATTTCTTTTGGTCTGCAATATTTGTTGTATTGGAACAGGAACTTCTGACTTTTTTTTTGATCCACATACAAAGACAGCATCAAGTAGCAATTAATCTTCTATATTTGCAATAAACCCCCCAATAAAGTAGCATTCCTCAAGACCAGGTCTAAATGAGCTGTAGGAAAATGTATTTCAGTTCATTTCACTGCAATTTCTTTAAACAAAGTTCTGCTTTCACATGGCAAATCAGCAGTTCAATTTACAGCCACAGGGTATCTCTTCTGACAATGGAAAAGCTTCTATTTCCCTATTTTTCCCATCTAGTGACATTCCCCAGGGGTGGAGTTGACATTTGCTTTTGGTCCTCACTTGTTTAATGTCTCAAGAGTATCTGGGTCCTCCTTGGTGAAACAGGGAAATGCCACATTTGCTCTGTTTTATATAGAATAATAATAATAATAATCTGCAGACTCTGTGCAGATTAACTGCATCATAAAACCACCTATCAGGAAGTCATGGATAATTGAATACTGCAACTGAAGGACACACTTGCTGTTCCATATACAGAGCAAGAAATTTGGTGGAATAGAATAATATTAAATACTTACAGAAAATGTTAAGTCCTGGACCAAAATTCAACTCCCCCCCTTTTCCCTGTTCCATCACCTTGGATGGATTTCATGAGGAACAGACACAGCAACCCACCCCCCAAATTACTCAGGTGATTCCTCACATTTCCATCTTCCTTGAGATTAAATGTGCCACATCCAAAATTGTCAGTGACCTGAAGCTGCCTGGTTATCTGCTACGAAGGTGGGATTTTAATTACCAAAGTTAATTACCATCTCCATGGAATGCAATTTCCTAACTTCATGCCTTTGGAAAATAGGAAATGGAAAGTACAAGCAGTGCAGAATCCGCAGAAGGTCCACACAAAGGCTTCTGTATGACTAATTGGTCTGAAATTTAATCAGTTAAATTTCTGTTTCATGTTCCTTTGATAAGATTATCTTAATTACTTTTTACAGTATCTAAGTAGGAAAGATAAAGAAAAAACAATCTGCTGAAGGGGAAAACTAATTCATAAGTCTGCAGGGAGAGAGGGAAATAAGGGGAGGGGGAATACACAGCTGTTGATTAGGCCACAAGAGCTCCAGTGTTGTGCTTGCAACGCTTGGTGTTTCAGAGCAGTCAGGAATACAGAAATGCCCCAGAAAAATGAAGTTATAGTCACTCAACTTGCCCAAGGTTTTTAGTCCTCCTCTTCTTTAGGGAGCTCCATATGTAAATTAGTTATATAGAAATATGAGCAATTAAGGGCAAGGATCAGTGACCCATCAATGCCAACCCTGCCCTGGGGAGGTGCCAGCACTGCTCTGGCACTGAATGTGTTTCATGTGGTGGCTGTACCACCAGGAAGAGGAGGAAACACGGGATATTCTCAGGCTATTCAGCCCCACATGAGCTGGGGGCAGAGCAAACAGAGCTCCCTCACAAGTGGCACACCATCACCATCTCCTGCAGGACCAACCCTTGGATGAAACAGGAGGAACACCACCCGTGATCCCATTACCTGTCCACTGGAAGGTGTCCCTGCCCGTGGCACAGGGATGGAACAGGAGGGTCTCTCAGATCCCTTCCAACCCAAACCATTCTGGCATTCCATGGTTACATCATTTCAGTATTATTTTAGAAGAGATTTGGAGTCATTTGGCCCAACCCAACTCACCAAACTGCTACTCAGACATGGTTTAACCCACCAGGGGCTGTGCAGGTTTCAATTCCCCTCTCCTTAAAACTCCAACTTCTCTACAAGCTTTTAATTTAAAAAAAACCCCAACCATGTTTTCTTCTCTCTCCAGACACGAACTCTTGTGTTGGAGCCAAATCAAGTTACTTTGTGCAAAACCTGTTCATTTTTCATTTGATAGAAGAGGTTCAGCGTTTCCAAATGTATGTTTTTGATAAATGGGATTTCTGCGAAATTAAAGCAGAGTAAAATTAATGTCTGTACTTATTTCATTTCAATTATGTCAGCACCACATTTGCATAAAATATTGTTTTCATTCCTCTTTAGCGCAACACATTATAAAGCTTTGTATTTTTAATTTATCTACATGAAAAAATATGGAGGTTCTGCAGTAGTGTGGAGAACCCTGTTAAGAGTAATGTCAAATTTGGTTTCATTTAGCTGAAAAACATGAGTTTGGACAGATTTTTTTTTTCTTACAATGGAACTCTGATTCTTTTTCACATAGCACATCATTTATGCTACTTTAAATCTGTGCTCTTTAGGCAAGCAGTCACTTGAAGTCTCTCTACTCAATATCAGGAAAGGTCTCATCCTGTGACTCTTTCTTCTGAGGTGGAAATAATTCATTACATTATTGGCATTGAGATGTTTCTAATAACAAAGATCAGACAAACCTAAACCCCCAAAGATCCCCTATCCCATCCCCCTCAAAGGTCTGTTTTCACCCACACTTGGGGATATGGAGAAAGGTGCTCCCTCTCTGAAATTAAATGAAGACCCTGACCCAACTCCAGTTTAATTACACCGCAGATGAGGCCTCAAGTGCCAGCTGGAAGTGACAAGAGATACATTGTGATCCCAAACTTTTGCTCTGTCAGTCCCAGAAATTAATGGCAGGGGAGGCTGCTGAAATGTTGCATTATAATATTTCTTTAAGAAATAAATTGAATCCTGGAGATATTTGAGCCGCCTCATCCTCATGGGACTTCTCACCCCTGTGATAATTAACAGAGATGGACCTGAGTGGAAGACACGTCTCCTGTAGCTGCCCACAAGCAATTTAGGAGTGGGATAAAATTGCTAAATGCTTCAAATAAGGGGCAGTGCCACCGTTTCCTAGCACTGCTCTCATTCTCCACACACGTAAAAGACGGGAGCTTTGCATTAATTACCATCCCATATTCTTAATCAACATCAACTCTTAAAATTCTTAGTCAAGCTCTTGATCACAAACTTAATCATGCCTAGCCCAAACTGATTCACGCTGTTAAGTGGGATTCATTAAAAGGCTCTGCTATCACATCATCAGCCACTTTCCAAGCCTGATGCTTTCCCAGTGACAAGCAACATCCAGTTGGAGCAACGACTCGGAGGGCAAAGATGGCATTTAATTAAAGAGGATGGACATTTAGCTTCGCATGAGCCAAGCAGCTGCACAAGGAAAGGACATCTGATGCTCCAGCTCCATCCTTTATCTATAATGAGCTATTCCAGAAGATCCCTGTGATACCTCCTGCTCTAGCAAAGGGAGGAGAAACCTGAGAAGTAGTAATGAAAAATTAAAATATGGGGGTTTTTTTTGCAGTTGTAAAAGGTAACAAGTTGTTCTCAGGGTAGTAATAATTGGAAGAGCAATTACAGCTCCCTTGGGGTGTTTATGCACATCTTTAAATTCAGGGCTTTGTTTGCAGTGTGTTCTCCTTCAACCACACAGCTCTCAGCAAAAGGGAGGGGGACTGGGACATCCCTGGGCAGCCCTTCCCAACCTACACACCTGGAATTGTGTCTTCTACTGCTGGAGGAGCCCCTTGAACCCACTCCACACCACAGTTGAACTCCCTGGATGCAAAGACTAGCCCAGCCATCACACAGGATCCAGGGGATCCGTGTATTCTGGAAGAATTTATTATTAAATAAGTTTTTGTTTCTTCCCAGGGTTTTATGTAGGCACAGGGAAAAGGATGGGGGAAAACATGCCTTTTGATCACTCCATATCTCCACTCAAAATAAAGAGATGGATAATCAAAATACACTTTGGAGTAGGAAGAAAATCAGACATTTTTCATCTATCAAATACAGGCAGATAAGTCTTAATAGACAGTGTGAAAACCGAGGCTGACTGGTCTGTAAATCACTCCAGTCTAAAAACAAACAGGAGGAGAAGGTGTCTATTATAACAAATAAGTACTTAATAAAACTTTGGATTAGTTTTTCTACACCTTGGGAAAAGAAATCAGGGAGGGAAACAAAAAAAAAAATCACAATATGTTGACAACTGAGAAATTCCCATTAATCCAATGCATGATATGTTCTAAACACAAGGGAATTCCCTGGACAATTCTGAGTGACTGGGTACTATCCGAGAAACAATTCTTTCCACATTCATTAAATGATTCATGTCACTCAGAAGCTGTAGAACAAACGGGATTTGCAGTCTTTGAAAATGAAATGCAAACTTGTAGCTGATTTATTACAGAGGTGTTGTGATCAATAAGAGAATTGGAGTTTAAAGCCCAAGGTCTGCTCTGAGGGTGCAGCAGCTTCTTCCCCCACCCTCCCTGCAGGAGCTGATGTCTGATCCGTGGCACCTTTGGTAATAGAACCCCTGCCTGCCAAAGGAGAGACATCTCTAACTATTGATTTCTTTTTGAGTTTTTATTTTCCCTACACTGAGTGCCCAGGTAGATTTAACAGCACTCTCACCCTGGTTTGTGTGTGCACAGAATCTCATCTGGCTTTCAAAGCTGCTCCTCTTATCAAAAGAAAGGTGGGTGTGAACTGGCACTTGGGGAATGTTATCTCCATTAGTCACCCTGGTTAATTAACTAATGCAGAGCCTCCTTCTAGTGATGACAAAGCCTGGTCACTTTGATCTGTCTGGTCCCAATCACATGGATTTTTGTCATTAAGGCTCCGTATGTGGAGGATCATCAAGGTAAAATTCACTTGTCTTTGTACTGGGCCATTTGCTTTGCTTGGTTGTGCTTCACTTCCACATCTCCCAACCCTGCACAGCAGTTCCCTTCAAACACCACAGGGATGTGTTTGCCAGGAACATCCCCTAACCCTGTTTGCCCCTCCTGCAGTACAACAATGTTATCTGGGTGTCCCAAGCAGCAATTTCCCATCCCTGTGGGGACACCCCCAGAGCAAGCAGTGCCCTTGCCTACCCCATAGCCAAGGCTACATGTACAACACTCTCCACCTGTGGGCTGACCTTCAAGGGAGGCTCCAGGGCCACGGATCTCTACAACTCAGCAGGTAAAATGTGCTGCATTAACAGAAAGGGCTGAGAAACCAAAATAAAAATGTTCTATAGAAGAGTTAACCTCCTGTTCCCAGGTAAAGTGACAAAAGCTGTGGCTGCCTTTATGCCTACAGATCTGGTCATCAAACCTCACGTTAAAAGAACAAAAAAGATGACATTTAAAAGATGACACTTCAAAGGAAACGTTGGAGTCATGCACAGAATGCTTCTTATGGAATGAATAATAATTCTTTTTAGAGTAATGAGTAAAATGAAATTACTGCTGCACTTTTCTCCTTCAAAGACAGTTCTTTAACTGAGAAGCGATTGAAATTTCATCAGTTCAGGCACTTGTATTGTTCAAATCCATCTCATAAATACTGCAGGTTAAACATCACGTGGCCTCTACACACTTGTATTGCTACCCAGGGCACGGAGCAGAGCTGTGGGAATGTCACACACCTTCCACACTGGAACTTCTCTCATCCCACTAAAAATGAGTGCATTAGCATGCCACGCACTACTCGACAGCATTAGCATATTTACAGACATTCAAAAAGGATTCATAATTTATTGCATCAACACAGCAGTGCTGCTTTACCTTTCTATATACATGTATATGTTTGTATGTACATTGCACTTCATTTACTTTGACCACCAACTGCTGCACAAATTTCAGAACTTTTCATATCTCTCTCTCTAGAAGTAAATTTGACCTCCTCCAGCATCCCCAAATTTCTCCACTGCTCACCACTGCACTCCTTTGGACACCCACCCTGCCGTGCTTACTTAACTCTTTAATCTTAAAAACAAAATACTCAGTAGACATTGTTTATCACAGAGTCATTAACAGACTGTCATTAGTCACAACTTGCTTAGCGATACCCACATTTTCTCAAAGACAATCTAGAAATGCAATTAGTTACTCAAGTACACAACTTTCCCTCCAGGAAACTTTCAGCAAGGGAATGAAGGTCACCTGGCCCACAGCAGCCACTCCCTCAGATGCTGTAAACTCCATTAATGGCCTTTCTGCTGTTGATTAACCCCAACAAGAGCCTGGCATGGAGGTGTCCCTGTGATGTCCCATCCTCCATGCCCAGTTCAGGGCTCCCCAGCACCAGAGACAAGGAGTTACTGGATCAAGGCCAGCAAAAACCATCACCAAGGCTGGGACAACCCTGGAATAGGCTGGCCAGAGAGATTGTGGCTTCTCCATCCTTGGAGATGCTCAAAACCCAGCTGGACCCAACCCTGGACATTTTGCTCTGAGTGCCCCAGCTCTGATCAGGGTCAGACTGGATGGTCTCTGGAGGTCTCCACTAACTGCAGCCATTCTTTAGTACACTTCAAAGATAATTTTCCCAATGAAAACCAAAATGGACATTTCTTGGGAAAAAAAAAATGATGAATTTATTTTCCTAAATGAAAAGCAGTGCCAAAGAATCCCCAGTCACACACATTGAAGCACAGCTTGAGGTGTCCAGCCAGGACTTGCCTTTCCCCATCTATAGACACCAACAGAAAATGACCTAATTCAGTGCCTTCAGTTCCTTGCCAGAATCAAAATCAAATTTAAGGACTGGATGACTTCCACACAGTCAGTGCTGTTTCATCCTCCCAGCTCTGTTTCACTCAGCAAAATGTCAAGTGTACAATTCTGGCCAAGAGGTTTCTGCTTCCTAATCTCTCCTTGTACTTGAAAGCACTTGGACTCCCCCGTGCCTGCACCAGAGGCAGGAGTTTCCCTGAAGAGCAGAGCCCTCTCTCCTCTCAGGGATGTTATTCCCCTCCTGGAGCTCAGCTGACTGAATTGCTCTGACTGAAGTGGTTTTATTTCTAGTTTTCAGCCCGTTATTTATTTGTGGTTAGTTTTTCCAATAGGAAACGCATCAGCCAACCAGACAACCCCCTTTGGAGCTGCAGGGAAAGGGTTTTTCTCCTAAAACAAGGGAGGAAAAGCAAACAGGCTCTGTTGCCCAGCAGTGCAGAATCTCTCTAAATATCAGGCCCTCAATACACATCCTATTTTCTCCCAAACCTTTGTCTCACACCACTGCTGGTTAAGGCATTATTTAATAATATTTCATTATTTAATTTGGGAACATGATAACCGCACAGATTCTACCTACCCTCTCATATAACTAAAAACTAGCTTGATTTCTTTTTCCACAATAGCAGTTAAATTCAGGTAAACTCCAAATTTCTCACAGAGACCATTGGCCAGATTGTCATTCTGAACAAGATCATTCAATGCTCAATTATTATACTTTTCTTAATCAAATTTAGCCTTGCATAGACCAAGTCCTAAAAACAAAAAAAACAAAGATGTGCTGAACAAACTAATAAAACTTTTCCTAATCCAAGAGCAATCTTTTTCTCCTCCTAGGCCATTGCCCTCAGCACTTCCTTTTATCCCCTCTCCAAAAAAAAAGTTAAACAGCATTATGGTTTAGGATCAGGACATAATTTACTCTTCTGGCACGATTAGCCAAAAACACTTCTAAAAATCCATATATAACATAGAGAATGAGCCTGATGCTGCATATACAGAAGGTACATCACCTACTCCAGTTTCTTCACTGATAAAAGAATAAGAAGCCCTATTTTTATCATCCTACATATGAAATTCAAGATATTACTGTAAATATTACAGCCTAGCACATGTTGAAAACATGCCCACCATGCGACAGTCAATTAGGAGAGCATAAAATACCCATCAGGAAAACAAACCCATGAAAAGCTCTGGGTTTACATCAAAGATTTGAGACCCACCCATGAGGGACAGCGATTTCACAAGGGGAAGAGAAAGAAGTTGGCTTGTTGCTTATTCCTGTAAAGGGTTTTTCTGATTCCAAGCGAGTTCTTGCTAATTACTGCCATGGAGGACACAGAGGCAGCTCTCTCTGCCTGTGTTTGGGGAAGGCTCCCTGCACTAATTCAAATGACAAATGCAAGTTTTGCACAATATTTTAGGAAGGTAATTGTGCCATCTGGGAAGCCGTGTCACAGCTGTATGAGAGTGAGCAGGCCTGGGGTGTGCAACGGCTCCTTCTGGGCTCAATTCATTTCAGTTCATACATTAATCTGGGATTTAATTAATTAATTTATTTAGAACATCTTGGCACTTGCAGCATTATAACGGAGCTGTCCAAATATGCAGCAAATGAGTTCTTTTTTGGAGCTTTTGCTGTATATATTACACCAGGAGTGTATCTGTATCTCTTCACAAGCTCATTATTGGGGAACTACAAATAAACACTCATTTCATCAGCACCAGTTTCTGTATCCTGCCTCCCAGTGCTATCACTTCTTTATAGAAAAGGGCATAAGAGAAGAACTTAGGAATAGACAATAATTCCCAAATGTCATATTTATATATATAATAACCTTTAACATTATGTGAGAAGTTAGAATGCACAAAACCCTCCCCCATGCCAGGAGATGATGAGCAACATTCCATGCAAGAGCCTGCGAGGAACTGGGAACACTTTGGTCTAAATGGCATAAAGAACTCCATGTAAATGCCAAAGCAAACCCCCAGTAGCTGGGATCAATCAGCACCCAGGACAGTTTAATACATGTGAGGGTAGGAGGATTACACCTCACACTGGGACCTTTCCACTTCGCTCCCATCAGCTGCACCTCATACCCCAACGCTCCTTTGAATCCATCTAATCCATGCCATGGTGAGGGAGCAGAGCAACACTTCCAGGAGAGAACCTCAGAAACCTCCAGCATTTTGGCCTGAATGATCCCTGGAGGCAGCCTTGGGCCATCCTGCTGTGACCACCCATGGAAAAGCCCTCATGGATTTGGAGGGAACCTTTAAGGGAACACTGGGTGACCCTGAAGACAACCAGAGTCTGCAGAGGAGAAATATCCAAAGTGACAGGTCCATGGGAAATTTGTGATTAAAGACTGGTTTATGCAGCAAAAATACGCTGCAACTCAAAGACAGTCTGAGGCAGAATCTCTAATTCTTATGGCTTTGTAAATCTCTCAAAGTTAGTTTGACGCTGCTTTGTGTCCACATAATACTTGAATGGGGGAAAACCTCCAATTCATGCAGAACAAGTAGGTAGATAAAGTTCTTATCTAGTCCCTGGGAATGTTTGGTGCCTTTTTATTAAAAGTACACTCAGAACATCCTGCAAAAAGGGCCAATTAACCACCAATTTCTGCATTTGTTCTGAGCAGCAGCACTGATAATTTGAAAACACCATAGTACGAGCAGAGCTGAATTCCTGCTGGTAATTGCTTTGGTGCAATTTATGTCAGTAGGTGCTACAGGAGGAGTATGGTGCAGCAGATAATACTGTAAATTAAAAATAGGATTTGCATAAACTTAAAGTAACATTAAACTCAGCGCTGTCAGCAGAAGGATCACAACTATCATTGTGAAGGGCAGCAGCGAGACCCAAAAACACCTCGGTAACACTGGTTTGCTGACACGTGAAGAGTCACCTGAAAACCACAGCAGAGAAGTCTCAGAGCAAAGAGGTCATGGAGAGAGACCAGAAGTCAGAGCCAGAGCTGGGGTAATCCCATTAACTCCAGGGAAATTGCATCAGGCTCCACCAGAGAGGCTGAATTTGGCACCAGTGCTGTGAGATGAACACTGAATAAATGCACAGGAGTTACTGCTGCTTCGAGTTGCCTTGTTTTTTTCACTGAGTTGTTGCAAAAGTCACTCTTATTTGGATTCTGAAGCATGAAAAGAATTATAATGCTGAAGAATATTAAGGCATGTTCATTCATTATTCTAAAATGCAACCAAGAGTTTCCTACAATGTCAAATATTATATATATTCTATATAGCTATTCCTCTATTTTTCCATCCCTGAATTTCCTTAAAAATATATGCAAGTGTCTCAAAATACCATCTGAAAGACATATTTCCTTCTTAAACCACATGGCCATGAGGGGCCATCAGGGGCCATCACATTTCCCTGCTGAACTCCCTTTGCACTTCCACAGAAGAAGAAATTTTGGGTTCACTGAGTTTTTTGGAGAAAGAGATCAAGAGATAAGTATTATGTGTGGAGAAATTCTAACCTGAATAAAGAAATCCCTTCAGGGTCACGGAATGAGGCAGCTTCTTGCCACAGAGAACTTGCTGTTACTCATAAATACTGGAAAGGGCTTGATGTGAACGTCAAGAAATTGCCAAGATCAAGTAGGGGAGCTGAATTTGGAGCTGTGCATGCAGCACTCACACAAAGCTTAACTTGTGTGAGTTAAGCTCATCACAGCCACATCACAGAATGGTTTGGGTCGCCCCTTAAAGACCATCTCACTCCACCTTCACTGGACCAGGTTGCTCTGCATGAGGTGGAGAGCAGAGCATCCTTAGCAACCAGAAACGGGTGAAAGCTCCCAAGCCCTGCAGCGCATTCAACAGGCACCACCACCACAAATCCAAGGGAGGGGGACAGACAATGCCACCCTGTCCCCTGGGGACGCTGACAGCTCCCCAGGCCCCCAAACTGCAGAGCTGCAACAGCAATCCCCGCCACGCTGTGTTTGCTTTGCCGGCTCCCACCTCGCGCTTCCCGAGCTCCATCAAAGCACACGCTCTAACAGCTCCAATTTCTTTCGCAGCAGCTACACCGTGTGAGAAAAATTGACAGATTAAATAGAATGTAACTGCCAAAGCAACTGTGAACTGTGGCTGCCCAGCAGAAGGAAATGATGTTCCCGAGCATCGTGTTACGGAGCGCTGTTGTGATCAAATGCAACCAGAGTCCATTTCATTATAACACTTTAAAAAAAGAGGAAAAAAAGAAGCCAGCAATGCTTGCCTGAGCTCCTGCAGCAGCACAGAGCTCTGCTGCAGCTCACACAGCCCTCCCTTCCCATCCCAGCAGCCTGCTGGGGTTGTGCCACACGTGGAAGGAACACATGCACTGAATTTTTGGGGGGCTACGGAGCACTTTTCTTTTGATGAATTCCCAAGTCTGATCTGCTTCAGGGAGGACAGAGAAGATCTCTGGTGTGAGAGGAATTGATGGTGCTGTGTGAAGTGCCCCCCCACTCGCTGTGCTGGCGAGACTAATCGAGTGGCAGCTCTGGAATTCACTACTTTATCAGGGCTGACATGCACATGCCTAAGTGCCAGTGACATCTGCATACATGCTGTATTTATCTTGCTCTGCCTTCATTAAAAAGACAAATTGATGTCTCAAACATTTTAAACTCTTCTCAAAAGTCTTATGGGCTCAGCAGAACGGGCCACCCCTGCTTCAGAGGCCAGGTGTGTTCTTAGCCTTGTTGGGGAGGCAAGAGATGAAAAGAGAAAGGGGTTTTATGATGCTGTTTATGAAACAAACACCAGGGCACTGCCCAACAGGGACACTTACCACAGAATGGTTTGGGCTGGAAGGGACCTTAAAGCCCATCCAGTGCCACCCCTGCCAAGGGCAGGGACACCTTCCACTAGACTCCCTCTAAACCGGCTTTAAACACTTCCAGGGCTGGGGCAGCCACAGCTTCTCTGCCCAACCTGTGCCAGGGCCTGCCCAGCCTCACAACCAGCAATTCCTTCCCAATATCCCATCCATCCCTGCCCTCTGGCGCGGGGAAGCCTTTCCCCCTTGTCCT
>JAWWMP010000023.1:2129278-2176749 GCA_035047865.1 Dendrocincla tyrannina
CAGCCACAGCTTCTCTGCCCAACCTGTGCCAGGGCCTGCCCACCCTCACAACCAGCAATTCCTTCCCAATATCCCATCCATCCCTGCCCTCTGGCACGGGGAAGCCTTTCCCCCTTGTCCTGTCCCTCCAGGCCTTTGGAAATAGTCTCTCTCTCTCTCTCCCTCTCCATCAAGACATTGAACTTCACACCCTGCCTTATAGCAAAGATAACATAAGAAAGGTTTTTTTCAATAGCTCATGATTTAGCCACTGGGATAAAAATGGCATGTTCTCAGTTTGGTCTCCAAAGAAAGGGAAAATGGGGCATTTCAATCAATCATCTGCCTTTCTACAACTTTAAACTGTGCTCAAGCATCGTCTCTGTGACTCATGGAATTCCAGGTAGACCATGGTCCTTCACCAGCCAAGTAAATGCCAGAGTGAAACCACAGCACCTTTAGGGGAAATGGATGCCCTAAATCCTTGGTGTTGTGCCATTTAGTTGACTTTTACAAGGCAGCAAACAGAAGAGAAACCCTCAAACTTCAGCCATGCAAGCCAGCAGTGAAACATCTTCAGATCAGCCTCCCCAACCCCACACTCTGGGACCTCTAAAACTGCAACAGGATCCAGATTTCTGACTGAAATATAAACATTAATCCCAATATTGACTCTGGACATTCTCTATTTTGCCAGGACTTTCTAGATTTTTACCTAACTAATGAGATTTATTAATTGTAAATGAAAGATTCATTTCTTCATGCTAAATAAGAGGCAGCTGGCCAGGCTGTGAAACAAAACAGCATGAAGAGGTTAACTAGCACTTTAGAAATGCACAGCAACTGGTGGAACGTTAAAATACTTCAATTCTACATTAAATAGAGCACACTAGTCAGTACAAACCGAATACTAAAAATAATATTAAGCAGCTGATTTCAGATGAGAAGCACAAGAGTGTGTCAAATCAAAACAGACAATTCATTATTAACAAAACCCAGTGTTATCTCCAACTTCAAGCAGCTCGTAACTCCTCCAAGCTACAAGAGAGCGATGTTGGGAACAGAGTGGAAATTCCTTGCCTTCATTTATTCCACGTAGACTTTAATGTCGGTATGAGGGAGGCTGTTTCTTGGCTTCACTCTTAAAAAATTCACTATCATCCCCCAAATTCCATTCTCACCACATCACTGGTGTTCATCCCTTTCAAACCCTTTGGCAGAAGGTGGCCACCTGCCCTGGTCACATTGTCACCAAATCCCTAACCCCATGGGCAGGGAGGCCATTCAGGTCTGGGTGGTGCTTGAAGAAGTCCTTTGGAAGATGGCAGCAGTGACACAACATTTGTATGGGAATTATCAGCTCAACCTTAAACCCTCTGAATTCTACTTTGTTACCACAGAATGGTTTGGGTTGGGAACTAAAAATCATCTCGTTCCCCGCCCTGCCCTGGGCAGAGACACCTTCCACTTGCCCAGGGTACTCAGAGCTGCATCCAAGCTGGCCTTGGGCACTCTCAGGGATGGCACATCCACAACCCTCTCTGGGCAACCTGTTCTCCACAAAGTGATTTTCTGGGAGGAATCTGAAGCGCTTTAAAGCCAGTCAGTGAGCTGTGCAGCACCCAGATCTCCAGTGCACCAGTCAATAACTCCTGCAAGCCTGAAGTGGATGCTGGAATCTGTCACTGTTTCCTGCTCCTTTCAGCTCTGCTGCTTCCCACAAACAACTGCAATGGGAGCCCACCCAGCCTGCACTCCCACCAGCAGCTCCACAAACCTTGCTCTATAGATTTCAGGACTAAAGGAACAGCTGTACACTTGTGCTCGTCTTGGTACAAATTTGCTGTTTCAAAACATAATTATAGACTGGGGGAACAAGAAAGAAGAGGGAATAAGAGCATGATGAATGTTACAAAAAATACCAGGAAAGCGATTATTTCTTAGCCAAAGTATTTTAGATCCGTCCAAATAATTTTGAGTTATTCCAAGTATCTCATGGAAGCTGAAGTGTTTTTATGAGCTCAGCTGGGCTGCACAGCAGGGTAAGGTACCATGGGCAGGTACATCAGGTTCTCTGCCCTCACAGAGGGGTGAGGATGCTAGTCCCTCCTTCCTTGGAGTCTGAATTCCAGGGGCAGCTATTCCAGCACATTTTATACAAGGAACATCATTTAGATTAACAGTGATCAGTGACAGAAAACAGTGACCCAGGTACACAAAGCTACAGTTCATAAAACACCATTAGAAATTATCACACTCAAAGTACTTCATTTCAGTCATTTTGATCTTCCACTGGAGATTTATTATTTTTTTTCCTTAAGCCCTTTATATCTGCTATTCAAAATACCAAGGACTTGAACACTGGCCTGCAGCAGCATTCCCAGGATTACCCTCCTGGATGGCTTGATCCAAGTTAGATGGTGGGGTTTCTGCTACCAGGGGTCTTTGGTTCAGGGTGAAAAAGACTACTTAAATATCTCCAGAGCAATCTCAGTTCAAGACTGGCACAATGACACAGAAAGTAAACTTCACTCACGCTGTCTCTGCTCTATTTTCCCTTTCAATAAGTCCTGGAACATGTAAATGCCCTAAAGAGGTGCTGCTGCTCAGCACAGTGAGGCTGGTGAGCATCACCAGGACAAAGACAAAAGGGATGGAAAACAGGAGGTAGGCCTGGCTGGCCATCACTTTAAAGAAATAAAACAATAAAAATGAGAGTATGACAAGAAAATGCAGCTGCTGTTTGGTTTCTGGGGCAATGCACTATGCAAGTGGTCAATGCCTGCTCTGTGTTTGAGATGAATGCCCACATAAAGGCATTTTAAATCATCGGGGGCATTACTCACAGCAATCCCAACTGATGGACGCTTCACATTATGCCAGAAATGAAGGTTATTTCTTTGCTGAACCAAGCATAAGCGCTTAAACTGAAAATAAGCTCCTCACACCTACAACACTTCTGAGAAGAAACATAAAATCAGACATTTGAGGCTGAGAAGTTCATGTGTGCTCACCAGGAGCTGAGATGACAGATGTGTCTGTCTCCAGCCAACCTCCTCTCACCCAGCAAAGCCTCAGAAATAAACCACCCAGAAAGCACAGCCGTGCTGTTTGCTGTCACTCCTCGTGGCTGGTATCCTCAAGAAGACAACCCAAGTGAAATAGGACTAAAACTGACCTGTACCTGCCACCTTTACATGAAATGGGCTGCAAAGAGACCCTATTTTCTGTGCAAAAGCCCTAAATAAGTGGGGAAAGTTCCTCAGAGAAAAGCAGCAGTATTGAGAGCTCTGGACATTCTAAACGGGATCTTCACCCAAAACTCATCTCCAAACACAAATCCTCTCCATGCAGGACAAACTGAAGTGCCTTAAGACACATTTTATGAGCCAAATCAAGCCTGCCTTCATCTCCTATTTTCCCCATTGCCAGGGCCACCCGTGCAAGAGTTACATTCTGCTGAAATCTAAAGCAACAAGAAGTTATTTCCACCCCTTCTCCAATCTTTCAATAAATGGTAGAGAAACTCTTTAATGCCAATTAAACTACTTCCACTATTCCCAAATATCAACAAAACATCTTGGTAGAACCCCCAAAACCACCCTCCTGCAGGATGCTCAGAGCCACTGATCTTGCTGTTCAGTGCATTATTTCATCCCCATCTGAGGGTGCATTATGTAATAGATGAGGAAGGATTTAGAGATGAACGAGGTGGTCAGTGGCTCCTCAGACGAGACCTTTAAGTCAATACAAACAAATGGTGTGGCCTTTCTGTGCTTCAGGGAGGAAGTAAAATAAATAAATAAAATGGTTTGTTTTTGTTCTGAGACCTTGACTCTCACATCCTTCTCCAGGCAGGTTGTATTTGTGGATACCTTTAGATCAATGCAGTTGTTCTGGTTCACACCCACAGGGAGATGCTGCTGCTCATCGTGCCCCGTGCACTGCAGAGACACCTCTTGTGTCCTGGGTCACTCTACAGCACAGCAATGCATTTGACACTAACAATCCCATAAGAGCTTTTCACACCCCACATTTTGGGCCCCCCACCATGAACTCAAACACTTGGGTTCAGCCACAAAAACCTGGAGCAGGCTGATAGTGCCTGAGTAGTACCCAGAACCCAAGCATCCTGCAGAGGGAACTGAACCTGCAGGAGCAACAGGTTGGAAAACAACACCTGACCCACTGGACAGAACCTTGATAACACCCAGCTAAGATTCTTTTCTCAGCTACACAGAGCTCCTCCACTTCCCCAGCCTAATCCCAGGCAGAAGGTGTTTACCCCACCTAACTAGACCCAAGGAATGATCCTGGAACCAAGATATTAATCCAGAATTAGTTAAATCAGCGTCTTTACCCAGAAAGATGTTCCACCATTTTTAACTTCTGTTCCCACCCTGGATTAGGGACCATAACAGTGAAGTGGCTTTCTGAAATAATGAGGTTATTGCACTTCATTAACTGAGAAAAAATTAATTGGGTTCACAAGAAAACCCACACTGTGTTAAGTCCAGTTTTTCCTTCCTCACATACAAACATTTGAAATAAAATATCCTTACTTAGGGAAAAGAACATCATCACTACAGCCAAAACCATGTGGGTCATGTAAACAAATAGTACAAGCTCAGTGTTGGACAGGAGGTGGAAAAAAGGATGATGAAAAGGAAAGGATGAACTTTGAAAATGGTGCTATAAAAGAGCAAATAAACAAGCCCCTTTCACCTCAAAAAATTTGGTTTGGTGCATCCACTGCAAGCTGTCCAAGTTATCAACTTTATTCTGTAAATGAAAGGGAAAAATCTCCTTTGGAATAAACTCAACTCTGGGAATCAGATGATGGTTTTCCCTCTCACATTTTGGGGAGAATTAGTACCTGTTTGGAGGTTGTGGCTGTAAGGCCTGGAGGAATAGAAGGAAAAGTTTGGTCATGTTTTGTGCCGTCAGGGTGGTCACAACTTTGACCAGCATCCCCCAAACTCTCCATCTCCATCCTCTGAGTGATTTTGTACCATCCCCTAAAGTCCTTCCCTTCTCTGGCTGGGCCTGTGACAACTTCTCAGGGCAGAGAATCAAATTACTCCAGAATCACAGAGCAAGGCATAGGTGAAGCTCTTAAAACCCATCAACACAAAGGTCAGGGCCTCTGGCAAGGAAGGAAGAGAATTATCCCTGCAGTCTTCGCACAGATTTATTCCCGAGATAAAGCAGCACCATTTACAGCTCAGCAAAGTTTTAAAACTGGTAGTAAAGCACATTACAAGCTTTCTTAATTCAATTTCCACTGGCATTTATTGTGGTTAATAAAATACCCAAATGTCATCGAGATTTATAAAAATGTATTTAGAGGTTAATAAATGCCTAAAATGGATTACTCAGAAAAACAGCTTAGAGAAAGCCTGGCATCCTAAATTGATGCAGATTTGGGGTTTGCTGCCTGTCAGAGGGGTAATTAGTGCTTATTTACACAGATTTTACTGTGAAAACCATCCACTGTTTCCAGAGTTCACGCTCAGCTTCACAGGATCCACCTTATCTCAACTATAACCTTTTATTCATCAAGATGAAAGAATAAAGGCTCCTCAAAATACTCTCTGCAGAGGATTCTTTGGGGAATACAACCCTAATACTGGCCAAAATAAAGATCATAAATACCAAAATACAGAATGGAGATTTGCCCCATCTGGAGTAGTGAAAAATAGGGGAAAGCAGCTTTATTTTGAATTTAGCAAAATGAATTTAAACAGGAAAAACACATCTAGAAGACTGCTGGGACAAAGCTGGAAGCACTGGGGGGAGTGACAGTCTTTATTTCCACATCACTATGAAGTTCCTACATTGAGGAACTCAGTTTTTTGCTAAATAGGCACAAAACTTCAACCATTTATTGGCTTTTTCCAGCTGCATCAATAAACTCCCCTGAATGATTCAGTGTTTGGTCTGTGTGTCTATACACACAAAAACCTGCATTATTGCTTTTCCTCTCCTTAACTGCAAGTGAAGGCAAGCATGCTGCATTACAAAGTCTGCTCTAGTCGAGCAAAATTCCAAATATATAAATACATATGTATTAAAATATATAGAGAAAAAACCCTATAAACCTATAGCCATCCTACATCCACCCCAAAAGTTAATTTGATCCCTTCTGTCCCATTCTAAACTCAGCAGATGAGCAGGAAAAGTCCTGTCAAATATTAAGTTTTCTTTCCCCCCTGCCCTTCATTCTGGATGATTCAAGTTGAGCCTTTTCATTTGTTTCCAGCTCTGTCTTACCCTGAGTCAGAACTTCCTTGAACTAAACTTTAATGTGCTTTAATAATCTCCCTGCTAATGACAGTGATTGACAAAGGCCTGTTTTTAACAAGGGCTTGAACATTTAGTGTAAGCAAAGCTTTTACATGTAATTAGTGCTCCGAGCTGAATTCTGCTACAATCCCATTTATACCCAAATTATTTTTAATGAATGTTTGGATGCACCAGACTCCAGGGTTACAGGTTGAAAAGAAAATAGATTAATATTTTATTTTACAGCCATTTAAAACGCATTTCTGTAACTCAGAGAAAACAACAAAAATACTAAAGCAGTTGCTACAATAATTGACTAAAAAGAGGATTTTTCTAACTGGGGAAGCAGCACCCGAAGTTCCCCCTTCATTAGAGCCCAACTGTGCAGTGATTTATGGACACAAATAGCTATAATTTCAGGAAAAGGGACACATATATACAGAGAACATAAAACACTGACTTATGGGAGAGTGCTGGGCCTTTTAAGCACCGAGAGGACGAACATTTCAACGCACTCACCCTTTTTAAAAGGTATTTAATAGGCTGGGAAAGCAGCACGTTTCCCAGAAAGCTTTTACATCCAGCTCATCTGAGCCCTCCCAAATACAGTAAGTTACAAACATTCTTGGCAAGATCCTTCTTATTCCACAAGTGCCATTTTTTAATTGGCACTTCTGCATTACACAAGTAAAGGACGCTCATTTTCCCTTTATATATATATAAATATATATATATATATAAATACCTTGCATTTCCCTTGAAACTTCTCAGGGAATTACAGACATTTCCTGGCATTACTGTGAAAAGACATCAGTAAAGAAACATTGCAGGCCCTTAATGCCCCAAGTTTTAGCAGGCACTGAGCTTGCCAAAGCCCAACTCCAAATGGCTAAAACTGTCCTATTTTGACTTGAAAAGCAAAGCAAACAGTAAAATGAGGCCAGTTGGGAATTTTGCTGTTTTAGCAAGACTTTAGTCTAAAAATTCCCAGTTCTGGGGAGCCCAGCACCAGTTCCCAGGAGATAAAACCCCACCTCATATATAAGATTCTTTTTAATGATGGAAAAAAGTTACAGTCAGGAATTTCCAATATTTAAGAAACCTTGACTATTATTCCTGGGGATTTAATAATGTTTAATCAATACACAATTACATTTATTTAATTCTTGACGTCTCTAGAGAATAAATATTGAAAAATATTAGGCTTTGGGTTTTTTCCATGAAACAAAGTATTAAAGTGGCTTTTGAATGTTTTTCAAAATGAAAACTGTATAATGACTTAAATGGTTCAAAAAATCATGTAAAGCACTCAGAGAACAGCTGGAATTAAAACTTACAATTATGTTATGCCACCAATGGCAAAAATTATGGAAAACTATACTTGTGGTCCCTAATTTACACCTTTAGTGTTCTTATGTTATCAACAACAAGTCATAATTTGCCATCCTATTAAGGACCTAAACCAAGTCATAGGATACCCATTGCCTTTCACTGACTTGGCTGGGGTTTGGAACACTCCCAAAGCGACTCATTTTCACCAACTCCAAGCAATTTTAAGGAATGCACCGTTATTGGGTAAGGATTTCACCAAAGAGTTGAACTGTCAAAAGGAAAGGTAAGATACCAAGTCCTCAATAATAGTTAATGTGCAGTTAATATCACATTCTCAATGCTTCTACATCCCTGCAGAGCCAAGAAACACCTCGAATTCAATAATTTTCTGTCTTGCAGCACCAACTTCATGATGTATTTTTGTGTTTAGCCAAGAGGTTGCCCAAAGAAGTGCCTGCACTCGAATTCCTTCGGAGCAAACCCACCGAGACTGCACTTGCAGCACCCTCAGCCCCACCTTGCAGGTTCTCAGCCACTCATCTGCCATGCTGTGGCCCAGGAATTAATTTGTGTCAAGCTAATTAAGGCCTGCCACCATCCAAACACCAGCTACAATAAATCAAAACCAAATTCACCACTTAAATCCAGAAGATTCCAACCTGATGGGATAAGCAGCCTTTATAACTTCAAAACCAGAAGTTTTCTGTCTTACTGGAGTTTCATCAGATCCAGAGAAGGTATTTGGTGATTTTCCTGTCCCAATTAGTCTTAATTCATCCCATTAAATCTTATCCTTCATACAGAGTTGCTTCTCCTACTCAATTTGATGGTAAAAGTGTTTTGAAATATCTTTTTTATTACCCAAACATCTGTTCAGGGCTGTGAGAAGCTCCACTTCATTTGGAAACCTTGTCTTGGCAGGGCCAGGCTTCCCTTTTCCAAGCCCTGGGAGAGACTGCTGTTATGGGCCATTCCCACATTTCCCATCCCAAACAGCACAATTATTTTAATTATTACTCTTTTTAAAAACACTCCCTCCCCAGTGCCAGAGGTGTGTGAAGAGCCCCAGGGGTCACTCCTGTCCCTACCAGACCTTTGTACCTTTGTTGGGATTATAAACTCAACACAACCCCCAAATTTTTAGCTTCCCTTGTTCCCTTCCATCTGCATTCCCAATCTCTAATTAGCTGTAATTGTCGCTTGTATCATTAGCATTTTGTCTCTTCCCCCGGGTGCTCAGCAGTCCCTCGAGGAACCTGTTGCTTTAATGACAGGAGGGATGGGGACATTCACTCCCAGAGAACTCCCAGGAAACTTCACAGCTCTGTCAAAAAAAGTTAAGGCTCATTCAACGCCTTTTAGAGAGAAAAAAGTAAAATTGGAGGTTTCACAAACTTCCCTTGGCAGCTTCGGGGCCTTTTAAGTGGCAGCATTTCTAAGACAGTCAAACAATAAAGTGTTCATTGCAGTCTCCTTTTCTCTGTGTAACTTTTTGCCTCCAGACTGAATAAGTATTTTGCAAATTGTGCTTTTTTTTTTTTGAATGGTTTTCACAAAAAGGGGTGAGTTTTTGGATTATCTAATTAATTCAGCCTCAACGTGGCTCTCCTAATTAGCCCTGTGTGATTCAAAGGCCATTTGTACACCTGACTTGCACTACAACTGCATGCACACAAAAATATTTTTCCTAAAAAAACCACAGAAAACAAAATTTCATGTCTTGGTCCAAAGTCCATTTGACCCACTGGAAAAACACCACCATTTCTGAATGAGATTTTAAGAGCAATTTGCATTATTTTTAGGAGAGATTATCTTAGAGCCAAGATTCTGAAAGACTCTTCAGAAGTCTAAAGCACCACTCAAGCCTCAGTCACAAAAGCTTAATGCAGACAAAATTCTCATTACAATCAGCAGGGGTTTGCTCTCATAATGAATATTTGAGTCAACTGATTGGAGTGCTCAGCTCCAGACATGGTGGAGCACAAGATCTTCTTGACTCCATGATTCCCCTGTAATATGCAGCACTGATCTCTTGGAAACAAGCAATTTGGACAGGCCTGAAAGGGGTGTAAAATGGGTAAAGTTATCCCCCCAAACTCTCCCTGAACTGCTCAAAGCACAAACTGTTCTTACTTAAATGACACTGCTCAAAGTCCCCATCAGAGAAATGATCCACCTGTTCTAACTCCTTGAAAAGGTACAGATGGGCCAGAATTTTTACCCTCTTGTGGGAGAAAAAGAATTTAAGGAGTTCTCATCCTCTTAAAGCTGAACTGGAGTAGCAGGGGGATGAAGTTGGGAGCTCTGTGATGGAACTGCACTAAAAGGAAGCAGAGTTACAGTTTGGAATAACCAGATCCCACGCTGAAAGTTCATAGCAGTTCAGGCCACTCTCACTGGATCAATTAACATCCATCCACGGATTTTAAAGAACTAAGAGCCAATTGCAACTGTCCAATAAAAGCACGTGGAACATCAGGGCAGCCTACATTCACTCCCCACCCAGAATGCTCAGCACATAAAGCTCTTGCACAGAGTGTCATTGCAACTTTAGTGGTGCCCATAAACCACTGGATGACTTTAGAAGCTGATTATGTTTGCACAAGAGCCCTCAGCAAAGCTTTGGGCCACATGCACTTCAGCCTGGGACTTGCTCTAAGTCCATCCGCTCCTGTGGAGTTCGAGCAGTAAAATACATTGGGATCAGACTCAAGAGGTTCTTAATTTTAAATTTGGACCCCCCCCAAAGATCTCAGGCTGGACCTGGGGGGATGCTCTGGGTGTGCCATCACCCTCATCCCAATTCCTGCTTATGTGTTTGTAGCCCTGGCACTGGAATTGGCCACCTCCCAGTACAAGCCGGGGGAATTCTCTGTGGGATAGTGCAAGTGGCACAGGGTACTTTCTGCCCCCTAAAATCAGACTCCTCCCAGGCCCACCCTTCTTTACCCTGGAATTTCACAATAAGCCACTTCTGCCACCAAGACCAATATAAAAGCCTTCTGTCTCCTCTCCCCCACTTCTTTCTTCCTCCCACAGTCCAGTTCATCTCTTGGTCTCCTACAGCTGCTTGCTGGGCTGTTTCATCAACTGGATCACTGAAAACACTTCTGTGATTATATTTGTTTTTACTTATAGGCTGCTTCACTAGAAAGGTCACTTATTTTCATTTCTCTTTCCCCACCCACCCTGAAAATATCTTAGTATATTCTCATATTTAAAAAAGCAGAGTAGATTAATTAATGTAGTTAGTCTCAGAAAAGCATCTAAGTTCTGTCTAGCAGAAAGTGGCCATGAAATTTCCTATTTTTTTTCCATAATTAGACATAATAATTAGCACAATAAACATTGCTAATTTTATGCAAGCAGTCCAGCAGTAGCTCCTGGAAGGCAGGCTGTTACCTTTGCATGGCATCAGGGACAGCGAGCATCCCTCCAGGCACAGCAAGGCAGGATCCTGCTCGCTGAGCGAGGACAGGCTGCGGGAGCCGGCAGGACATGCAAATCAAAAAGCAAAGCTCTTTATTCTAAAATAGTCCCAACATCAAACCCCCTGCTATAAAAAGCCATAAAATAGCTCCCAGCCAGGCAAGAAAAACGTTCAATAAACCCACCACATCAAAAACACCACCAGGTTCCCCCAGCACTCAAGTTTTGCCACTTGTTCTTTCGGACTGGACTGACTCGTTAGTCAGCTCCAGCCCCAGCCGTGGGCTTTGCTTTGGGTCTGACAACACCAGCTCGGGGACCACTTACATTTCCAGTGCATATTGCCATGTCACCGAGCTGTGCAGGTGAGCTCTGCTGGGAGGCTGACTCGTTCCAGGAACAGAAATTAATTAATCAGGATATTTCCCACCCCCGTGCCAGGAAAAACAGTTCTGATTAAAACGGGGCGCTGAAGTTGTCGCAGTCACCGCTGACATGACTATTGATTAAATGGAAACCTTGTGAGCACTGACTCATTTTGTAGCTGTGTTTATTTCATTGCTCTCAAATCCCTTTGTTTTAATTAAAGGGTATATTCTAGACACACTATTATTATATATTGAAAACACCTTTGTAAGCCCAAAACATCGCCTTTCTGAACAGAAAGCTCCACAGATGCTGGAAAGATTTAACTCCCCAGTTTAGTCTCTTAAAACTTCAGTCTAGTGAAAAGCTTGCCTTGGAGGTAAATACTGAAACTCGATGTCAAAGCTCCAAATCCATCTCCAATGTTGCTTCTGGGCAGGAAAAGCACTTCAAACATCCCTATGTGGAAGAGTTGGGGCATCCCTAAATAAATCCCACCGAGACTGCAAACTTGGCAGCCTTTGCAACTTGCTTGGGCTGAGCTCCTGATTTTTAGAGTATTTCTACCCAATAAACCTGCTTTTAAGTGAACATCAGCTGCTATTTTCTCCCTCTAAAGGCAATGCCAGGAGAACCCCACCAGCCAAGACTTGAGCATGTCCAGGGAAGGAAATGGAGCTGGGAAGGGGCTGGAGCTCCAGGAGAGGCTGAGGGAGCTGGGGGGGCTCAGCCTGGAGAAAAGGAGGCTCAAGGGGGACCTTCTGGCTCTGCAACTCCCTGCCAGGAGGGGGGGAGCTGGGGGGGGACATGGAATAAGACAAAAGGAAACAACATCCAGTTGTGTCAGAGGAAGTTTAGTTGGGTATTAGAAAAATTTTTTTCACTCAAAGGGCTGTGCAGCCCTGGCAGAGTTGCCCAGGGATGTAGTGGAGTCCCCATGCCTGGAAGGGACATGGGTCAGTGGGGAATTAATGGTCTCTGGGATCTGCAAAGTCTCTTCCAACATAAAGGAATCTCTGGTTCTGTGAATCTATGGAGACTTGATAAAGCTGAGATGGTGACTCACCCAACACACTGGTGCCCTTCTGCTCCCCAGGCCTGACAGCCCCCATGAGCACAGGCCAGAGGAATGCTCAGCATCAGATTATACCATTCCTTCCTCCTGCTGTGACCCAGAGGGGCGTCAAGAGATTGGAGGTTAACAGGGCTGGATCACATACTGGTGCAATGTGATCAGCAGACTGCTCTCCTGAGAGCTGCAAAGCTTGGATTTCCACTTTGGCTGCTTTTATGCATTTTATCCAATATCTTAACGGATGTGGAACACAGATCTGAGAATAGATAAGTCATTCCCACAGAGAGTCTGAGGTCCAGTTTAAAGACACCAGACCCCCTTAAGATGGGCAAAATTAAAACAGAAACCCAAAGTTTCATGTAATTTAAAGGGAAATAAAGAAAGGAACAACCCTTTGGCCCCAGTCTCCATGAACTGAGTCCTCCTCAAACACAGAGGACACTTCAGTTCCACGTCATCCTTCCTGCGTTCCAAAGCATACAACATCACACTTGCCCATAATTCTCCACATCTTTATGGAGGCAAATGTTCACCAATTCATTCTGAAAACATAAGATATTAATTCTCACATATTCTGTTGTAAGGAGATCATGCTAAATTAGCCCAGTGATTACAAATTGGGAATTATCTGGTCAGGTCTGATAAAGGGGAGCTGTAAACACTCTTTACCTCACATAACTCACATATTTCAGAGTATTTTACTTATAGTACAACTGTATGCTTGGCCTTTGGGAAGAAGACTCATATACCTGTACATTCTTTAGTTATTTTGCAATTTTTAAACTTACCCAACTAGCACAACTCTCCTGAAGATGCCTAGAACATTTTCAAAGCCTGATGTGCATAACTTAGTGGTGCTGCAGAAGGCAGCACTAATTTATGCCCTCACTACAGACCCAATTAGTTCATCTGTAACAGGATACCAAACAGGTTTCCTTAATAAAGCAGAACATTTCACATCTAATATTTATACAGAGCACAGAGCTTTAACTCTGTCACGTTGTGCATCCTGTCCCACCCTCAGCCCTGCAAGAACCATCCCCAAGAGTCACCCCCTGTGCCCCAGAGCATCATCCAAACCCTCCTGCAGCTCTGGCAGCCTTGGGGCCGTGCCCACCACCCTCTGGGGGAAGAGCCTTTCCCTGAGATCCACCCTGAGCCTGCCCTGACACAGCTCCAGCCCTTCCCTGGGTGCTGTCCATGGTCCTCACAGAGCAGAGATTGGAGCTGCCCCTCCCAAGGAACTTGTCACTCCAGAGCAGTGACTTGGATTTGCATTAGCATATCTGCAAGGTGCTTTGCAGATCAGGAAGGTCCCACCAGCCTCGTGGGACAAGAGCACATGGAATCATCACAGACTCCCAGAATGGTTTGGGTCAGAACGGACTTGAAAGCCCATCCAGTGGGCCATGGGCAGGGACACCTTCCACCAGCCCAGGGTGCTCCGAGCCCCATCCAACCTGGCCTTGGACACTCCCAGGGATCCAGGGGCAGCCACACCTTCTCTGGGCACCCTGTGCCAGAGCTCACCACCCTCCCATGGAACAATTTCTTCCCAATATCTAATTTAAATCTGCCCCACATGATGTATATAACCAAGATGATCAGGGTGAAACAGTTTGTCTGTGACATGGACCACAAGCTGATTAAATTAAAACAAAAAACCCCAAGTGAAATGGGAAACTGCTTCTCTTCACCCTCTCTGAAAATAGTCTTTTCAGATATTGCTATCCCCCATGAAATATACTGTGAGTAAACCCATGCCTGATGTACAGGAGCACAGTCAAGTGCATTAAGTCACTTCAGAGGAGAAGCAAATAATTTTTCCACCCTTCTGACACTTATTTCAAGGAGATTAATCAAAATGAGCTATTTTGATTTTCATGGCTATCTAAACTAGCTTCATTCTTTTACCTAACAATCTCTCTTCAAGGTTCTTCTAATAAGCTAAAATTATTACATCAACATTTTAGAGTACCACAGAAGATCCAAGAAGAATCCCACAACACCAGATGGGTAAAACAATCCACCCACAGTAGAATTGACTGAATGAGTGCTCACATTTTGCATCCCACAAACACAGGGATCTGGCCTTCCAGACCCAAATCATCCAAACTCCTGGATCAAAACGCCCAGGTTTTTTTTTGCTCAGGTGTGTTTTGTTTTAAGTGTGCAAATCTGCAATGAAGTTTGGCATTCTTTAAGCAGAGGGCAGTATTACATCAGTGAATGGTTATTAGTTACCTGCTCTCGAGTATGGGAGCTTACAACACTGCAATTTAAGAAGACAGATTCCACGTAACTGATTTTATAGCTATATAAAGTTCAGAAACCACAGCTGTATTCAATTAGGACAGAAAATTATACACAGGGAAGCATTGCATTCTCCTCCCCACACCCACTTTGCTAAGAAAAAAACCCTTGTCAATACACTGCTTTCCTTGGACCAAGTCCCTTTGTAAATCCTTCCTCAGATTTCTCCCAGAGGGTTCCCTCTTCTCTCCTTATTGCATGTTCAAATTGCCAGTTCATCAAATATAAATGCAAGAACTACTCAGCCCACTGTTCCCCTCCAAGCCCACATGTTCTGCCACTCCTCCTGGCCCTGGCCCTGCAATCCCCTCCCAAGAATAACTGCTCCAAGCATCCCTTTGCTGCCACGATGCTCTGGTCCTCCTGGCTCCTGTAATCCCCCAGAGCTCTGCTGACGCTGCCCTTCTTAATGGAAAAGTTGGAGCTGCAAAACCTGCTGGGAGATAACAAAGTTCTCCAAAGTCTCAGCCCCAAAACTTTCCCTACTGCTTTGACATTTGGGTAACATTCAGAAGCTGCCTGCTCCCACAGACACGCTATTCTCCACCAGTCAAGCCCTTCAGATGGAAAGTATTATCCATTCCTGACTGACATCTTCCACTAAATGGAACATTTAATTAATTTGGGCCTAGGCCAGTCTGATCTCTTTTGCTTGCGTGAAGACGAATGCTGCTTGGAACTCTTTGGCACCGTTTCTTTTCCTCCTCCTCCCCCTTAAAAGGAACTTTAGTTGTTTACAGAATAGATACAAGAAAATCCAAGCTGGTGCAGTGACACATCATTAGTTAAAAATACACCACAGCATAAAGAGCTTTAGCACCGAGAGCACATCGGAATGCGGAATTACACCCAAATGGCTTAGGAAGGGAAATGAAAGTCATCTGGAAACTGGGGATTTTTTCCTGCTGCAGGCTGTAACACAACAAAAGAGACTGCAAGCACTCCATGTTACTGCAGAAAGTGAACTTCACTGCAATTAACTAAGTTGAAAATACAGTATAATACTTGAAATGTATCTCTAAAACACAGATGGCAAACACAAGGATGCAGATGGCAAACACAGGGTATAAGGGGGGAAAAAGGTCTCCAAGTAAATCCAAGCCAAGCCTCCAACTGCAGGTCCTCAGTCAGAGCCAGAGTGGCATAACCAGCAAAGACAACATGATTTGTGACTTGCAGCAAGTTGCAGAAAGCACTAAAGTCACGGAAATGAAAATCCAGCAAAGGTGACAGCAGGTCCTTGGGGATTCCCTGAGCACAGCCCAGTCACTGAGCACACGTGGCACATGTTCACCGATGGGACGAGCTGCCTCAGGAACCAGGGGACAGCCCAGGGATGCCCACACTGTCCAGCCCCACAGCTGCTGGGAGAGAGCACAGGGCCACATCTCA
Organism: Dendrocincla tyrannina; assembly: GCA_035047865.1. Lineage (NCBI taxonomy): Eukaryota > Metazoa > Chordata > Aves > Passeriformes > Dendrocolaptidae > Dendrocincla > Dendrocincla tyrannina. The sequence goes on from JAWWMP010000023.1 coordinate 2,145,450, forward strand.
GAGGACAAAACTGGCCAGAGGTCCTCTGAGAAACACCACTGACACCCTGCTTGGAAATACAGAGCTCACACCAAGGAAAGAATTAAAACCAGCAGGTGAAATGTAATCAGGTAACAACACCTGTATGACACCTGCAGGACGGTTTGGGTTGGAAGGGACCTCAAAGCCCACCCAGTGCCACCCCCTGCCATGGGCAGGGACACCAGCCCAGGGTGCTCCAAGCCCCCTCCAACCTGGCCTTGGGCACTTCCAGGGATGGAGCAGCCACAACTTTAACCTGTGCCAAGGCCTGCCCACCATCACAAGGAGGAATTTCTTCCTAATTGACTAATTTTCCTAATCTTTCACCTGCTAACATTGGAACAAGGTCCTGTTAAGCTGGTTCCAAGACCACCCAAGCCATTTAGGATGCTCAAATGTTAAAGATCAGCGCATGTAAGATCTTGATGCATGAAAATGAATTATGAGCAATATAGTCTTGGAGCAGTATTAAAACATAATTACTAATATGAGGTTGTCAATGGTGGAAGCCTGAGTTCAGGTGGCACAGCCTACTGCAGTCTAAGAGCTGCAAAAGAAGTCACCAAGAAGAAGAGAAAAAGATGCTATAATGGCATTTTACAGGGGGAGGGGAAAAAAGTAGCTCTAATCACCAGCCTCTGATGAGGTGTTTTAATTCCAGGATAGCAGACTGTGGCAAAACCTAAATAAAAACAAAGAAAATCAGGACACATCTGTTCGGCATGAAAAGAGTTTTTCCCCCCCGTCTGCTTCCCACAGAAGAAAAAAAAAAGACTTCAAGGACTGTGCTAAAGATAAGATCTGCTGTATCAAAGCAGGTGATACAGTAGAATTGTGGTAATTCTTGTGGAATGAGAGCAACCGAGATTAAGAGGAAAATGAGGAAATAAGAGATCTTTGAACTACTTTGAAGTGGGGCATCACAAAGCTGATCCAAATTCCCATTAACTTCAGTAGTGCATGAAATGCATTTACTGCCTGTAAGGCTCCCCGTGTTCAGGAAGTTCTGGTGCTGGACAGTTCAGCTCTTGAAATAAATACAAGCCAGTAAGGGACGACTGCTGAGAAATGCTGCTCGTTCAGAGCTGGCAAGGAGTGGGAAGCACAAAAGCAGACACAGACCTAATAGGCAAAGGAATAATTGATGGACAGAAGTTGTTGCATGGGAGGAGGAAGGAAAAGAGTGGCTGAGAGACTCGAGTGATAAGTCCTAAAAGATTTGCAGGTGGCAAGGGAGCTGAAGTGATGAGAAGAGAGCAGAAGGGATTCCAGACTGGAGACAAAAAATGAGTCAGATTCCAATTCCTTCTTTGTGCCACATGGTGTATTGAGGCCAACTGCCACTCAGGAGTCCTAAAATAACACTTTACTAGAGAACTTCAGCAGGGCATCACCTTACAGATCCTTCCCAAACTCCTCCTTTCAGCTCTGGTCTACAGAAACAGAACTTGCAACATGGCATGTGAAGTTTAATCATTTAAAAAGTAAGAGGATGAGAAATTGAAACAAAAGAGGTATTTCCAAGTAAGGCAATGAAGACATTCTTCTTAAAACGGTAGGAGCAGGAACAACTACAAGTTTGAATGAATTAAGCAAAAGAAAAAAAAACCAACCCTATTTTCCTTCTCAGTAGAGACAACTGTGATCCTAAAAAACTCAGGCTCAAAATTCAAAGGGAAAAACCTTCAAAATTGACCCTTGACATGAAAAAAACTGAACCTCCAATTTGAAAATACTTTTCCTGCCTTTGGTTGGCTCAAGGATCCTCGGAAGCAACAGATCAATTTGCCCATATCCCTCACCCCAAAGAGCACCAGGAAAGGCAGACCAGGAAAACATTTCCTGAGTAAATCACACTGTGATACCTTTTTGCAGAATCATATTTATAATATTTTTTTATCAATAAAAAGGCTCAAAAAGTTATTTCTAGTGAAGATTAGACTTAATATCTTAATCTGCAAAGATTAATCTTAAATAATTACGGATTTTCTGAAGCACCTTAACTTCTGTTAGAGTTTTTTATTTCTAGGTATCAAATTTTCTAAAAGGAGGGGAAAAAAGCATAAAGTCTTACACAACAAACCATGAAGGGTTGGCAGGATCAGACACTGGTTTAGTTTTGGGTTTCCTGATTTTTAGCCAGAGGTTCTCATCCAGTCCCATGGGCTGGGACACCTTCCACTAGCCCAGGCTGCTCTAAACCTTGAATGTGAGCAAAGAACTTAATTACCCTGGCAGCAATAATTTCCTATTTCCTAATTCCAGCACCAAAACACACCTTCATGTTTGCAGACTGGAGCACTTTTTGCCTTACGAGTATTTGGGTTAAGGGGCAAGAGAGATGCTCAGTCTGTACACCTCATTTACATTTGTAAAGCAAATGTTTAATACTCCACGAGCCTGAAATTAATTTCTAAATGTTAATTGATGCTATTTAAAAATCGCTGAGGGCACATCCAAGGCATTTCAGATGATTTACACGAGATTTGATAGCAAAGAAGCCATTCCAGTAATGGTCAGAGCCACGGCCAAGCTTCTTGTCCCACCTGCAGCATGGAATGCTGACTGAACACCAGTTTCATCTCACTGAAATCCAGCCATCTCCAGGCAGGTTCTCCCTCCTTCCCTTGAGGACAGAGCTCCTTTCATGGGGGTTTCAGACCTTTTCTCATCTGTGCTGTGGACATCACTGCTGATGAAGGTGGAGGCCATTCAAGCTCCCTCCTGGGCACATCTTTAAATAATTCCAAAAAAACCCCCATAAACCCCAACAGCAAATCCTACTGTGATTTTAATTGAATTACAGCAGCTGTTTTATCATTTTTTTGCAGAGCCTCTGCACTCTGTATTGCTGCCTTGCTCCCAGTGATTCAGCAGTTTGTTTCTCAGCACACTAATCCCTCCCTAAGACAGTTTCCCGGTGCTTTTAAGCTGGGCTTCTGACACAGCTCCCCATCTCTGTTGTTTAAGGCTCTCCTTTTTTACTGAAGAGAATTAAACAGCCACATTTCTTTGGCTTTCAGGCCCTACCACTTTTACCTCCACCTTTCAGCAGCTCCTGAGTTGTCCTCACAATGTCCTGTTCCATTACATCTCAGCTCAGCTGATGACAGAAGTTTAAAAAGGAGACAGAAGAAAGGGAACCTGAAGCCCAAGGGAAAAGAAGGAGGCAGTGACACCTGTCTAAAAATTTAAGCCAAGTGTGAAATGTTCTTTATTATATCTAGAAAATACATGTTTACTTTGGTATTTACGGGGGACTTCATAAAACTGCCAGCTGGGCATTTGAACTGCTGGCTTGGAAAGTACAGAAAGTTCAGTGAGCAGGAAAAATAAGGTAAAACAGGCAAAAGCAACTGGTAGGACCCACCTGTGCCAGAGCAGGCAGTGAGGAGGTGGCAGCAGCTCCTATCGTTCGACACCACCTTGGAATCCAGGCTGACACATCTTGACCCAGCTATTTAAACAGCAGCTTCAGACTTAGCCTAGTGACTCTCTATTGTGGCAAGGAGCAGCTGAAAAGTACCCTAAGACTTGCTTCTGACCATAATCAGCCAACAGCCATTAGCTGTTTATCTCAGAAAATTAATCCTCAAAGGGTGACCCTCATGTCCCAAACATGCTCTCAGTCATGAAGAATGACTGATAAGTTATTCCAAGCTTGTCCCCAGAACCACTGGTAGGGGCATTTTATCATCAAAGTTCCTTTCCCCTTAATCAAAGGCTAATGCAACATGAAATCCTTAACCATGGGCTGCACCATAAGATAAACTCAGCAACCTTGAAAGGGCTGGGAAATGGCAATTTGCACACACAAACACGAGATTTAGAGCTCCCATCATAACCTGCCTCATCAATCATGAGCAACAGTGGCTTTAACAGGGCTATTCTCAGAGTATATTAAACTTCACGACATCTTAACCTTCTTGTAAGGCCACAATAATCTCTTTTACAACATCAAACAAGTGCAGAAGGGCAGATTTGCTTTGTGCCGAGATAGTCCTTGTGGTGGGTTTCAGAAATAAAAGCACTGCTGCCTCACCAGACATTCCCTGGGGTTATTTCTGTTTCCCCAGGGAACACAGACAACACACCCTCACACACACTCTGAAAGAAAACACTCCAGGACTCTTGCACAGCTGCTGGAACGAGGCAGCCCTGACTTAACAGCACTTTATGCCAAGTTGTGTTCAAGTATCTCGTTGGTGCCTTCTCTATTCATCATGTTCTCAAGATGAAAAGTCAGGTCAAGAGGACTCCACCTGAAACATGACTGAAAATATCCTAAAAATCTCCCCCCCCCCCTCCCCCCCCAAATCAAGCAAAATGCTGAGTCTGCAATAATTAATTACAATTCAAGTTATAGGTGTCAAAAAGTTGTCACTTCACTCTGCTGTAAAATGACCAAACTCCCTCTGAGGGGCAACTTCCAGGAGGGCAGAGACTGCTCATCTTCTAAAAGACACAATTAAACTCACCATAAAATGGCAGTTTTACTAATTCAGTTTTTCAAATTACTTTAGAACAGTTGATTCTGTTTCAATTCCATATGGAAGGGAGCCCTGGTGGCACGAGAAACCCAACTAAGAGGACAGAGAGAGGCATCTAAGGAAAGGGATGGCAGAGAGGGAGAAAGGAACAGGATGGGAGGAGAGTGGGAGATAATCCAGAAAGGACACAGCAGATCTTCAGAGGAGAATTAGGGAAGGAGTAGGAGGACATGGTGGCAGACACATGTGACAATAAGAAGCCTGGGAAGGGGGACGTTTCTGGATCTGGAGAAGCAGAAGGATGCTGGAAATTACAAACAACCCTTGTCTTTGAAGGAGTGCTGTAAAAGCTGCATGCCCTGAGTCTCCATCCAAGCAATCCCTTCAAACCCCAACCCACAGCACTCCCAACCCAGTGTGTTCCCACCTGGAATGAGGGGCAGCTCTCCAGATCAGGCAGCCAAGAGCTGCAAGACACAGACACACACCAAGGAAAGAGAGAGCTGTCCCTTCACTGCTGGATGCCAGGGAAGACAGTCCCAGTCTCTTCAAACCATGCCCTGGACAAGTGCTTTTCAGGCTGTGCCATCACCATTTGCTCTCCTACAACCATTACCCAGCACATTCCTCCAGCACAACTGAGCAGTGTCTGCTGGTAAGATTTCTAATTCAAGTGACACTCCAAGCCTGGCTGTTGAATACAATGCACAGATGCCACAAAGCTTTAAGAGGACTCAACCTGTGGCTGTTTTAATTAGCTCGACAGGTAATAAAGTAGAATTTTATAATTATACCATTACATGGCACAAATGTTTCCTATCAAATCTACTTACTGAGTCACTCTGGTCAACAACAGCCAGTTTTGATTCATCAGACCAGAAGCAAAACCCCAAAAACTTGCCTTTCCCAGGGCCTTGCTTAGGGCTTAGCAAGGACCACATGCTGCTGAGGAGTGTGGCTTACAAAATGCTGCCCTCCCTAAGAGATGAAATGGGTATAAAAGCTGAATTTGCAGCCCCCACATGTGGAATTTTGTCCAGCACAGCAGAGTGTGTGACCCCTCTTGCCTAAAAAACATGCTGTGCTGTGTTCTTTGGGAGCACAAGGCTGACCTCAAGGCTGCTGTTGGCCAGGACCCACCTCCAAGGGGCAGGATTCAGATGCACAAAGCCCACAGAGTTCATTGCTGAGGACATCTCAGCAGCTTGGGTGGGTCGCTCTTCCGCTCCCCACACACCACAAGAACCCAATTGTGCCTGTCTGGTCCAAGATCTAAACATTCCACAGCTCATCCATGAACTTTTAGTCACTCCCATTCACCCAGTGCTTATGCACAGTTGGCTTTTTAAAAGACCACTTCACTCCAAACGCCGGGATGGAGACATCTCACACAAATTCCAGTGATTCTCACTAATGAGAAGTGTTTACCAAATAGTTATGTTTCCCTGTAAACAAAGAGCTATTTCCACCCTCCTGCCTGCTGTGGTGTCAGTATTTGCAAGCCATTCCCAGTATGAATGTGTGCCTGCCCCAGCGCTCCACACCTCCTATCACACTGGCATTGAAGGATTTGGAATGCAGAACACAAGTCTGCAGCCTAAAAATAATATCCTGAGATTTGATCCTGCACTTCTTATTCAGGCTCAATTAATCAAGGTTGCCTAACTCTTCACAAGTACTTTTCATCAGCAGATTGAGAACGCTTTCCAAATGAAATGGGGATCAGCATCTCCTCTTTCCCAGGGGGAACCTGGCAATGAGATTGCAGCTGAGAAAGGGCTCGGAGGCTAATTTAGGAGTACTGTCCAAAGGGATGAGGAGTCCATTATTCAAAGTTATCCTTTATTTTAAGAAATAAGCTTTTCCTTTCAGGCCACCACAAAGTGATATATCACAGAATTTCTCAGAGTGTCTTGGAGAACCTCACGCTACGAGGGCGTTGCACATTCCAAAAGGTCCAGGCTAAGAATATTTACTTCATATCTCCAGTTTTCATTGTCAACACCACCCAGGACCAAACAGAAATTTGTGAATTAATTATCTTTAGCAGAAGGCACCTGTTACCTCTTTGAACAGATACATAAATAATACCTAAAGCTAAGAAGGAAGACAACATTTATTTTCCAAATACTTAATTGTAAGCTTTGAAAACATTTTGTTCTCCTTGGGAAACAACATAATTCATACTTAAATCAGGTTGGAAAAAAAGCCCCTCAAGCCAATTGCAGGATATACAGAACAAACCCCACCTCCCCACCAACAACTCTGGTTCCCTCTGACATTCAAACTGAGATGCCATTATGAAAAGTTGAGTTTCAGAAACGCCACAGGTTTGTTTGGCTAATTCAACTATGGGGTCAATCATTCAGTGAGTAATTAAACACCAATTCTGAAAATCTCTTGACAAGAAAAATAAGAGCATAACCAGAAAAAAAAAAATCCCCAAAACGCTCTTGATAACAAAATATCAATACCCTTTTGTAAAGGATTCATTCTTTAACTTCTATCCAACCTTTTAAAGAATGGTTCATTTATAAAAATAGCTGAGCTGTAGACAAGTTGTTCTGTGTTGTCATAAACCTTTCAATGCAGTATTGCATAAATACCCCACATACATCCCAAGAACTTGAAGGCAGACGTATATTCTTTTCAAAAGGGCAATTGAAATCCACTGTCAGGGCACTGAGAAAATCAGGAGCAGATTCTTTAGTCTAAGGCACAAACAATGCAACCATTTTGACAATCAAAGCAATGATATTAAGAATAAAGAGAAATCAGTATCACCAACACATCAAAATTGATATGAAATGATCATTACCTTCTGCAGTGCATGATACGCGGACTTCAGTCAGATTTGCAGACTTCAGTCAGATTTCCAGTACCTGAAAGCACAAATTCATAGGCACAGTCAGCTCTAGTGATATTTTAATACATTAAACTCCTTCTTGTTAACGTTAATTTCTTTTGCAGACAAAAAGGCTGTCTTGGATTCTTTTTAGTTTGGTATTTTCAAAGGGCCACAGGACAAAAGCATTAACCTGGGCAGGTCCCCTACAGGATTCTCCCAGGATTTCTTATTCAGTTCCCCCACAAAGTGAGGGCACCATTCCCCAGCCCATTGCTGGGCTGCAAACTCCACCCTGGGGTCCAGCCATTCCCCCTGGGAACACCTGGCCTTGTTCTCCCCAGCTCTGACTTTCCTAAAGGCTCAAACTGCCACCTCAGTGCAGGTCTCAGCTGACAACACACCAAGCCAGCCCCCAAAGCAAGGGCTGAGGCACAGCCACTCCCCAGGAGGCTCCCACAAGATCATCCAAACCACACACTAGTCAGATCCTGAAGAGTAGGGGAAAGAAAATGGGAAACTTGTTCAATATATGTTTCATTCATAGAGATTGAGGTGTTTGGTAGCTGGCTGTGGGTCACACAAAGAACATGATGGATGGAGAAGGGGTGTTTATGAAATCAGAATTCAGTGAGCACCACGATGCAGCAAACATACTGTAATATAAGGAAATATAAGCTTTATTTCAGCTTTCATTTTTGCACTACCACCGTTATCCCAGATAGGAGAGGCAGGGAAGAAAAGTCTGACACCTTGTCTAAAGGCAAGCACGCATTTCCTCCCTGAAGGGTAACTCAGTATCAATTCACAGCCAGAGGATCCCCTTGTTTCTGTTCCAGTCTGTAGCACAGTTGCTACTGAAGTCCTTGACAACTGGATTTTGGGAAGAAATCCTTCCCTGGGAGGGTGGGCAGGCCCTGGCACAGGTTACCCAGAGAATGCCCCATCCCTGGGAGTGTCCAAGGCCAGGTTGGACGGGGCTTGGAGCACCCTGGGCTGGTGGAAGGTGTCCCTGCCCATGGTAGGGGGTGGCACTGGGTGGGCTTTGAGGTCCCTTCCAGTGCAAACCATCCTGTGATATTCTACACGTACAAAAGGCTCCTCCACCACATTCTGTGCTAAGCAATTACATCACTGACAGTGTAAATGCATAATTATGTCTTCATTTAACCTATTGGTACCACTGATACCCATCAGCAGCCCTTGGTGAGGACAGGGGGTGACACCTCCCAGCCTGCCCTGCACACCGACCACCTCTCTTCTGGTTCTCACAGCGCTGCTTTCCACAGGGATTAGCCAGAGGGAAGAGCTCCCTTCCAGTTCAGGAGACCTGGAGGGGAACAGGTGGGATCCAGCACCAGAGCAGAGTCTGGGAAAGCTCTTCCCTGGAGGAACAGGCTTCCAGGCAGGCAGAGCCAGATGGAGCCCCACCAAAGTGAGCACAACGCTGGGTAAAGCAGATAAATATTTGACATTCAGAGCTACACTAATTAGACATCAAGAAGAAACGAAAGGTTTTGTACCAATCAAAATATTACTCTATTTACTGTAGCTGTTCAACTTATCACTTCAGTCAGAGAAAGTTATGGAGAACAACTTGCCCAAGTTCAGGAATGCTCCTACACCAGCATTGCAACGTATTTTTAGGCGCCTAAAATCCATCCCTTTCTGCTGAAAACAAAGAAGAAACTTCCAGTTTTTCACTCTGAAAATTCTGATCTCCTCAGCACTTGTGTATCCATCTCAGAAGTATCCCTGGGTTGTGGGCACACAGGGCCAAGAGCCAAAGCACAAGAGGTTTCTTCCAGAACACCTGCCACACAACCTCCAGAGCTGCATTTGGGTTGGGCTCAGGCTTTTGTTTTTAAATCCCTGTCACACTTGTGTGCATAACTGAGCTAGAATGGCTTTTTTTGGCACTTATGTGGGAGACTCTGGATCAAATCTTCATTTTTCTCTTCCCCCACAACCCCAGCAAATGCAATTACTACTCAGCTTGTTATTGCTTTGCTCTGCTGGAGCTGCTCAAATGGGGTGGATATTCACCCAAAGCAGACCTCATCTCCCCTATGTCCATCAGGTACTTTGGATACTTAATTTTAGGGTAACAAGGACTGGTAAAACGTCCCCTCTACATTACAACTTCTTTCTGCTTAGATCAAGCCAGCAGCACAGACCTCCTCAAATCCTTCAGAAATTTCAGATTCCAACAACAGAACCACTTTTATGGACAATTTCTTCGAACACCCCGCCTTGGCAGGGAGATCTTGGCTTAGACCAGGGAACAAGCAAGTTCAGAACGTGCTGATTTCAGCACAGTGTTTCATCCCACAGTGACTGCAAGAGGCTGAACACTGCTCTTCCTAAAACCTTGGCATGTGGTTCTCAGGGACATGGTTTAGTTTGGACCTGGCACTGCTGGGTTAATGGCTGGCCTTGGTCTTAGGGGGCTTTTCCAACCTTAAGGATTCTGTGTTCAAGGTGGTGATAAAGCAATTGTACCTTATCCTCACAAGCAGCATTGAAGCTGGACTTGCAGGCTGGAAAAGCTAAAGCATTTAAATTGCATTACCCTCAAACAGCAGCAGTGCCCGAGGAATTTCAATAAATAATAAAAAGCCTCCCATAGCCTGGAGGGTTTGGCCATAGCTTGCAATGAATTCAGAAACACACCTTCCTCCCAAGGGAGAAACATCGTGGAGCAGGTACTGAGAGACACTCACTGTGCTCCCTGCCTTAGGTGACACTACAGAAGACAGAACACTAAAAACTGAGTTTAGCAGGTTCAGTATTTTCTGCATCCCTTGTCAACAGAAGGCTTTGAAAAAACTTCAGAACACAGACAGGAAGTTGTCTCCAAAGGAAAAGGCAACAACTCTCTTTTAATGCAGCTCCCCAGTCACCACTGCAGTCGTTCTTGAAGCTACAACTTCCAAAAAACCAGAAAAGAAACTCAGTTTTGTGCAACCCTCATTTCATGTAAGGGAATAGCACATTCTTCAAGGAAAAAAAAAATCACTTAAGGACAGAAAATAAAAATAGAGAGGCAGCGCTTCATTTCACAGAAATACTGTGTATTTGCACAAAAAACCCTCCACTCTTTCTTTGTGGAGGCAGTTCTTTGGGAGCTGGCACCAGGGAGCACTGAGGAGAGCCTGGAGAAGTGCTGATCTCTCATCTGTTGCCAGCACAAATCCATACATTATGCTCCAAGTTGATATTGACACAAACTAATGCAGGCTGAGCTGAAAGGAGTTATCCCACTGAAACCTGAGGTGCATTTCCCACCTGGAAGGTTATTAGCATAATATGCAAATGCTGCCATTCCTAATGCATCTTTCCTCAGAGCACTTGGAAGGAAGAGTGCAGAGTCAGGGTGATGGGGTTTCTCTGTGGGAGGAAATCGAGCCTGGCCCACAAAAGGAGCATGCCTGATACATCAGGCTCTGAATCCCCAAACCAAAACTCAAACATGAAAATAATCAGCAAATAAGTCGTTGTGTCTCTTTACTGTCCCTGGCTCTATCCTGGCTTTAGGCTTATGGATCCAGCCTATCTGCCACTGGTTTTTATTGCCTGCCAAACCATAGACTTGTCCTGTCTCCCAAATTCACTGTTTTGTAAAATGATTAAATAAGGAACTGGGAGTGTCTGTGTCATTTCAGTCTCCAATCAGGCACTCCAGAAACCCTCAGACTGCAGATCTGCCTTTATCTCCACCCCCCTGGATGCTGTTTAGGAGCTTTTCCTGCTTCTAATGGGAACTTGATATCCCTCAAGCCTTCCCCCATTTATAAACCCAATATTGTTCACTTAACAAGCTCAAGAAACCAGAGATCCCCACTCCTGAGGACTATTAACCTGTATTAATAAGCCCAGAACAAGTGCATCTGAACCTGCTCTTGCTTATTTTCCTGCCAGCATCCAGGGGGAGAGATGTTCCCTGCCACTGCTCCACTGCCCTCCCTATTGCTGCTCCTGGAGGACTCTCCTCCCAGCAAAGCCCATGCCCACCCACCTCTGCTGCCCTCTCAGAACCAAAGCCAGAGGATGGGGACTCCAAAATCCCACCAGTTTCACCCCATGGACCAGCATCCTCTCCCACCTGCAGCCCAGGCACAGCCCTTCCTCAGCAGCACTTGCATCCCTGCCTTGCCTCCTGCTCATGAATTCCAACATTGTTAATAAAACAATGGATTGATTGTGGGAGCTCGACGGAAGAGACAGTTTTCTGAAGCTGAAATGTAAATCCCAGATGCAGAAGCATTTCCTGAGCATTTAAACACTGTTTAGTGAGTCAGCCAAAAGCATTTTGTAAGTGTCATCCATCTCACGGAGGAAAAACTCAGCCTATTCCCCACCCCAGCTCTCCCAGGGCCTGATGGGTTTAACTTCCAAGCAAAATGCTGTCAAACTAGAGATCTCATGTAATTTATTCTAACAAAAAAGAGAAAAATAAGTATTTCAAACTGGTATTTGGTCTCATCAAGCAGGGATGAGCATTCCATTTATACTGGATTTTCAGGCTTTACAATGCCACTCGTTGGATGTCATTTGCTTCACAAATGAACAGAAACACTGACCTGTGTGGCTGCATATTGATAATAAATCCACAGACATCAGAATTCTTTGGAGGGAGTCTCAGCGAAATCTCAAAGGGATCCACCAGCTGGTTTATAAACTTGTAAACTACATAACCCTGAAAATTGTCTTCTATTACCTAAAATGAGCTTCCCTGCTCCTTCAGGATAGGCTCAGGGAAACTGCCAGTGCACAGAGAAGAGGCACCTGGTGGAAAGGTGTTTTTCCAAAGCTGTTTTCCCATGGAAACCCAGGTAAGGAGTCTGCATACCAGGCAGAGCCCAGAATAACTCGAGGAGGCTGCGCTGGCAGAGGATGATGGTGTGTTCATCACCCTCCTGCTTGCAATGCAAAGCAATGAAAGGCTTTAAATTGGTTTTCGCTGTCTGGGAGAGGTGCCTCTGTCTCTCCAAAGTGCTGATTAAGAGATCCTGTCCTCATTTGCATACAGCACATCAACTTCCAAGGGTTATTGGAACTCCACATGTCAGGCTTTGATGACACAAAGTGAAAATCCTCCTCTGATACAGTCAGGGCTTTTTGCTTGTGTTTTTTCGCTACCAAGATGTAACAACATCATCTTGTTTTCCAAGCGGCAGGAGGGGGTGGCTTGTACGAGGCAACAGCCCCATTTCAGTCACCACCACCAGAGGTTTATAATCTTAATTTTTAACGAGGTGCCAAGAGCCCATGTAGCAGCACTAATGCTGTCCAAGACCCAACTCCTCCTCCTCGGGAAGCTGAGGTTGCCTGAGCTCTCCAAACATCACCAGCCCATGGGTTTTCTCAGAAGGGCCACCAGATGGGATCTTCCAACACTCTGCATTTCTGCACTTTCAAGTCTCTGCTTGGCCAAAGCCTGTCTGAGCTGAAGGACACAGTGCAAGGGACATTGCCCAGTGTCACACCTGAGGGATTCTTTGCATGAAAGCTCAAGCAGAAGTCACCCACCTGTACCTACCAGACAAGGGAGGGCACCATTAGTTCCCCTTCACTTCTTGCTCCTATCACTCCATCATATTAAATGTTTCCTTACTGCGACTGAAGTGCCAGGAGCAAAAATTACAAGTGATCAGAAATCTCTCTAATCACTTGCAACCAATTACAAAACACCAAACAAGAAAGGTCGGTGATGAAAAACAAATCGGGTTTTGAGTAATTAATGTCTGCACAAGACATAATAATTAGCAAGCCTGACAGTTCATTTTGCATGTTTTACCATTCAGTTTGTATTCGAGGTGACAATTTAGTGCTTATTTGCAAGCTAAGGTATGTATTCACATAGTCCCCTGTTTGCTGTAAATGAAGGCCTTAAATATTTACTGCGAATAAAACATTTTGAACTTTTAGTAAAATTGTCTTCCAGCACTCAGCAGTGAGATTTTTATGACCTTCTGTGTTGAGGAATCATGTTCTGCAGCAAAGATAAAATGGATCTACGCCCACAGCCTCTCCTTCCTGGAGCTACAGCTCCATCACCATTAAATTGTTTGTTTTTCTTCTTCTTAATTTGTTCCTTGTCCTTGCAAACCCGAAGACATTTCAGATCGCCCACATACTCCCTCAACACCATGTTCTCCAAAAAAACCCAAAGTCTTTTGCTTTCCAACTTGGTTTCTTTTAAGAATTGCTAAGAAGTTGCACAAGTAGGTCATGCAGTGCAGAGTTACGGGGAGGGTTTTGAAGTTTAACATGTCCACATCAGCCACTAAATAGACACCTCCTGGTGTCACCCCCATTCTTTCATGTAAAACAGCATCAGCATGAATAAGAGATTTACCTTTGCATTGCTCTACTCCACCAACACGGATCAAAGGTGGATGAACAGAGGCATGACAATGACACCACGAAAGAACCAAAACCTGGAACCCTGGACCAGAAAGCCCCATTGGGTTTGCAGGTGCCACCACCGACACGAGCTGGGGGTGTTTGGCGTGGAGGCACAAGGCCAGGGGAGCCTGCCCATCTCAGCAGTGCCCCAGCACAGCAAGGAGCATTTTTCTTTTGAAATTTGACTTTTTTTTTTAACCCATCGCTCTCCAAAGTCTTGGGGAGAAAAGGGGTGGACCTGAAGTTTCAACAGCCCACACACTGTTGTATTCCCATTTATTAGTGCTCTGAAAACCATCACAGGCACATTAACACACTGCTCCTGGAGCCTCACCAAGAGCCCAGGATGAAGCCAGGACAGCAAGAGCCCCACTGGAAAAGTAGCAAAAATCCAAGGAAACACCTCGACTTCCACCTCCCTGAGCAAAGCCTCTTGTTTTGAAAAATGTTGAATTGTGAGTAAAGAGAACTGTTACATAATCAATCCTGAAGACAATCAATTTAGCAAGGCCTGGGTGCCACCAGGGAAAGCTGGAAGGAACACCCACAAGAGCCACCTTGACCTTAACAACCAGCTAGAAAAGGTGCTTAGACACAGGATTTTGAGAGCAGGAAACTGATACACAAGTTTGCAGCCAGCCTTAATATCCAACAGAGAACTTCCAAAAAAATAAGTATATTTTTGACCTTATTCAGCTGCTCTGAGCAGTGCACAGCAAGGGAGGCAGGTGGAATAAAATTGATATTATATACAAAGCAACAGCCAAAGCCTCACAAAAACTTCCCGAGGGCAGAAGAATGTCATTAGTGACAGGCACAATAAACCTCCCTCCCCTGGAAGGGGCAGTCAGGATTCCTTGTTCCCAGCAATTCCATCGCTAATCAGCAATCCATGGTATGAAATTATCCCTTCTGCCAGAGGGTTCATTAAACACCCCAAAATACCCCAGAACTGGCAACAGAACACCACCTTTCCCAAGGGAAGTTCTTTCTAAATTATAGTTTATAAATGAAGTTAATTGGTACATCCAAAGCCCTCAGTATTTAGGAGCAACAGGCAGCAACTGAAGGTGAGCACAAGCCAAAAGCCTCAGAGGAGGAACAAATCCAGAAAGGCTGATGGAAATCACAGAGAAAAAAACTTCCTCTCTGAAATAAAGCCAAGGAGAACATGGCATAAAGGTGGCAGAGATGGAGTGTCCCCTATCTGTGACAAGTGTGAGCAGCTCAAAAACCCAGAAAATCCACTTCTTTAGTCTAGTGCCCTCTATTTACTGCATAAGGAAAACAAAGTAAAAGAAGAGACAACTCCTGAACAATAAGATTAAAATACTTTCCAAATACTTATTAAAATCAAGAGGTTTTAGTGAATATATTTATCATTTACAGTCAGCACACTCTAAATATTAATTGCATAACCAGAAGAGTTTAATGTACAGAAGCAAATTGCTTCCTTCAGATTTCTGCTAATTTAACTAACACTGGTTTCCTAAATTCCACCAGAAACACTAACAGAACACAAGTATTTTGGTTTTATGCAGCAGTCCTTCTCTTCCCCTTTAACTTCCCACTCTGGCTGCAACACTCTGCAAAAGAACGAGGGAATATTTATTCTCTCTGAGTCACCGGGTTATGACTAGGGGAAAAAAAATAGAGAAAAAAATCAGTTGTAATGTAATCTATCCACATTGAGAAGCACAGCAAGCTATTAGTCTGCATCCCAGTGATACCAAGGCCTTTTCGTACCAACAGCAGAACAAGCTTAGCTACCCAGCCTTGACATCTGTCAAAACAGAACAGGACTCAAGGAGTAATTTATATGGGAGCTTTTCTTCCCCCCTCCTCCCCTTCTCTCCCTCCAGGAGTTCAATTATTGCAGCAGCATCATGAATAAGCTGGATTATTTTCAGGAAAAATTAGAGAGAGAGAAAGAAAAGGAAATATAATAAGCATAGGATTTACTAAGATCCCTTCCTTTTTTTTTTTTAATATATGTATCAATTACTCTCCTTGTTGATGTATCTCATTGTTGATGCATCAGCAGCAGTAGAACACAATTTCCTTAATTTCAGACTCATCAATTTGGCCAGGATGACACAGATCACTTGTGTTAGAAGCAGGCCAGTCTTGGTCAGAGGTCCAGGTACCACCAGCCAAGAACATCATCATCCTCCATGGGTGCCAAAGCTGCTGCAGATGGAAAAGACTGAGAAGCTGTGATTCTTGGGCCAGGACCCGACCTCAGTGATCATTGTGGGTCCCTTCCAACTCCAGATATTCCACAACTCCAAGTTCTTTGACCATTTTGTATTAGTACTATTTTAAACCATTTAAATGGCAAGGAATAGCAAAGCCCAGTATTTTTCAATTCTCAGCACCAGGTACTTGATGCTGAGTGTTGACACCCAACACTAAAACTCAAGCAAGACCTAAGGCCACACCTGGGCAAGAAGAACACACCAAGGGTGAGAGGCTTTTCAGACTAATTCTCCCAGCAGCTTCATTTCAATGGGTGATGGGCTCAAAGTGCTGCAGCCCATGGGGCAGAGGAAGGAGAAGGACTGGGGTCACAGACAGTCTTGGTTGAGGATCACAAATAGCCCCATAAGAGCTGCCAGAATCCTGTTTGTGAAGGTCAAAACTGGAACTTGGAAACTGAATCCACAAACCAGGATAAAAGACTCGGCCAACCACGCTGTGTCTGCAGCAACACAGGCAGAACCTCTCCAAGAGCAAACCTGATCCCAGACACACAGAATCACAGATAGCCTGGGCTGGAAGAGACCTTAAAGATCATCAGGTGCAAGCCACCCCCAATGGGCAGGAACACACCCCTGACTCCCATTTTGGCCCCACTGATATCCAGGGGATCCAGACTGGGTACAGGAGTTACCTCACAGAGCTGTTGACACCAGCAAAGCATCCGGGAACTCCAGAAAATAAAACAAACAACCAAACAAAAGAATTTTGATTCTAAACGAAAACAGCTGGGGGAGAAACTTCTTACTCTGAAACAGGCACAGGCTTGAGCCCCCAGCAGAGGAGTGAAAACAGCACTGAAGCCTGCCTGTTGTTTCCAGCAGCATCCACACTTGGCCAAGACACAGACGGCTGAGCAGAGCTCATGAGAGACCAATCTAGAGGCTTTCAGTGGTTCTTTCTAAACCTGCACAGTGCTTTTCCATTTCCTAGAATATCCTGAGTTGGAAGGGACCCACAAGGATCACCCAAGGATGACGCAAGGCTCATTCCATCAATCCACAGCTGAAACCTTTGAAGCAGCAGCCCCTTTCTGCAGGTTGCAGCTGCCCCCCAGCAGGGCAGCAGTGAAGCATCCCAGGATCAGCCTGGCCAGCTGCAGGCAGCACATTCTTGGGAAGCCTGAGCAGTTTGGAGCAGGATTTGATCCCCTGCCAGCAACTCCTCAGACTTCAGGGTAGAACAACCAGTTGGTTCATCACATTGTTCCACCAAACAGTCATTATTAGTGAAACAGATTTGTTGTGGCTGCCGTGCCACGACTGCTGCTGGGAAAAGATGGTTTTGAAAGCAAAAAGGAGAGTCCCATCTTTCCCATGCTGTGGAAAAATCTGAATATTAGAGCCCGCGGCCATCTTTTCTAAGATGTTAATGTCAAGGTGTGCACAACGTATAAAATTAACATAGGCATTTAATATGATGCTTCATAAAAACAGTGAGGGCTCTAAGATGGTATAAATGTGGGTTTTTTCATTTTACAAGAAAATAGAAATATATTGTATCTTTACATTTCACACATAAAGCACTCTAAAACATTCAGCTCTATCAAGACAAGCACTGAGACACTTGAAGCTTTCAGAAATCGAAGGCTTTTTTCCCCTGCTCTACAGTTTTCTTTCATATGATGTATTTAACTAAAGCCTGGGGTCAAGTGCAGCTTAGAGGGAAAGCAGAGAGTCACAAAACAGTTTTGCTACATCTACATAAATCAGACTGGCTTTTGGGCTGAAGTCTCTGTTATTACTGCAACAAAGCTGCCTAGGAAGAGTTCAAGAGACAAAAGTCACAAAACTCAACGTTTTTCTACTGGTGTCTTAAGGAGAATGAAGCTTTTTATAGAAGTTTTGATTGCACCACATTTTTTTTTCCCCTGAAAAATATAAGCTATAGATTTCCTTTTAAAAAATACAACTGAAAAAAATAGAGTACTTGGGAATTAAACCCATTTTTCCCCTTGGTATCTGGTTTTCCTAACCAGTTCTATTAAAAATGCACTTAATTTCCAATTCACATCACCTGCCCCCTCCCTTTTAATTCTGCTTGAATCTGCTGCTCCAAGGGGACAGGTGATATCAGGGATCCTGATCAGCAGCTCCATTTCCCCCCTGCTCCTCTTTAAGGAGTTAATTACAATATCTCCATCTTCAAAGTCACTATTCTATCAATATGCTGAATTATTTAGTAGGCAGCTGTTTGACTTGACATTTTTACACAGGTCATAAACTCCCTAATACACAGAAACCTCTGCCTGAGCTGGTATTTCCGTGGGAAATGGTGCTCAGGGATGAAGCCACATGCAGGAACCTGGGCTCAGACCCCACAGTCCTGAGTCTCACCTGCCTCCGAGGCCATTTCATGCCTGTTTGGATGAACAAACCCAATTTTCTTCCCCCAAAATGCGCTGCTATTTACACAACTGTATTCAAACACTGATAACATGAATTTTATCAACATCATTAAGGATATTAATTCATCTCGAAGGCTAAGTAGCTTATGATTTACGTTGGGCCATCTCAGAGGCAGGAGTGAAGTTTTTTTGGGGGAAAAAATTCCTGGCTGATCAACCCCAGAGCTCTAAGCAATGAATCAAGTCAAAAGGAAATTGGCCTAGTGCTATTTAAGAAAAATAAACTATTCCTTTTTCTTTTCAGTATTCTTTTTTCATGCCTACTAAATGCATGGAGATAGAAATATAAAAATACAAACCTACATAAGTAAATGGATGTAATAGATGGAATTAACTAGTAAATTTAATGGGAAGGAGAGCCAGGAACAGCCCAGCACAGAAATCACCAAGGCAAAAGCCAGAGTGAAAAGCACTGCAAAGCAAATCCTCTTTATAACTGGCTACTACAGCTCAACAAAGGAAAACACTCACACAACAGTGCTTTTGAGCAGGAGTTACCAAAATATCCCACAAGGCTCTGACCAGCTTTAAAACTCAGCTGACCCCGTATGGTGTGCAAGGTTGGCAATACAATACAAATAAATCCTAAGTACTCTGGTAAATTTGACCCCAAAGAGGCAGCGAGAGCACAGCTTCAAAACGGCTCTGAATACAAATTAATCCTTATTTACATCCCTGTGAAAGACAGCAAATATCAGAGAGCACCTTTCTGAGGTCAAGGGCACGCAGGAGGGTTTCAGAGGAGTCTCCTTTGCTACAAGGCTTCTCTTGCCCATGTAGTAGTAACTACTCCTACCTACACACCTGGAGAGCTCCCAGCACCTTATGTGTGGTACTCCTTGTTCTCACATCAGGGCTTCTCTTTCTTATATCTGAATGAAAAGGGCTCATCCGCAGGACCCTGAGCAGCAGGGCAGTAATTAACTCCAGGTACACACTCACAGTATCAGGAAACAAAGTATTAGCTACCTAATAGCATCACTTTCACCAAGGGACCTCCACAGGAAATATCAGGGGAAGGAAAGCAAAGTTCTGTGAAGCAGAGCTCTCAGAAGCACAAATAAAAGAGCCTGAACCTCACCCTGAGCAGAAAAATCTACCCAATCCTGCACTTAACCCTCAGACAGACAGGCACCACCTTCAAGCAAAATTCTTATTTCACCATCACCTGTAACTTCCCAAAGCCCTTCCACAGCACAAATCTTCCCTGGGCAGGGCAGCATCCCCCAAGAGTCCCCCCACTGATTCACCAGAGATGGGGACAGGTCCTGAAGAGCTCCTTCTGCTCTTCTCCAGGAAACAGAGCTGGCAAAGCATGCAGGTCCCTGCCACCAGCTACCTTTTTCAGGAGCTCCCCCAGTCCTCTTCTCCTCCCACCCCGCCCCAGGTGTGTCTGCCCACCCAACTGTGCCCAGCTGGGGCATCAACACACATTAGTCCTTCCACAGCACCTGTGTGAAAATGCTGGGATGGGGAAATGCTAAATGAGGAAGAAAACTGAGTGCAAAGGTGGCTTTGGTGCCTACTGACCACTTAGGCAGGATGGAAGAGGCACCTCCTCAGTGCCAGCAGTGGGATGGGATGATCAGTGTGGTGTGACATTCCCAGGCAACATGAGCCTGCCAGTGGCGTGGCTGGGAGATACTTTGCTAAACCCAGAAGCAGCAACAAGAAGTGAAAAAATACTCTGCCTTGAGCAGAGATAAAATCCTTCACTAAACTCAGGGCTCTCACCAGCTAAAGCAAAGAAAAACCCAGACACTCAGCAGCTCCAGCCCAAGAGGAGTCCCAGACTACCCCAGGAGATAACACCGGCCTTGGTGCTACTCAAAGCTCTTTCATGAATCCCAACGATTCTCCCAGATCTTCACATTAGAGAAACACAAATGCTGCTACTGAAGTGGCCTTGAGGATGCAGCGGTGTGGGGCAGCTCCTTCTCCATCACTTCCCTTCCCAGCAGCTGGGTCAGCCCCAAGGAACCACATCGGGGAGCACAGAAACCCCTGTCAGGATCTCACAGATCCTCAGCTATGGGAATGCACAGAAATCACTGGAATTCCTTTCAAGGATGGAGAATGGGAGAGAAACGGGCTGTGACGGTAAAGTCTGGCACCAGAGGGGTGATGGAGGGCTGAGGAGAGCAGCAAGGGGAATAAAATCATCAGCGCTGGGAGCGGACATGAAAGCCACCATTGCCCTTGATGGCATTCATAAAGCACAGCCTTAGCAGGAATTACTGTAATGGGGTAATATTTTGTGCTACATGGAGAGCATTCATCCATGCCCAGCATGGAGGTCACTGTCTCCTGCTCCTTCCCTGGGAATGGCATCCTGCACACCTCGCTCCTCTTCCACATGTTCTTGAAGGAGAAGGGGCAGGGGGCAAAGAAAAGGTTTTAAAGTTGCAAATGAGTACAGCCAAAGCCAAAATGCAACTCCACATGCCTGATGTTGCAGAAGACCAACCAAACACATCCAAAGGAGTCCCAGGGTTGTGCAGGAAACAGCAATTTTGACCAGAGAAACTCTTAGACACACCAAAAAGGAAGAAAAGTCAAAAGATCTGCTCTCAGCTGCAATTACTGTAATGCAGTATAAATACATCCCTTTCTTTACCAGATATAAATAACCCCTGCCAATTACGGCCTAATTACTCACAATTAAACTGCAGCGTCAACACAGCTCTGCACAAAGATAATCAGATAGTTCCTTGTACAATGGAAATTAATTGATAACAGGAGATTTACAATTACACTGGGAATGCCGTGTTGGATGTGGGGAGTGACACGGAGTTTTTGCCCCCTCAGCAGGGTGGACGATGCCCTTCAGGTGACAGTGGTCACCCCACTCTGGGTGACAAAGGCAGGCAGGAGGTGACAATTTCCTGACTCAGCACACACACCCACACCCCCCCCCTTTGCTGTTATTTCCAACATAATTCTCCTTCGTCATTTCCATGCCTGTCTGTTCTCTGAGCTGCTCTCCGGCACCAGAACGCTCCATTCCCATTAGCTCTGCAGAGGGAAATGTCCACAGCCTTGTGTGCCCCTCTCCTCTCAGCTCCATCCGACACTCCATTTACTGTCACTCGTGTGACCGTCTGCAGCTATAAACAGAAACTGGCTGCAATTTTACGCCTGCAAAAATCCCGGGATTTAGTTCATTAGTTCACCAACATGCAGAAGGCAAATGGCCCATCTATTCATCACATCGCAGCAGTGGGCGGTGGGGCTGATGGCTGGGATGTGTTTGTCCTTCCCTTAAAGGTTGTGCGTGGCTCTGTGTGTGTGTGTTTGTGTTATCCCGGAGCCTGTCCCTGCTTTCTCTTGGAAAAAGGATGTCTGCACTGGCTGGTTGCTGATTTTCTATTGACTTGCTTGAGGTTGAAGGTGTTTCTCGTTACTTTATTGGGTTGAAGGTGTTTCTCGTTACTTTCTTATAACACACCGAGGACACTGGTTTGGCAACATTGACCTTGTAACGATGTTTATTGCCTCTTGTGTTGAGGATGGGGTTTGTTGCTCATAATGATGTTTATTGCCTCTTGTGTTGAGGATGGGGTTTGTTGCTCATCCTGCGTGTGTTTTGCTGATTTGGGATGATGTCCATGGGCTTGGGAACCCTGGTCAGTGAGCCTGACTCAAGTCTTGATTTTAGCCCTGCTTTGAGGGCTGATGCAGCTCAACTAATGGCACAGTTTTGCCTCAATGCACCTGACATAAGAATCAGAATTCTGGCAAATAATTAACACTCAATCAGCAGCAAATTAGGCGGTTACGCAGCAATACAATGTAGGAAGAGAACAGTAACCTTATCATGGCCAACCTCAACAGCTTGAAGTAACTTTGTCATAAATCTGCAAAACTTGAGATCTTTTGCTTTCTGCTTAATGGCTCTTTCATTTTAGAATTAAACTTTTCAGACTGGATCCTGCAAATAGCAAGAAATGTCTCTTAAGTGGAAGGAGAAGGGACACCACGCTGTGCCAACAGGAATAATGAATTCCTCCTAAGGCTGTTAGGCATGTACTGATTAAAACTACAAGTTGCACCTTGCAAAAAGGGGCCATTTTGGTAGTTTAAATGGCTTTTTTTTTCTTATTTCCTCAGTAAAGGTAAAGATGGTGCCAAAAGGATCATTAGAAACTGAGGCCCTAATTGTTTTTGAGGGTTTGCACCCCACAATGACACACACATGCTTCACAAATTTGAAACATGAATAGATCCAATGGAAAGTGCATAAAGACTGGACAATCTGGAGCATTGCATCCACAAGGAGATCTTTGGGCTTTTCAGGTTGTTCAGAAATACTGAATTTCACATAGAATGGCAATTTCATAATTACTTTTTCCCTGCTGGTAGTCACAAAGACACAGAATTACTGTTGGCTCACATAATGTGCCACTTTGTTACGAAAAAAGTTGTTATTTCAAATTATAACCATGAAACATTTTTTTCTCTTTTTTTTAGTAATTTATAAATTCAAACCAAATGCTCCAATAGCTTTGAAAATACTCCCTAGCATGTGAGCACCTTTCCCCTGTGCCACAGCTTTTATATCACACCCTTCTGAGCCAAAGCCTGGTATAGACTCATCAAATACCCTGAGCTGGAAGGGACCCACAAGGATCACCAAAGTCCAGCTCCTGGCCCTGCACAGCATAACCTGTATCCTGATGCTACAGGGAACTCAACCAAGATCAAATGCAAAGCCTGACCCAGCCCTGACCTAACTCTGACCCAGCAGAGGGGGATTTTACATCCTGCTCTCCACAGATACCCCTCAGCAGGCACTGAGACCTTCCTAACGTTCACAACCATGGGAAAGGGGAAGATTGAGAAGAGGCCCATTGTGAGCAGCACAGCATGTCACTGGAAGCTTATTTTTTCCTTAAGGTGGAAAGGAAAGGCTCACAAGAAGAGTTTGCTTTTAAGTTCACTTATTTGAAGCATCACATAGAAGACCAAGGTGATGTTGGAGAGGGATCTGAGCAACCTGGTCGAGTTTAAGGTGTCCCTACCCATGACAAGGGGTTGGAACAAGGTGATCCTTCATATCCTTTCCAACCCCACACCATTCCAGGATGGCCCAGACTACACGTGCTGTACTTCTGCAATTTGGTGAGTGTCCAGGTATAACCCTCAATGCATAAAACAGGACCATTCAACCAGAAATCCCTATCAATATCGAATTTTTCGCTTACAAAATAAGAAATTACCATCCCTGTGATGTGGAGGTCACCCAGCTAAGCGGGGCTGTGTAACCTGCAGGTTAAACATGCCTGATTATATATGGCTTGTTAGAAGCATGACTGAACTAATTGATGGAAAAATCCTGCTGCACCCTGGTGACCTTATTATTGTTGCCATTAAGAAAAGGTCCCTGCAGAACAGTGACAGCCAGAGCTTCGGGACTGTGCTCAGCTCTGATGCAGCATTTGCCCAACACACGGAGGTGTTTCACACAGCAGCCACCCCTGCCAGTGTCCTCTGTCCGGTGACAGAGAGGAACCTGGAATCCTGCTGCTGGAGAGTGGAAATGCTCCGTGTGGAGTGTGGCTGGATGAGAGCAGCAGTGTAGGGAATACCATGGCTAGGACAGACTGGCTCCAACCTTCCTGTGCACGTGGGATAGCTCAGGACAGGCTGATTCCATGAAGGGGAGCAGGCTCCGTGTTCAGGGCTCCTGCTGGAAAGGGAACACAGGAAACATCCAAGCAGCTCTTTACAGCAAGGCCAGCTGAGAATGAGGTTATGATTTCCAGTTTGCAAATTCTGAGTGTATGCATGGATGAGAATATAAAGGCTCCCTTACAAAAGGGAGAGAGAGAGAGAGAGAGAAACAGAGCACATTTTACTTATTCTTCAGCTCTATTATACTTTCCCGGTAGGAGGTGAAAACTGGCAATTACTCTTGAAGATGCACAGGTAGGAAAGTAGAGCATAAATCAAAATAAAAAGATTCTGAATGCATTCTCCAGTTACTCAGTGGGTATTTATTCAGCCAAGGTGCTTGGGGAGGCTGTGACAGCGAGTCACACGGCACAGAGTGAGAAGTTTCTTGGATCTGCTTGGAGTTCCTTGGCAATCAGAAGAAAAGGAGACGAAGAGAAGGGATGATCCCACAAGCAGCACCCAATCCAAACAAAGCCATTTGGAGTGGAAAAGGTCAGCATGGGGCTGGCTGACTTGGATAGTATTTCTATAAGTTGTGTTTCACAGCGAACACACAGATGAATTTTAGGAACACTTAAACCAGGTTTATTCCTGCACTCTAGGAGGATTTCAGGGCAAGAGAGGACAACGTTAATATGGACAGCACCTGATTTTAAAGACCATGTTCTTGCTTCAAAACCACGAAACCTTTGTGCATTTGAAGGTCAGAATTCAGATGAACTTGCTGGAATTCATATTCATCAGGAGGAAACAAAGTCAGTCCTGGGAAGCCCATTAAAAAAATAGAATGTGCTTTTTCCTCAGGAATGACTGTGAAATTGGGTGTCATGTATCTGAATTAATGCTCTAATGGCAAGACCTGAACACTAGGGGAGGATTTACAGGAAATATCTGCTCCTTATCTGATCATAGAAGGAAACCAAAGTCTCCCAGTCTGACGCTTCAAGGTGGCTTTGCTGTCAACCTACACCTCCAAAATTAACTATTTATCATTGGATTATAGCAGAGCTCAGATCAGTCACATTGTTCAAGCTCAAAGACTTTTGCGCCCCAAAGGAATAGGCCAAAAAAACCCCCCACAAAGCAGGCAGAAAAATACAGAGCCACACAAAAAAAAGATGAGGTGACCTGAGCAAGAAATACAACACCAACCCCCAAGCCAGACCTCCAGACACCAGATAGGCTGGCAATGGTGCCAAACCAGCTCAGTGACTGATGTTACTGGAAAGAATCACCTTGAAGAACAATTTCTCTATAAAAAATGATGCAGGAGATTGCCAGCTATCAAGAAACTATTGAAAGTTATCTTTTTTGGAAGGTCCCCCCTAATGGAAAAGGCAGCAGCTCATCACGAGGGCCTTGCTTTTCCCCAAGAGCCGTGCGGGGGTTTTGTTGGGGTTGGAGGGAGCTTTGCAGGGGGATTTTATCTTAAAACTAGGTCCTTGAAAACAGCTGGGAGCACGTCAAGGAGGCACAGGGCCCTTCAGGGGTCTCAGAAAGACACCAGGGTGTGTATCAGGGACATGATGAGAGCTGAGTTAGAGGCAGGGGGTGCAGGACCTCACCAGTCCCCCTTATGGGAGCCTGGCAGGGGCTGTGCTGGTCTGGGCATCACCCAGGCTCTAATCCTTGCTCCAGCCCTGCTGGACATCCCCTCAGCCACTGGTGAGGGTAATCCAAAGGATTTACACCCCAGCTGCTATGCTGTTTGGATCATATTCAATACAATTAATTATACTATTATTGTATATTATTATGAGTTATGCTTTTATTCAATGTATGAAAACAGCAGCAGCAACAAATTATATATCCTTACTTTACACAAACTATATACCCTAACTTCTCATACACTAAATATCCTTACTTTACACAAACTATATACCCTTATTTCACACACGCTACATGCTCTTACTTCATAGAATCTACTGGTAGTACTTCAAAAGAATTATGTTACAAGACCAAGGGCAATCCAGGGGAAAATCACACGCCAGTGACCCTTTTGCATTGAAAACTCCAGTAGTACTCAGGGCAGCAGTTGAGTGGAAAAGGAGGAAGGTTAAAGTTCAAAAAGCTGTTTTTCAATAATGACATTATAAAAACATGCACCAAAGTGGCTCCTGAGAAGGACTGTGCTGTCTCCTGGGCAGCCCCTGGAGCTACAGCTCTGTGGGGCTCAGCTGGAGCGATGCCTCAGGGAAGGAGCTGCAGACACAGGCTGGGCGACAGCACAGGCACAGGGAAGACAATAATAGATGTTTTCAGGCATGCAGAGCTTCTCTGATGGGATATTTCTAATGTAAATATCTGGCAGACTGGGGACAGCAGCTTTTTTTTTAGCAGCAGGGTAACTGAGATTACTTATGCATGAATGCAATATTACAGCGCCAAAAAAGCAAACAGTGAATTCATTCCCCTGCGTCCCCTTCACAAGGACGAGGTCACAGCCCTGGCAGATGCTCCAGCATGGCACGCAGTGCTCTGGGGGAGCTGGGGGTGCTGCTCCTTGGGGTCTGTGCCCACACACTCCCAGCCTCTGCCCTGCTTCCTTCACACTGGCCCAGTGGGAAGGATGCATGTTGCCCACGGATCGGGCATCCTCAACCTAAGCTGAGGCACCTACAGCCACTGAATCAACCTGAGCTTCCCTCAGCTGTATTGAGGAACTCCCATCATCTTCTCTTCAAAGATTATCCCTAATTCCATCAGTGCAAGACTCCAGGACACCTTGTTATACACCCTACAATGAGTAAATAATGCATAAAGCACCGTATGCATGGTACTAGCACATGGGGAAAATCAAATATCATAATGCATCAGCATTTGGTAGCTTCTCCATCACTTTATAAAAGGTCCAAGCTGCCACCCCAGAGAGGTGTTTGGTTTTTTTTTTAATAATCTTAATTATTGGGCTTTTCCACCTCTATTCAAAGAGCAGAGCAGAGAAGGAATGCGCCTTTGCCCAAAACAATATGCGGCGTGAAGGAAATTCGAACTGACACGATTTCAAGACAGCAAAGACAAACTGATTTAGCAACTCTGACAGGCATTTATAAGCAAAATAAAATGTGAATCTAATTTTGGCCTACTGCACTGAAATAATATGCAGCATGGTTTGATGTCATAGCATGAATATTTCATGTATGAACAGCATCTTGTTTGGGAACGAGATGCTTCCAGGCACCCGCGAGGGGAGATCCTGGGAGATGGAAAAGGCTTCGCTGCTGCTCCTCAGCGAGTAACCTGATAGTAACAGCAACTTGGAGCTCCTCATTGACTTCTTAACTGTTTTGCCAGATGTCAATATGTAAAAGTTCAGAAGTAAAAACCATGGCTGAACCTTTAATTGTAATTAATGGCTGTATTGATCAGCTAAGTTTTCCTCTTGCCTCGTGTCACAAAACCCACTGGATTTCAGGAGGGTTCCTGCCAAAAAGGGCTTTATCCTCATGCCTGATGGTAAAAGCAAAGCCTGAGCTCTCCAACCTGCTCTCAGCATTTGAAAAGCACATTGATAATGAGCAGCCCAGTGAACTGGGGCAAAGTTGGGTCTTTCGGGCCTCCAGAGCGTTTTGGTTTGATTTGCATCGAGTTTCAAGGTTCAGCAGTTTAACAGCCAGCATGGCCACGTCTTCACTTCCTTCGTTTCAAATCTAGAGAGAAGAGCATCACAGGGTTACATCTCCACGAAGAAATCAATCCCAAATTCCACCTGGCACTTCACCAATGTGTGTAGAAAACCAGCCCAGCTACTGCTGGAGTTTTGCTGAGTTTGATTACAAAACATTTGCACAGCCCTTGGAGTTGCTCAGTTTGTAGCCTAAAAATGTAAGCACTAAAAAAAAAAAGAAGGCACATAATTTAAATGACACCGAATATTCAGTCATGGTAATGACTTAAATATTAGAAGCTCTTTGATGCTTATTTCTGGGGAAACTGCATCTCTCCTTGACCTTTGCTTACTCATTATTTTATTTACACATAATTAACACATTCATAATATCATATAAATGCCACTTATTGATACTGTCCCAAGGGCAACTAGTTATCTAGAAGGAACAGGACACATTAACATTTACTAACTCATTTAGCTTCTCTTCCCCATTAAACTGAAGAAATCCATTTGTCAAATCACCCAGAGATGTATTTTATGCAGGCAGGGTAATGGTTTAAGTGTTGTCAGGCAACAGTGACAGTCATTTAAGGGGACAGCTCTAATGAGGGTGGCCATGGAAGGACTGCTGTGTGTGGAACCACCTGGAGACTAAACCGAGAGGTTGTAAATATAATTTACCTTCTTATTGTTCACATTTTTTCCTTATTTAGTGACAGAAAGTGGTGAAGCAACTGGATAAAAGCATCAAATTCACTGTCAGTGACCTGTGCCCACTCAGAGGGAAACATTCCCCCAGGGCACCAGTTCAGCAAGGTGTGAGGTCAGCCAGAATTCAGGTATTTAATCATATTATACAGAATCTCACCTACACATCTCAGTGCTTTGTGAGATGTTGAGCACCCCCACAGCAAGGCCAAGCCCAAGAGCCTGGCAAAGGGCTTTAAGGAAAATGAATACGAATCTTGGATCCTCTTTTCCCCTCCAGAACACATTCTCCATTATTCAGCAACACAACGAAATATTCAGGCCCACTTCAGATTATTCTGAGCGTTTCGTTCCCTGCACTTGACTTTTTTCTGGGAACTATTTTGAAAGACTTTCCTACCAAACCTCTGGTAAAACACGTCAGCGCTTAGGCAGGGCTGGCAAATTTTTAGTGAGCTGGAGTAAAGTATGGTCCTATATTATTACATTAGTAACATAATCTGTATTAAAAGTTTGCTGGTTCCAAGCCAGAATCTTCCCATTCAAGCAAGAAGAAAAAGTGCTCGGTAAACAGACTAAGAACACAATCCACGAGGCTCCAACAGGGAAAAAGAAACTGAATACAGCAAGAAACTGCTACCAGGTTGTCATTTTGTACTTTTACAATAGAAAAAGGAACAGAAATGAAATATAATAAGTGAGGAAGAAGCAGGTGATGTAGGGAATCAATACACAAAGTTATCAACTAGGCAAAGCTGTCTGCTAGAACAGACCATCTGACAGATCCCACCGGAGGACAACCTGCATCTCAGCATTCCAAAATAAAAAATCACAAGCAGCCCTGGGCAAAACACAGATTTTTCCCTGCTAATGTTGATTTAAAATATGTAAATGCATTCACGAGCTTGAAGGTGTGGAGAATGATTGTTAAACGTGCAGAGCAGTGACCATTAAAAACAATGGCAGCAAATGCACAAAAAAACCCCGTTTTCCAGTTCTGGTTTCTCCGTGTGCACCATGGAAACCTCTCTGAGCTTTAGCATTGAGTTCAGCTGAAGAAATTCGATGGGCAAAGATTTACCCCCCTTTTTATGTGGGTAATGGGCTGAATTTCCCCTTCTGTCCTTTTCCAAAACAATGTGAAACAGGGGCCTTTGTCAATCCATGGAAATAAACCCACAAGCTGCTCACAAATCCAGAATTACCCATTACAAATTCTCAGCCTCTCTTTTTGGGGAAAGTGGTGGAAAAGGCTAATCTGGAGATGAAGTTCAGCGAAAATGGGGTGAGTGTGTGATTTGCCCAGCCCTCTCTGCTTAATATTCCTCTCCGCTGGCAGGACCTGCACAGAAATGCATCTGGAAGTGTCCAGGGTGTCTGACAAGTTACTGACAGCTGATGGATGGATCGAATCCAACACCTGGAATACAGAATGATAAGGTTCAGCAATGAAGGGGATGAGTGCCAATGGCTAAGAAGATGAAGGGCCGGGGGACCTTCAGAGCACTGACGGCTGGATGGCCTTTTTCTTCATGGGAAGGATAATGAATGAGGTGACAACAGCAGCCATTCATTTCCAGCTCGGAATATTGGGCTTAAAAAACCCCTCACAGCGCTTTTGCATTTGTGTTTGCAGCCTTGTCAACATGTGGAAGGTTGTTGAGACTCTCTGGAACTCAGCTCTGACCAAGGATCACAAGGGTCTCTGCTCCCATGTTTGGGAGCTGGAAATGCTCTCCTGGATCACAAATCATCCCTGTCACCCCACCGCCACTCCACTGCCTTCCCAAAGCCATCAAAGTCAATTCAAAGACACTTTGAGGATTTCTAAACATACTCAGATTCAGAAAAGGATAAGAAAGTGTTTAGACATCTAATATGACCCAAAGAGTCAAAGGATTATGAAAAATAGAGAGAAAAAAGAAAAGAATTTTGCATCAAAGCAGATTTTCTGCTCTGACTGCTTTGCTCAACGTAGCTTTGAGAATTTTTAAGATTTTCATACCTCGTATCATTAGTAAAACTAAACAGTCCCATGAATGAATTCCCAGGGGTGTCCTGTCCCACTGACATCTTCCACCCGAGAAAGAAATTGTTTAGAGGCGAGTTTCCAGCAAGCATCACTTCTCTGAACCCCCGCACAGGCCAGTCTGCTGCAAAGCCCAGCCCAGCCGTGCTCTGTCTGCCACGCTTCTATTTTCAGCTAATAGATGGGGCCATTTGCAGGAGTGCAATATGAGGAGCCATCCAAAACGGACACACATTTCCTGCTTGTGTTGCAACCAACTAATTCCACTTCCCTGCATATCCTGCCTGTCCAAATGACATCCTTCCGACAAACCAGCTACGAGACCACAGGACCATTAAGCAATCAAACCATGGATGCTCATTATGTGCTTCTCCTCCTGCTATTTACTTTTTTGGCCTCCAGTTGCCTTTTCTTCTCGACTTATACATTATTTGGGTCAGGACATTTCAATTCCCTGACTTCTGTGTTGTCTCACACAGCCTGGCAGGTGTTTTGGGAAATGCATCTATTCCAGTTGTATTACTTATTTATAAAGATTTACAAAAATTACACAGGAGTCAAAATAGCCTTGGGATACTTGGCCAACTTAGCTCACAAACAGTAATGGCAACTTCCCTCTCCTCTTATTTCAGATTATGTATTTAATTTAAGAGGATTCCTTTTCTTTTCCTACAAAAGAATCCAAAAGGGAATAGAGGGACAGGGCAAGGGGAATGGCTTCAAACTCAAGAGAAGGCAGGGTTAGATGGGATATTGGGAAGAAATCCTTCCCTGGGAGGGTGGGCAGGCCCTGGCACAGGGTGCCCAGGGAAGCTGGGGCTGCCCCTGGATCCCTGGGAGTGTC
>JAWWMP010000023.1:2211879-2264879 GCA_035047865.1 Dendrocincla tyrannina
TCCATCCATCCATCCATCCATCCATCCATCCATCCATCCATCCATCCATCCATCCATCCATCCATCCATCCAATCTTTATCTTCCTGTAACTCACCTTGCTCTAACTTCTCACCATTCCATGGAGAAGGAAACAGAGTCACGACAAGCACAGGGCACTGTGATGTCCCCACAGTACCAACCTGAGCCAGATTCTGCCTTCCCTTCACTGAATAGTGGGAGTTTCAGTCTTATTAAGTTCTACTTATTCAAACAGTTTCTTTATTACATTTTTAAAGTGAAAAAACCCTAAGCACTCATCCTCAGATTCTAAGAAAATTGGCACCTTAATTACACTGACCTGATCAATGCACTGCTGGTGCTTTTGCCTTTCCTAGAGCTATCAGGCTGATGGTGTGGCATAAAAATTTAATGCTCTTGTTTCTTCTGTCTTAATTATGCCTAATGAGCTACTTGCTTTAATAAACAAGCAAATTCCAATATCCTGTCTATATTTTTCCCAGGAAGACAGTATAAAGTTAGATGGAATTTTTTTTCTCAGTAATTGAGTGAGTTTAAGAATAGTAATATGATCTATAAGGGTGTCTGTATGATAGAAGTCGGTTCCCTCCATGGGTACTGGTGGAGAAGATTAGTTTATTCATTTATTTATTAACAAATGTTTCTCCCTTAGGCAAAGCTGGTCCCAATTAAGAGCCATATTTTTGAATGATAAAAGTAAGTATTCTAATAAAGACACTAATTGGCAAGTATGTTCTTTAAAGAGAGTCATAAATTAGAATATCTCATGGCAAGTGATGCCATTTCCATTAGCGTCTCTACAACACAAGGCACAATTTCCCTATTAACCAGGTTTGAGTCTTACAACATGGAAAATGCTGAATTCAAACACCCTTCAGGACATCAGTAAAGCAGCCATGCTTAGGAATTCACCAAGAGGTACTTAGAGGCACCATCTAATTATTCTTCTTTCTGAATCCACAATTAAAAGCCAGCAGATGAGCAAAGAAAACTCTCATAACCCAAAAAGTTATTGAGGGGACGAAACCCAAGGCAAAAAATGCCAGAGTAGGGTCTGGCAGAAAGGCTTATACAAAATGAATGTTAAAGGGGAGTAAAGAAGAGTAAGGAGGAGACAAAAATGAGAAATTGGGTGGAAGAGCTTTTAGAGGCAGGGGGATACAAGAGAATAGAGGAAATAAGCCCATCACAAGCCAGACCCGGTGGGCTTTTGATATGCAGATCTCGAAAAGCTCCTTACAATTTTCCAGCATGAGAAACCTACAAAGCTGAAAACCACAAAATAAAAAGCATTATTTGATTGACTGAGGATCTTCCCACAGCACCTGAGGGCTTAGTCTGCAGGGCAGGCTCCTGGGCTGAGCCTGATTTCCAAGAGCCCCCAGCACCTCTGGCCCAAACTAAGGCTGAACAACGTCATTGAGAGGGGTTTTGGAGCAGAGCCAAATTCATATTGAACCACTGGGTTCATCAAGAGCAGTGATGCCATCACTTGACGTGGGCATTGCTGGGCAGAGGCACGGGCATCCCTGGGAGGAGCTGAGCAGAAGGTCTGAGGGGCTGAGGTAGCTGATAGAACACCCAGCAAAGTGGGAATTTCCTTCCTTCAGCACTAAACTGCACCAGCTCCATAATAACTCCGTTTTAGTTAAGCATTCACCAGCCTAATAAGGACCTACATCCATTCCTCTCCATCCCTGGTGGCTCCCTAACCGAGAAGGAAACCCAGGGGGACAATGTTTTCTGGCCAAGAAAGCCATTTATTGCAATATCTCATGTTCCAGCTGACAGCTTTCTGTTTCCATTGTTCACTTAAGGGATGAGAGACACAAAGATGCAAACAGGATCCAGTTTAACTAGAAAAGATGGGGGAAATTCAGTGAGTGATGGCAGCGCCAGGAAAAAGAGGAGAAAGAGGATCTTCCATTGACAAAGAGCTGCAGTGCTTCTGGTGCAGGGGGGGGAAGGCTTTTCCTGTTTATGAGAAGCATAAATGTACCCTCTGAGTGTCCTACACGTTGTAAGCAGGTTGTGCCTTAGGAGGGGGAGCATGAGGAGAGAAGGATCACAGCTTAATCCACGGGGAGAAGAGGAAATGGGAACATCCCTGCTTTATCCACCCCCAAAGCTTTTGCCTCAGGGTCTTTCTTGCCCAGCAGTGACTGATTTAAGAAAATCTGCAGGTAAAAAAGGAGCAAATAGAAATGAAATACAAAAAGCTGGCAACACCTTGATGTAGTTCTTTACTAGGGTACAGCAGGCTTAGTAAATACTTCAGGCTTTACTGGTTGTCTGCAAGTTACTTCAGGCAAGCTTTTATGGAAGTGAGTAAAATAAGAATGGTTGCAAGCCCTGGATTTTGCTAGAGATGTTGTAGAGGAAACAGATTTGCTTTCCTGTAATAAAAAAGAAGGCAGGTGTGCTGGGGTGTGTGCACCCAGGGCTTCCTGGGAATGCCCTGCCTGGTGCCAGTGGGCATCTCAAGGGAAATGGGCTGCTGTGGGATGTTGGAGACACTCCATTAAGAAGTGGTTTCAGCAACAGACACTTGTTTGATGCATCAAATTGGTGAAATCTCTCCTCGGAATTCACAATCTTCTAATGCAGCAGAAAAATTAGCATTTATATACCAGAGGTCTTTGTAAATGAAAACACAAGTCCATGTTTATCTACTCAGCTGTCTCATTTTCTGCTCTCCCATCTCATTTCCATAGTGCCTAAGTATATCTCTATATTAAAATATGTATTATTTAGCCTCCTTTAATGCTTTCCATTCAGAAACCTCCAAGCTCTTCACAAGGCACAGCGAGCAACAAATTGCTTTGAACTTGTGGTCAGACTTGACTTAAAGAATCACCCAGGAACCAAAATGCTGCATTTCCCAGGTGTTCCCCCAGGCCTGGCAGTCCAGCCCAGGGCTGCCCTGGCTCTGTGTCCTCCTGGGCCTGACCTCTGCCAGCAATTTGGGGTGTTGTGCCACACTCCTGGAGGGTGCCCCCAGCTGTTGGTGCTCCCTGGTGACCCACATTGCACAGCTCTGGCTGCTGGCAGAGGACACAGGAGCTCTGGGGAGAAAATAAACCAGGGCAGTGGAGTGCAGATGGAAAATAAAAAGGCAGACCACTTTCCTTTTTTTTTTTTTTTTTTTCATATTTTCTGGGGGAAAAAGTTCCTTTAACTTACACCTGGGCCAGTACGGTGCCATGTCCTCTTTATGGACAGAAAAGTGAGAGTGAGATGGGAATGGAGAATTTTATAAATTACATGGGGCTTGTATGAAAGAAAACCATTTTCATTTACTCCTTTATACAATTTATAAATCTCTGTCTACACTTCCCAAGAGGAATTGGTATCAAGAACAGAACGAATTCAAATGTGGAGAAGTACCAGATGAATATTAGGAGGTTCCATCATTAAAGCAATCAGGAACTGCAGAGAGCAGTTCTCAACAGAGCCGTGAGTGGGCAGGTTTTTCCTGGGAGGATTTGGAGTTCATCTTCATTCCCTCCTCACCTGTGGCAATGCACACATTTCCAGGGAGTAACTCTTCATTTTGATGAGACTGAAATCAGCCCCAAGCCCTCGCTGCACGGAAGCGCTCTGGGAAGCTGCTGGGATGATGCAAGGCAACAAAGGGGATTTATTTCAGCTGTTCCCCATTTCTGGGTGACTTATGGATGGGAACAAGAGCAGGGTTTAATGAGAAGGAGGGAAGTTGCAGGGTGCTGTCTGCACTGTGGCATCAGAGAACACCCTGAGGTGGAAAGGACCCATAGGGATGTGTTAAAGTTTCCAGTGGTTTTTAACTGGAAAAGAAGGAAAAGAGCCCGAACGACTCCAGCAGGTACCAAACACACCTGGTTTGAAGGACAGGCAGAGTTCCATCAGGGAAATCAGCTGAATAAAAACTGCACGTGTGATAGAAATGGTGAATGTTTGGGAGGAAATGCCATCCCTCCCTCTCATACCTGTGTGGTTTTGTAGTCTCCATAATAAAAATAACAACATTATTACAAAGGTGTCATTGGAAAGACAGGGCAGAGAGACAAATTAGAAGATCAGTGCATTCAGATTTTTTATGGGGGGCACTGAAACATTTTTCTCTTTGTTTCTCCCTGTTGTGATATCCAGATACTTCCTTGGAAATGCTGATAATCTCCCACTGTTGATAATCTCTCCACCCTGACACATTTACTGTGATTCTTCTCTGGCCTTTTCCCTAAACTGAGAAATGATTCTTTTTAAAAAACCAAAGGTCCTAAACTAACTAACCACCAAATCCATCACCCTGAGTATGGATGTAGAGAGTGTAGTGGCCTTTCATTTTTGCCCTGATGAACACATGCAACATTTAATCACCATTTAATGGCATTTTCCTAGAAAATCTCAACATTGTGGGGACTTGGGCATCTTAGTTTACCTTTATTATTTTCTCCCACCATATGTGTTTGTATATTTATATTTATATAGAATAACATGAAAAGGGCTAGATAAATGTTGTGTTTAATGGGAGCTTTCCTGGCTGTTGGGTCACGAGAGCCAAATTCCAGGGCAGCCCAGTGATGTGTGCTGAGCAGGGAATTTCTGTGATCCCTGTCCATGAGCTCATGTCCCACTTTGGGGCAGATGAATGACCTGTGGTGCTCCAGAACTCGGGATGTTCTGCCTTTAATAAACCTCCCCTACGAGGGAAGCTGAACAAGAAAGAGCACAGTCCTGTTCAGAAAGGAATATTTTTGCAGTCATTAAATACACATTAATACTCTTCTTAATATATAATTTTGTGGGTGACATGGGCACTATTTCTACAGCTGTTCTTTAGAGAAAGGATGTTTCTCGTCATTAAAGACTAATAAGTGACATTACATCTAAGTGCCTGCATTAGATATGCTTCTTTGAATTTAATGATGGGGCAATGAGGCCTTTAATTAAATAGTCCAAAATTTCTACTGGGAGAAACAAAAACAAATTTATCTACAGGTTTGTTCCTCCATATAAAAAAGCCAGCACCCATCTGGTGGGTAATCAATGCTTTTAGCCCTAAAACTGAGCCTCACACTATTCTGTCTTTTAAATTTCTGCCTTATTTCTGAAATGCACGTGATGGGACGCAGAAACTCGTGTTGTTGGTGGATGTGGAGCTCTGTTCAGGATTTCTTGCAGGAAGAGGTGCCAGAAGTACATAATTATTTAGATATTTTTTATACACTCACAAAGTTCTCTACCACAGATCGGTGACTTATGCTAAACAGTGTTCTGGTGTATTTCATGGCATTCCATAAATATATTTCATTTGAATTTCATGTCTCCAATCATTTAGAGGCCCAGAAGATACCACAGGTATTACCAGACTTGCAAAAGAGGCCAGGTGACCACCTGTAGGTAGCCACAGTCATTGTTATTTGAAATAAAAATCAAGTTAAATGAACTCAAATATTTTTCTTGGTAAAATTTTCCAGGTTTAATATAAAATTAGCAAACCTTTCTATGCTCACCACCAAGAAAAGGACTACAAAATGGGAAACCTACTTTTTAGGCCAATTTGCATTTCAAACCCTTTGCTCACGTAAGGTGTTATTCCTTAGAAACAGCATAGCAAGGAATTGCACTGGAGAGCAATCCCAGAATTGTCCATAACTTCCCTGCACTTGTCCCTGAATTGTGCTTAGTCTGCTTGAAATTCTTGAAGAATAGTGAAGTTCTAACTTTTCCAGCCTGAGGATTATTTAATGAGATAATGAAGAAACAAAGCAACGCCATGAGCCAGAACCAGGGTGTATTGTCATGTAGGAAACGGCTCACAGCTCCATCTGCTCCACCAGTGAACATTAAATATTTTTCAAAAATTCCAAGCAATTAGGGAAAAAATGATGAACTTAGATGGTGACTAAGGCATAATTGCATTTTTAACATCGTGCTTTAAATGCATCCCTATTGCTATAACCCAGAGAGCTAAACATAGGACAGGAATGGTGGAGACACGCTGAAAATCTGCTCTCATTTGGAACAGAATTACATATGCACAAACAGATTTGCATACCAGCTTAGACATTCCACCCTAAAATGTATACAATATACTGACTTCTAACTTCTTGGGTGGTGACAGTTTAATGTATCACCTTTGGCAATAATCTCCATTGTACACGTGTTTATTACATGGCTGTGGCGCTTCCTGAATTACATTCCAAGTGTTACCCAAAGCTCCAGGTCATAATTGCTCTGTCAAAAAATGAATTTAGCTGGAAATCCACCTGTATTCTGACAACTCCCAGCCAAAACTGGGACACAAATGCAATATTATCAACATTATTATCAAGTTTCACACCACCAAAGTATTGTGGAGAAATTCAGCTCCTGTTATGGGTGTAGCATCGGGTAGTGTGGAGCTCAGCCCTGGGGACACTCAGCCAGGAGACCTGACAGCTCTGGGAAGGGGATTAGCCACACTTAACCCTAAAATCTCAAATGGCAACTCTTAGAAGGAAATAGAATAAAAATAATGGGATATTGGGAAGGAATTCCTGGCTGTGAGGGTGGTGAGCCCTGGCACAGGGTGCCCAGAGAAGCTGTGGCTGCCCCTGGACCCCTGGGAGTGTCCAAGGCCAGGTTGGATGTGCTTGGAGCACCCTGGGCTGGTGGGAGGTGTCCCTGACCATGGCAGGGGGTGGGATGGATGTGCTTTGAGGTCCCTCCTAATGAAAAACCATTCATGACTCTTTGATTGAAAGAAATCACAAAATGTGATTTAATTGTAACACAGAGCATTGTAAGATCTGTACTTTCCTGCTTCAAATATATATACCTATATAAATATATCTGTCTATATATACCTACACACATCCAACTTCAGGTTATATATAGTATGATTAATCTTTGCCTGGGAACGCAAAGGCTGCAGCAACATTTTGGGATGTCTGAGATTTTTAAAGACTGCTTTGAATTGTAGAAAAAAAAATAAAGAACCATGAGGCAAATAGAATGGGTGCACTGTGTGGAAAGCCTGAGAAAGAGCTCCAGGAAGGTTTCTTGTGGGGTACACCAAGTATTGGAAAAGTAGAAATTGTATTTCTTCACATAAACATGATATACGTTCCCAATATAAGAAGATCATAGACTCACTGAGGGGTTTGGGTTGGAAGGGACCTTAAAGACCACCCAATCTCACCCTCTGCCATGGGCAGGGACACCTTCCACCAGCCCAGGCTGCTTCAAACCCCATCCAGCCCGGCCTTGGGCACTGCCAGGGCTGAGGAATAACACATCTATTTCCATGCTGAACACAAGAGCTGACTGTGTCCCATATTTGCAGGGCTGCAGGTGCAGACAAAACACAAAACTGCTTTTATTGCTGTAGGAATTTGTCTAATTTACAGCACTTGGTTGTTTATGGGTTGGGCTGCTGCTCACGGAGTGAGCATTTCTCCCTCCAACAGCTCGAGGTGCTGAAAGCTGCTATTGGGTCTGAGTAAGTGTTGAGAACAAGCTGAATTGAGAACTGCTGAGCAAATTGTCAGCAGCTGAGCAGCAGAGTTAGGGTTTGGAGGCCTGAAGAACCCTCCTGAGTGAGTAAGAAAATAAGGACAGATCCTGCGAGATATCCTTGTACCTCCTGGCTTCATAAAATCACTGCTGCTCTCCCACGGACTTTCCTTGCTAAAGAGGAATTTAGTGTTTATCCAATCCAAAGGCAATGGCCTTTGCTCTGGCTGCTCTCTTTAAGCATTTCAGGTTGTTCCCCTTCTTGCTGCTCTTGCCAGCTCCTTTTCTGATTAGAAGATATTGATACCTTTACACCGTGTCGTTATCCTTTACGAGCAGTGCCGCCCGACGGGACATTCCCTGCTCAGGTAACACGGTGCTCACGCTCCTCTTGGCTATAGAAACATCCCAGACCTCTGTTTAAATCAGCCCTAACAGAAAATCTATTGTGCTTTTCACTGGGAGTTTGATCCAGGTCTTGCCTTTAAAGATGTTAGTGAGAATAAATAAGAGGGGAGCGTGCATGC
Organism: Dendrocincla tyrannina; assembly: GCA_035047865.1. Taxonomy (NCBI): domain Eukaryota; kingdom Metazoa; phylum Chordata; class Aves; order Passeriformes; family Dendrocolaptidae; genus Dendrocincla; species Dendrocincla tyrannina. The sequence continues at coordinate 2,219,905 of JAWWMP010000023.1, forward strand.
CCCGAGAACGGTGCCTGAGCCACATAATCCATAAAACACCCTGTGGATGAAATGAGAGCGAAGATGTGGCACAGCAAAACATGCAGGAGCCAACAGGAACAAAAGAGCTGACCTTCCCATAACTCTGCCCACCTTCCCAATCAGGATTTCTGTATTGGCATCTAATTCTGGAGCTCTTCATTCCCCTCTCCAACCTTCCATCACGGGGAAGTCAATTGAGACCCTGCCATTAACTGCAAAGCACGGCTCTCATTAACTTCACCAGGGCAGACACGCATCCATCTCTCCCACGTTTCATTCTCTGCTGGTTGTTTATCTCCTGTATCTCTTTCTTTGTGCTCTTGTTTCCCTCTTTCATTTAAAAAGTAAAATGTAAAGAACAGCTACTCTGTTATCCCGTGCCTTTGTGTGGGATCTAAATCAATGGAGCCCTGCTGGGTTCCTGCCTCTTACACTGCAACACAAATAATAATCACACCGATTGTATCTCCTGCCTCTGCCTTCTGGAGAAGAGGACACTTAGAAGCCAGTTGCATAATAGCAATAAACATGAGGTATCAGATAATAGATCTTCAAAGATACATCAATAATATATTTCAAATCACCGCTGCCTGTGCAGTGTTACAGCACAGGAAGCTGCTGGGGAAGGGGAATGCTCGGAAAATATCCATCATCTTTTACTGGCTGTGTAAATGTTTTGAAGATAGGCTGTGAAACTGCATTAAGTTTACAATAAATTCCCAGGCTCCTAACCTATTGCAAAGTGCCAAATGCCAGCGCTCATGCACTGAGGCACCAAGGCTGCTGGCTCTGCAAGGCTTTTATGCCTGCTTCCCCCAACAGCAGCACTGCAGTTCACTTTATTTCACTTTATTCTCGTTACTTCCACTTGCTCCTTACTGACAGCTTGGTTTGGGAGGAGAGGTAGGCAAGTCAGAGAAACAAAACTGCGGGAGAAACCTCTGAGACTGAGAGGAGGGAGTGAAATAATAAATATTTTCAGTTCTAAGTTGCATTAAAATGCCTGAAAAATTACATTTTTAAATATTTCCGTGCACAGCCTATGTGAGTGTCTCCCCATGGAGTTGGGAGACGCTGCGTGTGAGAGAGCAGATCGTTTGGATTGCTGGAGTGGTTTAGAAGGAGGGAAATGCAAATATCCACCTCCCTGGGGAGCTGAGTCCTCTCTCACTGCTGCTCTCTTGGCACTCTTAGCCCAGGTTTGCAAGGCTTTGCCACTCTATGTTGTAGGAAGCCAAGAAATACCAAGAAGATCACCTAGATAAATCCTTCACAGGCTTTCCCCCTTGGAACACAAGGTTTGTGGGATAATCCACAGGAAAAACTCCACACTAGGTTTATGCTCACCAACTTCTGCAATCCCCAGCTGTTTTTTAGGGAAGAGGATGCTGCTCACTCAAGATTCTGGGTCCTTTAGTATTACCTATTAGTGTTCCTTTCATGTTCTCATCACCCACTGGGAAGCAACTCTGTCTCTGGGAAGAATGAACACAAAGTGGAGAACTTATTCCCGTTGCTACTAAGCCTTTACTCCCTGGAAAGCCTCATACTGAGAGCAGAACCCTCCCCTAGAGCAGGCAGAGTCTGGGAGAGCTTGGGGAGCTCAGGGGCAGGAGCTGGGGGTCAAGGTCCATCTTTAGTGTGAGTAATTGTGTCTTTGGGTCTTTGGTTTCAGGCCATTTTCCCAAACCTGAGCAGCCACAGTGCCTTTGCAAATGTGCAAGAACATACAGAGGTAGGTAATTAAAAGCAAACAGCTCGATATTTAAGGAAGTTTAAGCTAATAGGTATTTAAATGAGTTTTCATAATATTGTCACTGGAAGGTTGTGTGGTTTAGAACAGAGAGGGTGATTGTTAAATCCTAGTTACGGTGGGGATCATGGAATCCTAGAATGGCTTGGGTTGGAAGGTACCTTAAAGATCATCTAGTTCCAAGCCTGCTGGGGCTTAAAAAAATAACAAGCAGGTTCCTGGAGAATTATAATTAAATTAAACCAAATAAGTATGATTCTGATCCACCAGGAGTGGAGTGAGTTGGATAATTGACCATTCTGTACATTTTGGCATTCAGTGCCCCCTTGTTTTCCTGTGTGGTTTCAGCCTGCAGGGAGCAGATATGCCAAGGTTCAGAGGGGAACTTCCAAAATGCAAACGAGCCATTTGCCCATGAAAGCATTTTGTTGCCCTCTAAACCCTCATTGCAGTCTCAGTTCATTTACAAAGTCCGAGTTCTCCTTATCTTGGCCACGCAAGGAGCAACATGTGGGTGCAAAGCATGGGATGGGTTGGATGGCAAGCAGGTCAGCTGCTCTGGGAGCACCAGTGGAGCAGAAAGCACTGAAAGCACCTCATAATTCCTCTTGTTGCTGCTCTTGGCTAATGGGGAGGACTAAACCAGCCCCACACCCTGGCCAGGCTGGGCCTAACCAAGGGCAGAGATATTCCATGAGCTTTCTCTCACCTGATGCTGATAAAGATGTGCCTTTACAAGTAGAAGTATGGGATGAACTCTTCTCTGCAAGTCACTTTCCTCATCTCTCTCAAAGCTTTCCTATAAATCTCTGATTTTTTAAAGACTGGACTTTTCTGGAGCAATGTCAGCATGTTTGCCATTTAAAAGTGGGAATGATTGAGCCCAACAAGCAGCTCTCCAGTTCTTTTCCCTATATTAGCCAAGAACACACCTGACCAGATCGTTGCATGAAAATCTTGTGCCCTCCAGCACGCTCTCAGACAGGTGACCCCAAACGTGTGTGCTTGGATGCACCTACAGCCACCTCCCACCCCACATCTCCTGGTCTGGGCAACCTGCACCTTCCCAGGCAACTTTGCCACCAACCCTTTTCTGCTCCTTGTCGAGAAAATCAAGACCCAGAATGGGTCAACAATTTGGTTTAAGCATTCCTGTGTCTTGGTGCATCTCTTGGCCACCACCATCAAACCCAAAATTGCTGCTACCACCTCTAGTGCTTCCAGACAGTGGGACAAGTTCAGCAGTGCCTAAGCTGCTTCACTCTCCACTCTTCCTACAATTTATCAGTCCAGTATGGAGAGGTAGAAATCGTCCTTTTTAGGGAGTTGGGTGTTTCCCATTTTCCCTGAGGGTGAAAAGATGAGAACTGCTCAAGAGCACTCCCAGTTTTTCAGGCTGGACACAACACACTTGATCCCAAGCCCATAAAAATCAGATTCCCAGAAGATACCCTGGATTCTAAACTGTCCTCCCTGTGAAGTGTTTGGTCCTAGAAGGTGTGAATCTTGCTTTTGTAATCCAGGGAGTTTTTGTTTGATTCAGTGAGGAGTTTTGCTCTTGGAGCTCCATCCAAACCCTGCTGAAATTAATAAGCACCTTTCTGTTGACTTTAACAAGCTTTGGATTAGGCTTTATGTGAAAACCAGTCCACTGACTTAACCAAGGAATATCTATGAAGTTAAAGCCAAAGGAAATTTATAAAAGAAAAAAAAATCTTTCATTTCATGTAGTATCAGTTTTAGTGCCAAAAATACAATAAAAAAATCCTGCAACATTTCTCTCTTTATCATCATCTTTACAGGCTTCATGAACCTCATCTAAAAGGTGCTCTAGGTAAAAAGTATTATCATTTTGATGAATGCCAGCCCTTTGACACGAGGAAGAAGCCTTTTATTCCCTGACAATGTCCCTGCCAAGCTAAGGAGGAGATGTAGGCAGAAAGCTTAGGGGAAACCCTGATGCTGATGAATCAGAGCTCCCTGCCGAGGAGCAGCCTGATGATCCCCACCATCTCTCAACAGTTTAGTACCTTTTCAGCAGGTCTGAGAATCAAGTTTGCCTTTTTGTCAGGTTTTTAGAGGCTGAAGGTGGCTCTTGGCAGAAGGGATGAAATCTGTTTCCCATGTGGGACTCTTTGCTGTATTTTCCTTCTTTGCCTTGGCTGGGGGGCTGTGCAGGAACGTGTGAGCACCCACTGCTGGGTGAGATGGGAGGGGAGTGAAGATACACACGTTGAATTCTCAGAAACTGGGGACTTGCAGAGCTCACCAAGACCTCCAAAAATAACTCAGAAAATTCCCTTTGAATTCAGCACTTTTGGCTGCCTTGTATTTCCCATTAACTGGAAACACTGCAAGAATGATCCCTTCCTTGGAATTTGATTGTCTTTTTACATTATACAGACCTCGATGACACCCAGAGCAGGAGAGGGGAAATGACAATAATAAGAAATATTAGCATATAGGTTAAAACAACTACAAACCCCCCAAACGCTGCTCAGGTTTGATTTTTCACTTTGATATTTGGTTAGTTATATTTTACTCCTGCATTGAGCTCTATCCCTGTCTAAAATTAAGTGCAGCAACTGTTTATGACAGATCATTTGTATAAATGTAAAGCCTGAAAGCCTTTACATCAAACTGGGGATTCACTGGGCCAGACACTGAATAAATTGACTTTCCTGTTAGGAAAACTTTACATGGGAAGTTTGGCCAGAGAGAAAATCAATTTCCACCCTGCATGTGCCTTGTCTTTATGTATTATAAAATCCCAGACTGCTTTGGGTTTGAAGGGTCCTTAAAGCCCACCCAGTGCCACCCCCTGCCATGGGCAGGGACACCTTCCAGGGTGCTCCCAGCCCCATCCAACCTGGCCTTGGACACTCCCAGGGATCCAGGGGCAGCCACAGCTTCTCTGGGCACCCTGTGCCAGGGCTCACCCTCCTCACAGCCAAGAATTTCAAACCTACATATTTTTCTCAGATAACATAAATACCAATGTATTCTTGTTTGTTGTTTTTTTTTCCAGCCTGAGAGATTTACACTCTAAATAGGAGTTAAAATGCTTAAATTGTAAACTCTAAATGTGTCAAACCCCTGCGAGATGGGGAGCAGAGATATGAGAAATATTCCAAAATATCAAAACATCCCTGCAATATAGGACAGGATTGTATCAAAAAAGATGTGGAGCATTATTTTTTCTCTGTGCACTGGTAATTGGAAATAACTAAACTTCTGATCAACTAGAAGGAACTATAAAAAAAGTCAGAAAATCAGATCAGCCCCGTGCCTGGTTCCACATCCCATCCCCTCCTGCCCCCGAGGGTCTGGGGTCTTGGCAGAGCTGGGTGTCATTTCATGAAGTGTGGGATTTCCCTCAGCCTGTCGAGCAAAGTGCATATTACAGTTTGTTATTAAATATTTTGGCTGCTCTGTCTGTGTTCCTTGTTTTATCCCAGCTCGGTTACAAGTCTCATACACTATATTATTCCTGACTTTAAAGCACACAACAAGATCAAGCCTTGAAAGAGCAGTTTCTATCTGGAAAGTGGAAAATTGGCAGGAGAAATCACTTCTGCCTTCAGAGGCAGTGGCAGAAGCAGATGCCGAGTGCATATTGTACAAGCAGAGCGAAGCAGAAGCAATTGGAAGAGAAACTAATATAGAGATCACACATGATCTGCAGAATTTAAGAAGCAAGATACATCCACTGCCCAGCTCCTGCTCAAAGCACAAACTGAAGGAGACAAGGTGAGGGAAGAAAGAGAGCAAGCTGAATACTTTAATCACCTCGTGTGAAGAAAGCTGGCTATGCAGGTGCCAAAACTGGGGATATTTGGGAAGGAGAAAATTGATTACGAAGAGATAAGAGTGTGTGAGCTTAAAGAAGGCAGCCTGGACACAAATGAAACAGAGGAATCATGGCTATGAAATTGTTTGTCACGGTGAGGAGGAGAATTTGCACAAGGTAATGAATCGAAACTTCAAAGTCAAGGACAAAGACAAGGAAAGAAGAGACCAATTACAGCCATCAAGAAAAGCTCATTAGAAGAGCTTGACTATGAACATCAGACTTTTTAAATCGGAGGGATTTGGCTTAGAGAACACTTGGGTGGCTGAACTTCAAAGGGTTACCAGATCTTCTGAAAGCTTTGGGGGCAGTCACTGTGTCTGCGCATCTGCTTTCCCTCTCCTTATGGATATCAGGAAGCACAAACAACTCCATCCATGATGAAAGAGAAATATCTGACCCCAAATATCTGTTCTGAACGTGCCCATTTCACTCCTTCCCAGTGGGAAGCACAGAGGATCAACCATGGGATGGTCCCTCTGACCAAACCTCTTGTCCCAAATAGCTGCTCAGCACCTGTGGACAGTGGGAACCCCCAAAGCTGCCAAATGTGGAACAGATTGGGTCAACTTGAAGCAAAGCATTTAGATGTGGATGAAATTCTAATATGGAAATATGACCATGGCTTGGAGGTTCAGGATGGTCAGTAAACCTCAGAGGTCAGGCCCAAGGCTGGTCATATCCCAGTGCACTAAAGCAAGAAAAAATTGTGAGCAAAAGGTTTGCCCCACAAAGTCAATGTTTGTCCACATTGCCCACGCAGTGTTTTCATATAAAAATGCTTTAAAGAGCTTATTTCCACACGTCCCCAAATCCTTAAATTCTAATTAAAGGCATCAGTGTTTAAATACCAGAAGAGTAACCAATACAAAATGTCTAGCTGTGGCTAAGTTACAGGTGTAGCAAATAATAACTTTGTAAATGGAGGAGTGAGATAAAATATCACCCAAATATCAGAAAGTATTTTCTTCATAGTTTATAATAATCCTTCTTAGAAGCTCAAAATGTTTGCTTACCAAATATTCATTAGCTGAGATTTGTGCAGTGCCCTGAAAATGTAAAGCCCTAAATATGTGCTAATTATTATCATAATTACTTATTATTATCGAGCTCTTCCTTCTCTTTGTTCTACGTGGCTGTGCCTGGGAGGAGGCACCGAGGTTGCTCCCCTGGAAGCATCCTGGCCTCTTTGAGGACTGAATTAAAAGCCTTTGTTTCCTAGGAAAAAGAAAGGGAAAATAACCAGGATAAGCTTGTAAGGGATGGGAGAGGGAGCAAAGATGTGGAATGTCTCCACTTCGCCGGGGCTTTTTGTTATATTTATGTTTACAGGTCTTATCCAGTGCTGTATATATATTATATAGAAAACAGAGTGGCAGACAGGAGTTAGATTGATGCCTTGTCTTCCCAGGACAAATGATGGCCTTTGGAAAGGATTTTAAGGAGCCTGTTCTCTGCCTGATCCCACCAGGAAGATGCTGGGAAGGTGCAGTGTGAGGTGTGTTTGCTGATCCCACCAGTGCTGCTTGCCCAGAGCTCATTGCTGCTCATCACCAGCACATTGCATTGCAGCTCTTTGTTTGCTAGAGAGGGAAAATAGATAAAAATTCCCATATTTCTAATGCTGCAGTGCCCTTGGGTGTGGCACATGTGCTCATCCTGCTTCTCATCTCCAGCCCTGCTCCAGGAGGCTGTTTCTCCCACCTTTATTTCCTTATTTCCCCTTATTTCCCAAGGTGATTCCATGCTTTTGTTTAAAATTCAGCTTTGCCATGCCCATTGCCTGGCAGCCCCAACCCAGGTTGCTGCCAGTCCCCCACACTGCAGCATTCCTTCCTTCCCTCCCCAGGGATTCACGTGTCGTGTGCTCTCCATGTGCATTTCCTGGCACCACCTTCGTGAACTGGATCCTATGCACAGCTCTAACCTGCTGCCTTAAAAACTATAAAACTGCTCAAAAAATTGTATTACCAACAAATGTGTTTTATAGAAATGCAGTGCAAATGCATTTCTACTGAAAAGTATAAAAAATACTCAGATATGTGCTGTATAATGAACATTCCCAGTGTCAAATGTTTGTAGCCATCACATTTTTCATCAAATATTTGTATCTTTCCAATGAAAACGGTGGTTTATCAGGAGTAGTTTTAAGCACAATCCTGCTTTTAAAGGCAAGGGTTAAGTTATGGTTGTATCACTTTGAGAGGTTTTACATCCACAAGATTTACATCCACAAGAGGTAAAAATCTATTTATGACATTAACTCGAGATTGAGGAGGAAATAAAAAAGACATTGCGGGGAAAATAAACTAAACACAGGCAGACTGACATCACATGAAATTAAATAATCTGAATTCATTGTGATAGTCAGTGTGGGGTGTTTCACTGGGGCTTCCCAAATGAGGAAATAGGAAATGGCTTTATGGCCTGTATAGCCCAAAGGTGTAACCAGTCTGTTTGCAAGGCACTTGTTATTACTCTGTTTTCTCATGGGTGGGTGAATCCCAAATGTTTGGCAGGAAAAATGGTCCCTGCTGGTTGCTGGGTTTTGTCAGTTGTGGCGCACCAATATTCCTTTATATTTTCTGATGTTCTTGTGAGAACATCACAAGTTGAGTGAAAAAAAGCTTTCACCTCTTACAAAGTGATTTCTCTTATTAATATTTCACTACAGAGGCCGGAGGATGATGAACCTTCTCTCACTGTGATACCAAACAGAGATTTTAAGAAGTGTGGTGGTTTTACCAAACAGAATGTAAATGATGAATGACTTAATCTGACCCCAGATGGGGCGAGTTGAAACAGCAGTCACATTTGTGTAGATGTAGCAGAGAGGAAACGAATGGAGAAGATCTGGAAAATCCAGAGGGAAGTCTTTCCTTTCAGATGAATACAGCGTAATGGATAGGAGAAACCCTTTAAATATTAACCCTAAAACCTGAAAGTCCTCCTTGAAAACAGCTGAGAAATCCTGTTCAGAATAAATGAGGCACCAAAATGTGTGGGGAATGTCAGCTCTCCTGCTTGTTTTTTTCTCCTTGACAACTCAGCTGTTTCTTTTTTATCATCTCTAACAGTTGGATGATGATTTCCGTGTGGCCAGGTGAGTCCAGAGCAGCAAACCCAACATTTCTGTCCAGCCCATGTGTGATTTCTGTCATCCCCAAGACAGTTTCTCTTGGCAAAGGAGGTGCCAACCTTCTGTGAGAAGGATTTTGGACAACAGAATCAATGAGTGACCACTCCGAAGAAAAAGATTGGGGAGAAAAAATCCTGAAGGGAAATTTAGAGCAGGTGAGAAAAAGGAAAGTAAAATGAAAAGATTAGACAATTTCTTTGCCTTGCAACACGTACTAGAGAAGCAGCAAAGAGACAGAGCAGGTATTTTGCTGGAGGAATTGAATATAAATAAAAAAAAGCAGCTTTGTTACTGTTGCAGCTTTAGCTGGGGCAGGTTTTGAATTGATCATCACAGAATTTCGTGGGGATAATATAATGTCTTCTGGAAAAGAGCAACTTTAGCAGAGAAATGGAGTGTCAGAGATCTTGGTTATGAAGGAAAGGCTAAGAAAATTAATTTCATCCTCACTGCCAATAAGAAAGAAAGAAGACTCCCTAATAACTTAATTAAGTGGTTATAAATAAATGATGAGGAAAGTGTATATGATCAGCCGTCACATTCTTATCACATTGGCACCAAAACTCCAGCGGGAAAAGTGCCTTCCATGTGTGCACCTGAAGCAGCACAAGGAGAATATAAAAAATTCAGAGCAACTCAATTGAAAACATCTATCTTTCTGCACTGGCCTTTTACAATTATCACAACCACAGCCCCTGTGTTTCCTTCCAAAACTAAAAACCCTCTGTAATAGAGCTTTCCCCACAATCCTCATGCTGAGGGCCAAATCCATCATGTATGAAAATCAGAATTATGCAACCAAAGGGCACTAAGAAGCTTCACATATCTTTGAAGAGCAGGTTGAAGTTGCACTGTTTTTACCCCTGAGTCTCTGTGGTATTTCGGTGCAATGTCATACCAAGAACTAGACAAGCTGACCATAAACAGCTTAAGTAAAGGGGGTAAAAACTCATCTCATGAAACTCTAAAAAATTAAATAGCTCCATTTTAGAGGTAGAAATGACAGTCGCAGCCATGCTGGGAAGCAAGTGTTTTGTGGTGTTATCACAACACCAGACACTCCATCCCAGCTGTGTGGAGCTGCAGAGGCTCCTTCACAGAGATGGAAGGGACCCACAAGGACCCTCAGCCCTGCAAGGACCATCCCCAAGAGTCACCCCCTGTGCCCCAGAGCATCATCCCAACCCTTCTGGAGCTCTGGCAGCCTCGGGGCTGTGCCCACTGCCCTGGGGAGCCTGGGCAGTGCCCACCACCCTCTGGGGGAAGAGCCTTTCCCTGAGATCCACCCTGAGCCTGCCCTGACACAGCTCCAGCCCTTCCCTGGGTGCTGTCCATGGTCTCTACAGAGCAGAGATCAGAGCCTGCCCCTCCTGTGCTGTCCCCGCAATGAGATGTCCCCTCAGTCTCCTCCGGAGAGAAGGGGCTGCTCCTGCTCTGCTTTCACCTGAGCCTCACCAGCCCTTCCCAGCCCAAGCTGGCAATGAACACTTTCCTACATGGAAACCACGCTCTTGCCTTGGCAAAGCTCTACGTTTGAGCCACAGGGGCTGAGGAGGAGCCCAGGGAGGCCACGGGGATGGCTGTCCCACACGGTGGGTCACGGGGGGCACGGGCCGGGAATGCCAGGCAAAGCAGAAGGAGCCAGAGAGGTTCTCCCAGGGCATGCCCCACTCAAAGCACGGGAGACGAGAACTCCAGCATGCCCCCCATCCCTGCTGGCAGCGGCTCAGGGCTCTCGTTATCCCTGGCGGAGAACACTCTGTGTCTTTCTCCCCTCGGAGTTCAAACTCCCAGTCACAGAGCTGGGAGAGCAGGAGCCACTGTGAGCTTGTTTCAGGAAGAGTTTCATCTGCACTTTAAATGACAAGTTAAGGATTCTCGGTTCCCAACTGCCCCAAAAAGCAATTATTGTAACTGCACAACCTCCTTCTCTGGCTGCTCTTGAGTGCCCAGTCCAAATATGTTGAGCCTTAGGAGAAGAAATCACATACTTGCTTTGGAAGAGTTGAAAAGCCTCACATGCCGCTGTTTCTGTGCTTTTAAAAGTGTTAGATAACAATTTAAAGGAGCCCACATCTACTGAGTTTCTCTACTTCCACAGGATTCAAAAGGTAGCTTGGGGACTCCATATAAAATTCTGCTCAGCTGCTCCTTGGCAAAAATAAGAAAAAAAAAAAAGAAACCCCATTAATTGATTAAATTTAATCTAAAATTCATGCAGAAAGTTGATTTGTTCACTAGATGAGGTCCTATTTCTGAAGCCCAGAAGCCTCCAGCAAAGATGAGTAACTGCAGCTCGGCTCATCTTTATTTCATTTCGCTCTGGCTGGACTATTTCACTGCACTACTTTTAGTGGTACGGACTGGTCCTTACTATTGCATGGTAGCTCTGCACAAAGTTCTGATTTCAGAAATCAAACTGTGCCATGCTGACCTGTGCAGGTGACTGCCATGGGCTGTCAGCCACACCTCCAGGGACCATTTAGTTCTGGTTTCACCCTCAGGTAAAAAGGCAGAAGCAATGAGGCCACTTTTGGGTTTAGAATCATAAAACCATAGAATGGTTTTAAATTTTAAAGGACCACCTTTGTCTCTGTCTCTCAGCTGAATTCTTTGATTGAGGTGTATGTGAGGTCACAGAAACATGGTCTTTGCAGGCAACTGGGGTGTTATACTGGTGGTAGACTGGTGGTTATTTGGGCTTGTTATGGTTGCCATCCCTGAAGTCCACAGGGGCCACAGCTGAGTTTAGTTGATGGTCTTTTAAGAAAATAACAAAAAATAGACCTCTGGAATGACTGGGAATCTGGCTCATCCACTCAGAAACTGTTTGAGGCGGGGATTTTTATTGTTGGCGCTGGGGATTTTTTTGGTTGGGTTTTTTTTTTAACAGTTTAGCACTTGACACCATTAACACCAAGCTCACAAACCAAGCCAAAACAGCACCATTCTTCCTCAAAAAGGAAAGGCAGTGCTCAGCAGCCTCCATTGGTCAAACCCCACCTGCACCTCACCCAGCTCCTGCTCCTGTTCCTCACTCTCTGTCAGTTTTGTGTCCCTGTGATTGCCCAACGTAAGTTGAGAGCAAGTCCATTGACTTCAGCATCTTGGGCTACACTGGAGCGAGGATGTCCTGCAGCTACAGCCACATTCCCATTTTCCACAGGCTGCACAAGCTATTTCTCCCCAAATGCCCTCATTTCACCAGGAGCTGCCCGGCCGCTCTGAGCTCAGCTCGAAGTTTTCTCCCAGGAAACAGAAGGGTATTTGGTCTTGAGCAGAACAAAATATGTTGGGATGGTCTTTTCCTTTTGGCTGCCCAGTAGATTCCGTTTATTCTGCTTTTGGAGAGGTGCTCTGTAAAGACTGCAAAAGTAATTTAAGGCCACTGATGCTTCTCTTTGTTGTGCTGTTAGAAAAGGAAGGTATTGACTTGTGCAAACAAAAGGGGAATCAACTACCTGATGCTCCCCTCACCTCTTTCCTGCTGGATATCATCCTATTATCTTTGGCTCCCTCTTCCCAGTTATATATATCTGGGTGTTCTCATGTTTAATCTCTAAATTGGCAATTAAATGGCAAAACAGTGTAAATTCCAGGAGAATTAATTTTGCTTACAGCGAGGTTTCCTCTCAGACTTTCCAAGTGTTATCCACTGACTTAAATACCACTCTTATTATATTAAAGTGCAAGGGAAAGTGTGTTGGAAGCCAAGGAGACCTTTGTCTCCATCTTTTTGATGGGCAGTTCCTAAAGCTGGTCATATAAAATGGTTGTTTCGTGCTTTTCCACTTGAATGACTACAAAGCAAGTACACACTTGGAGTTAAAAAAAAATAAAAGGCTAAAAAAAGCTCAGATGTGGCAGGATTTCCTTGGTTTCCACGGGCTGGCAAACAGACCTATTATTATTTCTTCAATGTAAGTCCTAAATGCCAGTGTAAACAGTTATATTTATATGGATTCTCAGTGAGAAACAAGAGAGCAAATGAATTGAAAATGGGCTGCTATCAAAATACCAAAATTGGAGCCCAACTCAGGCACTGCACACATGGATAGCAAGATAATCCATCTCACTAAAGCTCCCAAATCCTGTGCGACCACGTGGATATAAAAATTCACTTGCTATCACTCCACCAGTGTTCAAACACACAGCTACAGTGTTCTTGGAAGGGAAGCACTACATTTGATCTAAATATTAGAGCACAGATTAAGTCTCTATTTCAGAGATTTTTCACATAGCCATTGCTGCAATTTAAGGACAAAATATATAAATACCTTGCAAAAAACAGCTGGATTATCAAGATTTATTTGTGACAAAGATGATGTGAGCTAAAGCTGTATATTTTATATATACATAAATTAAAATACATAGAAGTGCTGCACATGCAGTTCCATAGAGCCCTTGATCTACATGGGTCGGACAATTTTTGATCTATATTTTCCCTTCACGTTTAACAAGAAAAATGAGTGGTTTGCTTTGGATTTGGACTTCTCTGAGAGGTTGGGCTGGAGACAAAATATGCCTTCCCACTGTATTTCCAACCTTTGGTGGCTGCACTTCAGTGCCAGCCAAGATTTCTAGGAAATAATAAATAATACCTCACAATTCCATGGCACTCCTCCAGTGCTCGTTACAATTAGCACAGACACATCATTATCCCTGTTTAATCCATGTGGGAACTCAGACCAAAAAGCTCAGATCTTTATGTATGAACTAATTAGCCCGAATGAATCATTATAGACACAGATTTATATGTCTACACGCACACACAAGTATATAATTATTATAAATATTTTGGTTCAAATGTTTCTTATTGGTTTTGCACAATACCCAACCCAGCCCGCAGTGGTTTCCCCTGGAAAAGCCTGACTTTTATTTGCTATTCCTCAGATTTTTATGGCTCAAAGACAACACTGCACAGAACTAAGCACGGGCTGAAGAAATCCACCCCTCAAGCCCAAGGCCCTGCAACAAAGCCATGAAATATTATTTCCAAGCTGCTTTTGCCTTCATGATTCCTGCCCTGGGTGAGCTGGATCATCACAGGGATGCCTGGAATGCCTCATTTCAGGGTGCAGGTGTGCCTTTCCAGGAGCTCACTTCATGTCACCATTGGGAAGGTGAAAGTGAGCAGTGAAATATTGCCCTTTTCGTTTTTAAACTTGCAAAGTCTCCTCTCCCCAGAGATTATCCCACTTGGGAAGGGCCTGATGCTCTGTAAGGGATGGCCCCTCGCTTGCAAGGGAAGCGCTTGGGTAAGGGGAACAAAGTATTTTGAATCAAAAAGGTGTATAAAACAGAGTTCCTCTTATTCTAATTAATTGGCATAAAACCGTAGGCAGAGTTTAAAGATTGAAGCAATGCAACACACCAGAATTGATAGATGCAATGAGATAATTACTGCCTCTTCATGAATATTAGAATATCAAATACTCAGGCCTGGAAGTTAACTTTATTTCCACCATCTCACATTTTAATTTTGGCCGTGTGTGAACTCGGGGAGGTGCATTGGAGCACAGAGAGCTGGCAGCCAGATTTGTGTGACATCAGCCTGTCCTACCTGCAGTCTCAGGGAAGCCTTAGGGGACAATTTAAGAGCTACAGGAATTGTGCAGAGATGCCGGTCCTGCTTTTTATGACAGAGGAAATGTTTGCCTCGGATCCTTAACCACCAAGCTACTGCAAACCTGAGCCACTACGCCCAAGACTACACCTGGAGAAATTATATATTTTAAAAATATGTGTGTGTTGTTCCTGCTTCAGCCTCTGCCCCAGGGCTCAGCACTCAGTTTTGCTGGTGATTTTCCCCAAGCCTCACCCTGTGCCTTATCAAGGCTCTAATTAGTCTTCCCTACCAGTCCAAAAAAAATCTTTACGTGTTTTTCAGTTCTCCACACAAAAGGCCCTAAAATAGTTTTACACAGATAAATATTGACCTTAGACTTATGGAAATGAAAATTATTTGAAGAAAAAAATAACATGTATTCTCTCTGTGTAACTGAACCTTTAATTCCTCCATTATGAATTTGCATTAGTCATTAGCAGTGTAACTTATTGAAACTACTTAAACAGTGTAGATCTATGGTTACTGACTTCAAGGTTTTATTAACTTATAATTATCAAATTAGTTTTAGCTATTTTTTTCAGTCAATTTACCACTGAAGAATTCATGAGTAATAGAACAAGAACAGGAACAGTCTGAGGTGCTCCTGGAGCTTTTCTCTGCAGCTGGATGCCAACCACTGGTGTAGGTAGGAATCAGAATCCCACAATATCTTGACATCCTGGGATAATTCTCCTTTTTTCTGCCTTCCGCCTGCCTTTTGTTCCTCCTCTTCAACTCAAAAAAACAAAAGGAGGAGGAGGAGGAGGAAAAGCGATAAAACATAGCAGGAACTGGGAAGAGAGGAATAGCACCAAAATTTAGTGCTGTGCTGGCTAAACTGAGCTCAACCATAAAAAAAACTATTGCTGTATACATTTCTTGGCCTTTCACTCAGCCACATTACACTTCTAAAAGTCAGGCTTGTAAGTGTTGAAATACCAAGGGATCACACTCAGAGAATTCCTGCCCTGCTTGGGAGGCTGTCACAGCCCTGCCATTTGAGCCATCACTCAGCCCTGCTGGATGTACCATCATCCCAGGATCTGCAAATGGCAGCAGCAGAGATGTCCACATCATCTGGCTTAGGAGTTTTTATTTTTTACCTTGAAAATGTCAAATATTACATCTATCCTCTGGAGATAATGAGTTGTGAGCAAGGATGCCAGTAAAGATCAAACATCTGGGAGGAATTAGAGCCACTCCTTGCTTATTTAGGATGAAAAATAAGTGTAGAAAGAATCACAGCATTTCTATTCCAGCTGCTTAGTGAAAGGGGTTGGAATTTACATCTCTGTGTGGTGTCCAGGTAACATTCCCTGTTCTCCTGTTACCTCTTTGAGCCCTGCAGGCCAAGTAAATGGGATAAATGCACCTGACCCTGCAGAACTTACAAGGAATCTGCAATCATATCCAGGGAAATGATGAGTTCCAAAACACAGGATATTTGCTGTCTGGCCTGTCACATTTTACTGGGGGAGATATTTGCCTGTAACACTTAAGAGATGAGCTCAGTCAAAGCCTTGGAGAATATCACCCAAACCATCTCTCCTTGACATCTGAGCTTGGCTTTCACATCCTCTGACACCATATCAGCCCCCCCGTCCCATCAAGTGGCATCAGGGATAAACCAATTTAATTGGCAGGAGGCAAATATCAAAGAACTGGTTATTGGGTTACCATCAGTAACCCCAAAATCTCATAATCCCACATTTTACCACATCACTTTAAAGGCAAAAGAAATGGTGAAGGTTACTGTTTGAGGAACACGTGGGTGAGGTCTGGCAAGACTGGCAGTGAAATTCCTAGGGCAGAAGAATATCTTTCCCACGCTTCCCCTTGTTTTTAGGGTATGAAACACCCAGAATTTTGCTGATTCTTCCTGAAAATTATTACAATGACTGTCTCCTGAGACAGCAAGTCATGATTGATCTCAAAGAGTGACTGTGTAGGTAGAAAAAGTACAGAGGGGAAAGAAAAAAGGGTTGAAATAACCGCTACTGTGTTCTCCGGGGGTGAAACCCTTGCCTCACGTAGAGAGAAACCAAGCAGGCACTAATTTAGGTTGGAAGGGACCTTGAAGCCATCGGGGCCATCCCCAGCACTCAGGGAAGGACCAGCAGCTCCAGGCTGACCATGAGCAAGAGGCTGAATTCTGATCTTTAGTTACAGGGTTTCCACAGCCCCTCTGTGCCACCCATTCTAGAGTCCAACTCCCTCACTGGAAAGGCTCTTTCCCCAAAAACATTAACCAAGAATGGCCCTTCCTGTCACCTCCCCTTTGGCTCTGGGTCTTTGAGAAGTAAATCTGACCTTGTCTTCTCTGAGTCTCTCTTTAAGCAGCAGCTTCTGGGCCAAACAGGGGTTGTCTTCTGCAATAAACTCATCAGATTCCCACTCTGCTGTTAAATTAGGGCAGTCAGGACCTGCCCCCAAAGACAAGTGGTCATTCCCATGGCTGGAAAGTGACCACTGGCTGTTGTCACTTGTCAGGTTTTCTGGTAAAAGGGTTGGAAAAGAGGAGCAGTCCACGGAGAAGAGATGTCCCCAAATATTGAAAGTGTTTGAGAAATCAGAATACTGTAAGAAAAAGAGAAATAAAAAAAAGGAAAGAAATAGAAGAAAACACCCTTTTATGCTTCCAGAAACTTATAATTCTCACTGACATTTTTGATTATTATCTCAACTTTTCTTATCTGAACTTTGTACCCTTCAAGCATTCGATAAACCAAGTTTAGCAATTTTCTTTCAGCGAGAGGGAGGTTGTGTCACAACACAGTGTTATATAACGATTAAAACCTGGGAAAAATACATGGCAACTGGAAAGAGCCCAGCTTTCAGCTGCATCCTTGGAGCTTATCTGTAACAAACACAGAGCTGTAATAAAAATGAACTGGATGGGAATGCATGAGTAAGCTCTTCAGATGTAACAAAGTGACTCGTGAAAAGAGGAAAATACAGTGGTGCTCATGAAACAGGACTTTCTTCCCATCATAACTTCGGTGCTTGTGGAGGAGATGGAAAGCTACTGACACAAATGTATTCCCAGCATTGTAATTTAAATAACACATCTGCACTGCAAGGCTGTATCTACATAGACATAACCAGCACCAGGGCTTTGCTGATATCAGTCACGGGGAATGAAAAGCACCGGGCTGAAAGCATCATTTATTTTCTTTAAAACTGAACAATGAGGGGCTATTTATGCTGGAAGAGCAATGTAAGAGACGTCTTGGGAGAGAAAGTTGCCTGTGAGCAGAATTCTCCTGGAAGTTGAGAGCGGATTGTTTGGATGTGAAGAACGTTTGTGCCTTGGTGCTCCCTGGTCTCTCCTGCCAGGGCCACTCCTGTCCTGGGGCTTCAGAGCAGAGCACTTGCTGCTCATCTCCTCTGCAAGGCACGATTTTGGTGGCTTGTGCAATTACTGCAGACAGACACTGTGATTTTCCTATTTGTTATTGTGATTTCCCTATTTTCCTATTTATTTCTGAAGCTTCTTGCTCTTGTTTTGTCTTCCTTAATTGCATGACATGCTGCCTTTGCAATTAAGAGCCAGGAGTGCCCAGGGCATCTGACTAGTGAGTCTTACACTTTTAGAAGTTCAAACAAATAAACACCTAATTAAATGCAGAAATGACGACCTGTAGTAAAACTTTTTTCACTTATTCTGCTTGTGAATGTAGAGGCAGAAGAATCAGGGAGCTGTTTGCACATCTCAGTTTAAAAGGGCCATCACATTGTTTTTGTTCTAGAAGGTGGATGATAAGAGAACTGAGAGGGAAATAGGAAGGCAAAGATCTGAAAAAAAAACATTCCCAAAAGCCCTCTGAAGCGATGCATTGTATTACAAGAGGGGTAAGCTACTTCTAATGCTCCTTAATAGCACAGCGCCCCTTTAATCTTGAATGGTTTTATTCTCATAGTGGCCCTGAGGGCAGGGAAACACTATTCCATTCTAGACTAGGCAGTTTGCTTCAATCCAGAATAAAAATCCCTGATCCTTCACTGAACCACTGCTGAGGCTGCATCTCCCCAAACCCAGCAGCCTCAGGACAGCTTTGCTTTCTGGGGTCTCCAGGGCTGATCCAGCTCCCACTCCCATGGCAGTTCTGTCACGGTGCAGCTGAGCAGGGACATCTCACAGGTCTGCGTGACCCCAGTGCCCCCAGCTTGGATCTTCACTGCACTTTTCCAGCTCCTGGAAAGGGTCTGCAGCAGATCCAGGACCCTCCTAAGCCTCACAAGTCCAAGAGTTAAGCATGACCTTCCCAGATAACCCGAGCATTTATGTGGCAACACATGCAATCAGAAGTTCTGCTTTCAGATCTAACCAGATCACTTTTGAGGATGTTTTTATCAGCTAAATTGGGTTATAACAGCTCCAATTAGAGCAGAAGTGTTGCTATATTTTCCTTGATTGTTTTTATCCAGCTTTCCCACTCATGCACTGAACAGGTAAGAAAAACAAAGGCATTTACTGTCCTACTGATTACAGCCATGAAATTATCCCCAGAGAGCAAGAACATGAAGGGACAGAGCCTGGAATTAGGAGGGGATGGCTCAACCAGAATGTGAATTCTAAAAGAATATATTTTTTGCAAAACAAACCGCTCTCTTATCTCCTCTTGTGCATGTTCCATCCAATGGATTATTCCTGAAGAAAGGAGAAGGGAAGGAGCTTGTTTTGTGGTAATTTTCTCTGTCACATCCTGTGCTAGAGCAGTGCTGACAATAAACAGCCCAGTATAAACTCTCTGTACTAATCAGGGGCAGGAGGTGGCTTTGTGTGCTGTTGCTTGCCAAGAAGAAGATGAGACCGAGCAGAAGGCAGCCTGTCATCCTCCTCAGATCCCACCAGGGCTGCAGCAAGGCTGCTCAGCGAGAGTTGGAGCTCAGCTTTGTTAAACTCCTGGGGGCTCAGACTGCAACCCTTTGATTTCAGGGCTTTCAGGAGGTGCACACTTACTCAGACGTGTTGCAGTTTCCCTACCCCAGCGCAGTGTTTGTGAGCAAGAATGATGCTTTCTGTAAGATTTCCCTTTCTTGCAGAAGTCAAAAGAAGCAAACAAATGCCTGGGAGCAGCAGGCTGAAGAACACAGCATTTTATGAGCCCTTCTGCTGGTGAACAGAAGCCTCTGCTGACTCCTGGTGCATTCACTCTCATGATGGAGAAATGGCCCTTGTGTGGCTGCCTGCACACAGATCCTTCTGCCCTACATTCACATCACCACAGCCTCAAATCCCCTTGGATTGCCTTCCAAATATTTCCTCTTTCCCTGGACACATCTCCCAGCTACTCCCTTACTTCTACCTCACACTCTCCACCCTGTTTCACAGAGGGAAAACACTCCAGAAAAAGAGAGAAGGGTTAAATTATTCCAGTACCCACCCAAAAATACTGCCAGGAAGGAGAAGAGAAAGCCACACTGCTCAATGGCATCTGAAGTGGCAGCTGGAGAGCAGCAGCCTGACCCTGATGCCAGAGGGACAGTCACAGGCTGCTCATCAGGAGCTTCCAGGGGAGACAGATGAAGGGAAATCACAGCAAAGAACAGGGATCATAAGCAAAGGTTAAGTGAGAGATCAAACAAACACATTGAACAGGCAAAGGAAGGGACAGGGGGGTGACACTGGGGTCCCACACTGACCCGGGCACTTGAGGGCAGGGGCTGGAACTGGGCAGGAGCACAGAGTGGGGACTCAGAACAGCAGTGGAGGGAAGTCATTAAGCAGACAAGCACCTCCAGCATTTGTTTATCTATCTCTATTACTGTTTGCCTTGTTTATTAGGATTATAAACTCAAGAGGCCAGAGCAGCTCTGGAGTGACTGTAGTGTATTTCTCCCAACACAAGCTCAGCTCCTGATTACAATGCTCCTCTGGGGTGCTACTGCAGGCAAATAATATAATAAATAATGGAAATGGACCCAGGAGGAAACTTAGATGTTAACTGTGTAGAAACAGGAAACCTGAGGCTTCATTGCTGTATAAATTTAATGTTGGGTTTAAAGCTCATGCTGTTTGATGGGAAGGCCTTTAGAAACCTGAGCAGGAATGTGATGCCACTTTTAAAAGGGAAAGCACTGAGATTTCCATTCTGGCTGCTGCTGCATTAGCACCAGCTCTGTCTCTTCAGATGTTTCCTGCTGGTTCTCCTAGAGCACAGGAAGCAATGTTCTGGTGATTAAGCAGCACTATCATTATAAAAGCCAAATGAATAATCATTGTGTTAATGAACTTTATCTTCGAAAAGATTAGGGTGTGGGGTTTTTTTAACATTAAGCCTCTTTCCGTATGAAAGAGGAAATGCACTCTCATTTCATTTAATCAACCCTGAGATGCTCATGATCTATACAATTTAATTTGCTGTCTGCATGTATCCTTCCATAGCTGCATTCCCAGTTGCTTAAAGGATGGCGTCAAATCATTTTAATACATCAGAGATTATGCACTTCCCTGGGCCCTGTTTGCCAGATTGCTGTTGCAGAATAATCTCCCTGGAAGGGATTTCCAGAAGGCAGAGATTCCCAGCCCACCGGCCCACTGCTTTGTGGGAAGCTAGGAATTAATTATCTTGAAAACCACATATAAATGGGATACTACACAGTATAAGGTGAAAACACTTCATAAGTAATGAGGAAAGTTGAGGGCTGCAACCACAAAATTACAGAGGGGAAAATGATGACTTGTGGGATCCTGCCCTCCAGTTTGAGAGAACCACCATCACCTCTTTCCTCAGGAAATCAGCTCCCAGGATGACCTGCTCTACAAGATGCTTTGAGGTGAGGCAGTCACCTGTTGGCTTTGACTATTTGTGCATGTCTGCATTAAGAAGGAAAAGTAAGATGTGAGGGACAAAGGAGTCGCAGTGGGATGTTGTAGCAGTAAGAAGGGACAGGTTATGTTCAGAACCACATCAACCAGCTAATTTCTCTAGATGTTCCTATTCTAATCATGTTCTCAGCTCATAGGAAAGTCCTGATACATGAGAGAGGGTAGAGGACCATGAGGGAGCAACAGAAAAAGTCCTTCCCAGCAGCACATTGTGGCTGGATGTGTCTGGTTCCCTGGGAAGCCAAGCCTGACCACACCACATTACTGAGACTCACAGGGCACGTAAAGAACAAAAAGCAAAGACACTTTAGAGATAGTCAGTGCTCATTTTCCAAAACTGAAAAGCACAAGGTCATGTAAGTGGACTAAGGAATAGAATAATCTTTTAAGTGTGATGAAGTGACTTGATTTCCTGTCAAGAAAAACCCCAAACTGCTTTTACCAGCACAGAAACATCTCAGATTCCAAAGTGGCTTTGGGACAGGAAAGCAGATGCAGTTGGAAATTTCATATTAATTTAAGTCAATAGATATGAATCAAACCAACAGCCACCAAATCTGGCCTTCAAAACACACTGTGCCAACTGGTGTGCAAACATGAGTCCTTCCCTGGTCACAAACCTACCTTTATCAGAAACATAAAGGTGGAAAGGGTTCCCTCAGGGCCAGGAAAACACTTAGGATTCATTCTGGGTGCTTAGAAAGGTGAGTCCATTAGGAAAGGGCTCCAACAACAGTGGAGAAAGAGCAGGACACAGCATGTTCCTTCCACCCATTTCCTCGAGTGACAAACTCCCCCCAGCACAGCCCCTCTGCCTCCTGCCTTTCTGCCCCTGCTGCAGCAGGACACGAAAGTGCTGAGCTGCCTTTGATTAGCCCATGTTGTCTGGTAATCAGAGCATCACTCTGTGATCCTTGGCTTTGTGTTGCCATGGCATTGTCCCCGTGTAACTCAATGTCCAACACGGGCTGGGCTCACGGGAAGAAGTGGCTGCCCCGCCCCTGGGAAGTTCCCTGTTCTGGGGCTGAAATCCTTGGAAAATGGAGAACATATGCTGCAAAGAGAGAGCCAGACACCAACACATGCTAAGAAGTCCAGAGGGAAACACTCAGCTAATTACAAGCTTTTTGTGGATTAATCAGCCTGCAAAATCGTTGGAGTGGTGTTGAGTACCCAAACACCCACCCAGCTCCCACCGGGACACAAGGCAAGAGGTGGCACCCCCAAATCTCCCGTAGCAAAGCAGCTGGCTGCCTTTTCCACCAGCTTTAGGAGGAGAGCAGATCCACTTGGAGGGCTCCATGGCACCAACCTGCCCTGAGGGCCAGCAGGAGCTGCCCCACACTGCTGGGTTTGGCACCCTCCCATGCCAGGCGCTAATAAAGGAGGCACCATATGGAGCTGGCACATTGGCACCGTGGCAAATATTGATCCCTGCTGTGACAAAATGTGACAAGAAGTTTGTAAATGACAGGATGGGCTGGCAGGAGCCTTTTTTGTGTTATTGGGACCGGGAGGCATCACAATCACAACCAGATTGTTTGAATTGTTCTGGTATTTGTGGTAAATCCATCAAAGAGATAATTATTGGGGAGACTGAAAGGGGTCAAAACTGAGTCTAGTTCACAAATACTTTTAGAACAAAAAAATAAAATAAGTGGTTTGAAAGCCTTAAATGATTTCTTTTGGAGTACTTCCAAAATGAAGTATGATGTTTGGAAGAAGACAAAAGCATTTCATGCCTGTTTTCAAAGTGCTAAACTTGAAAACATTGCTCACAATATAAAAGTGCTTCTTCAAATGTTTGTGGTTTGTTTTATTTTCTTTTAATAAAAGACTATTATTAAGTATGTTTAAGGAACAAAGTTCTATTAAAGTTCAATCTGACACCCCCACTCCCCACACAATTTCATTGTAAGAACTGCCTTTGAATTTTGCTAAACTGACTTTTTTCCTGACAATTTTTACTGCATGCATGAATCTCCAAATTCAATACTTTGAATCGTACTGGAGAAAAACTGACCCAGTGTCAGGATTTTAGGCAGAAACCCCAACTAAAATACAGACTTTCGTTTCCCCACCCTCCTGTTTTTCTCTTGCTTGTCTTCTGTATGTAAATTAGTTATAAAATTACAAAGAACAAACAGAATTTGTTAGGAAAAAGTGAATTGGGTTGAAAGGCGTGAAAGTTGGTCTTTAGCCACAGCCTTCTCTGAGTTCTGGGAAAAGTTATGGAGAAAATCTGACAAACAAACAAAAAAAGCTTTCTCTGTAGGCAGATGAGGTGAGCCAAAGGTAACAAAGTCAAAATATAAGCGTGAAGAAAGAGAGAGGAAAAGCAAAGAGAAATCTGCCATTTTATTTTTAAACACTATTTTGAAATAGAAGAGCAGAGTGGGAGAAGGCATTAACCCAGAAAAGAGAACAGATTGGCAGGAAACAAGGCAAGGGTAAATGCCATCTGTATTTGTGGTATTACCTACCCAAATAATAAAACTGGCTGGAAGTTTTCAAGAAGAAAAAGACATATAGTCAACTTTTGGAAACAATTTCTAGGTCTGGAGCAGGTTGTTTGAGGAAGAAAAGCTGTTTCCCTCCAAAAAAATCCCCAAAGCAAGTCCAAACCCAACTTTTACTTTGGCACTTTTATTATTTATGTTTCTGAAGTACCCAACAATTTCAAGCTGCTTCCCAACAACAATACCCAACTTCCCCTCTCTTTTGTCTTTGTCCTTAGAGATCTACCCAACAGTTTCCACCTGAGCAGCTGATGGGAATGTGATTTATGGGCTGTTGGTTTCTCCCCTTCCCTGTCATCAATAAAGGAGGATCACTACTTTTAGAGTTCCAGTTAAAATAAATCAACATGTTAATTGGGATTCAGGTGGGGACCTGCAGCACACAGGATGGAAAGGAGGACATCTGTAGGCTTTCAACCTGGAGTAGAACTTTACAGAGAAGACCATTAGTCTTCAAACTTGTCACATTAAAACCCACCCAACCAGTTCCCCTTGGCTGCCGTTCCCTCTACTCAGGCACTAAGGCTTGCAAATATTATCAAGGAATTATTGACTCTGAGGGTGGGCAGGCCCTGGCACAGGGTGCCCAGGGAAGCTGTGGCTGCCCCTGGATCCCTGGGAGTGTCCAAGGCCAGGCTGGATGGGCTCTGAGCACCCTGGACAGTGGAAGGTGGCCCTGCCCATGGCAGGGCTGGCACTGGATGATTTTCAGGTCCCTCCCAACCCAAACCATTCTATGATAGCAAACCCAACAGTGCCAGAAAATAAGAATGCAGAGCACAGAAATGCACTTTTACATAGCCAGTCTAGGCAGTCTGGGAGATATTCACACATAAGCAAAATGTGTTTACAGTCTCTTTACAGACCCAGAAAATTCCCTCTGGCTGTGCAAAGCTGAGCTTTGGATATTACATTTTCAGTGGGGTCAGAGGTTGCTTTGACATCCCAACTTGCATCAGGACCACACCACATTGATACAGGAGCAGAGTCTGGAATTGCCAGCTTTACCAGCACTGTCTGACTGGGCTGCATGGGCACAGGAGAGGTGGGCATGGGTACAGGAGGGGGGTGAGTGGGCACAGGAGGGTGGGGGCTGTGTTTAGGGATTGCTGCCCTTCATGGAACTGCTCACTCCCACCCAGTGACTCCACCATGCCACTCATTCCCACCTTATTATTCAGTGCTTCCCTCCTCCTCCTCCTCCCAACTGACTACTATACTCTTGAATCACATTTCAACTCTACACACAAAACTGGTTTGGAAGAAGTAATTGTTACATCAAATTAATTTTCACAAGCAGCAGTTAAAATGTAAAGAATAAGTAACCTCTCTTGGGTTGTTCTTTTCCAGAAGATTTTGTCTGACAACAGAGATAACAAACAAAGAAAGCAAAAAAAACCCAAGGTAGATAGAGGCAAAATAATCCCAAATTTATGCCACTCAGTTCCAGTGGAGCTCTTGTTTCAGTCGTGATGGAGCCAAAACAATGTTTAACTCCACAGTTATAAAATATCTGAAACCAGCTTCTCTTCCCTAAATTTTCCTCTGGCTGATCTAAAAAGCTCCTAAACAAGCAGAAACAATAATTTATCATACCAGTTGCACTCCTTTTTTGTCAAAATCTAAATTAATGCACTGAACCTGGAATACCTTTATAGATGAAAACCAGCTTTAGCATAAGAATGGGACAAATCATCAATGCCAGCTACCGAACCAACCATTTATATTGTCTGCACAGCAATGTGTTAAAAAAAGAGGTTTAGAACACCAATAAAAGCTTAAAAAACCCCAAGCCCAACCCCCCCCCCCCCACATGCTCTTTTGTATTAAAACACCAGCTGAGGTGGAGGTTGGACGTGCCCACACCACCCTGCACAGCCTGACATGAGCCAAGAGCCAGAGACACACAGCAAAGCTGGGCTGGAATCCACCCAGCAGGGGGAGGTTCCATCAATGCAACCAGGAGCAACAAGAGAGAAGACAAGAGGTTTTCTACAGCTAAGGAGAACCTGCTTGATGACACCTTCCATCAGTCTTTCCAAAGCCTCCCCAAGATAAGCACCAACCTCAGCTTAAAAACACTCTCAAGGAAAAGCCTTTAAAAAAGTGTTTCAGCCAAAAGTCTGCAATGGTGTGTCCTCCCTCCATCCCAAAGCCCTCCTGTGGGACCTACCTGACCATGGCATGGGCTTCTCTCTATCAGGGCTGGGGTCCAACACCCAGAGCTGGTGGCTGGGAGGGATCAGCAGCACAACCTTCACCTGATAAAGAGAAGGTTTATGAAGTTCATCTCGTGGAATAATCTGGGTTGGAAGGCAATTTAAAGATAATCCAGTTCAACCTCCCTGCCATGGGCAGGGACACC
This sequence comes from Dendrocincla tyrannina, assembly GCA_035047865.1. NCBI lineage: Eukaryota > Metazoa > Chordata > Aves > Passeriformes > Dendrocolaptidae > Dendrocincla > Dendrocincla tyrannina. Next base: position 2,245,992 of record JAWWMP010000023.1, read on the forward strand.
TTTCACTAGCCCAAGTGGCTCCAAACCCCATCCAACCTGGCCTGGGACACTTCTCTGGGCAACCTGTGCCAGGGCCAAGGATCACTGAAATTATTTGGATTAGGATTCCACCCCCCATTCCCCCTCATGAACAAATAAAGCCCATGGAAATCACACGCCCATCACAACAGGAGGTGAAAATTCCGTGTTCCTTTGCTGGGAAAGGATACCCCACTTTTTCTGGCGCCTCACTATGGATGGATAAGCATCTCTGCTTTGTTTCCTCATACTGCTGAGCAACCACATAAGAGCAATCCGACTATTGCATGCAGCCTTACAAGGTTATTTGCCTAAGGACTGAAAAACAGAGGCAGGAGAGAGAGATAGATGTTTTTTTAGGAGTTAGTCTGATTTTATTCTCGCTAGCAGACTTTCTCTACTATTTTCAGGGCAGCTCAGTGTCAGATAAAGCACACCAAAAACATATTATTTAAAAGCTGTCAAAGAGAGCTTGCTGGTGTCTGTAGCGAGGCTGTGGCACACTGCTGAATCCTAAAGTTTGCTGCTGCTCGGAGGGAACACAATAGGCTGCGTTTCAATGACACCAGACAGCTCTGCCTTTTGTATGCTGGGAAAGACTAGGCAGCAGATTAATAATTCAGTGCTCATTAGAAAGTACAACCTGCAGTAAGCAATCAGATATAATTAGGCAAAAATATATACATGATTACAGAGTGAACGAGCCCCGTGCATCTATTCCAAGTGAAATAGCATCATGTTTTCAGTGGAAGGGTCAAGAATACAAAAGAACCCTGTAAAATACTCAGTTTAAACACCTTTTTCTTTGACTTTTTTTTTTTCTCCTTACCATCGTCTGTTAGAATAACTTTTCACTAGGAACGTACTGCAACTTCATCCAGCGTGCTCAGACGCGCTCCAGGTTCCTTTTCGTGCATTAAAATCACTGAGAAAGCATGTTTCTCCTCCAGATCCTTATATCACACCGCTCTACCCCGAGGCAACTATATGACCACATAATTGAAGCAGTAAATTGACGACAATTAGCACATTAGCAGTGAATAGCAGCAAGTGATAGTCTTAATTGACAATGCAGCGGTTAGTAATTGATGTTAATGACTCAGAAGAAGGGGAGAATAGTGACTAATAACTGCAATTTTTAGCTGTTTTCCCCGCTGGTAAAACATTGGGGCAGGTGGGGCTGGTCAGGGAACGTGCAGAATTGCCACCTGAAATCAAGAGGCTGAGGGTTTAGCCAAGTGGGTTTTGCATTATTTAGAAGCAAATACAGCTCTTGTTGCCTTAATAAAATACTTTACAAGGGCTGAGTTCACCTACTAAAAGAAAACTGGTAATTTTTCCCCCGCACATCAGCTATTCCTGTTTCTCAGCGATTTTTGGCAGAGTTGTGCCAGTTCTTTGCAAGGCTGCCAGTGCAGCCCCTGAGCAGAGCACACAACACAAATTAGGGGATGTTTTCCCCCTTCAAAATGTATTAATGCACCCAGGCTTTAAAACTAATGCCTATTGAAAACTTTTAGAAGCACTGGACAGATGGTGGATTTGGAGCAAACCACCTTGTCTGGGCTCCTCCTGCCCCCATAAACAACTCGTGCAAACTAAAACCTCGATGCCATTTCTTGGGCTGCCCTTGACCCAGGGGAATGGCAGGATTAGGAGCTTTATTTTCCTGTTACATAGGAACTTTCCTGCTCCTAAAGATATATCCCCTGCATAAAGAACATATTGTATGGAAGAAGAGGAGCATTAATCATCCTTCACAGCAAAACATATGGACAGCCATGTGGGTTGCAACAATTATCCAAAGATACTTAACACGACGGCACGGAGAGGTGGCTAATTATAGCTTTGGTCTTCCCTTCGGTGGGTGATGTACAGCCACATCCATGGAATAATCCCTTCCTCAAAGACTGCTGCCGCTGTAGAGTGTTTGACACATAAAATGTCCTCCTCACATCAAAGCCAGAAATGCTTAAGGATGAGCTCCTCATGAAGCTTTTCATTTTTAATGTTGTAACTCCTGTTCTCTATTTTATATCGATTTTGAGAACTATTAAGAGCCAGTCCATGCCTGGCTTCTGCCGGAGTGTTCTAATCTTCCAGGTGATCATTTCCATTGAATGATAAAAGACTCCCATAAATTTTAAAATGAACTCAGTTCTCTTTATATTCTTCCTTGAGTGCTCATCACTTTGTTCTGAACCGTGGCGAGTGTGTCTCCCCAGCCTTGGCAAACCTTCCCCTGGCCAGTCCCTAACACACAGGGCCAAATTCTCAGCCTCAGTGAATCAAATGTGATGTTTTTAGGCTGATTTACACGAGCCAAGGCTTTCTCCTCATCCTTGCACTGCTGGTGATGCCTCAGGCGGGGACATCCAACCCCAAGGAACCCACAGTGGGTTTCCCCAGCATTGCCAATCCACAGTCTGCACCTCGGGATGATCCCAGGACTTCCACAAGTACTTCAGTGCTTGTATTTTCTTCCCATTTTCATGAGAAGGAAAATTTTGACCCCTTTTTCCTGCAGTTACAGACACAGAAAAGGAGATGGAGATTCTTCTCACCGTAGAGCCGTAGGGATAAATATTCATGTTTTGTGGAGGGTTTTTTATTCCTTTCTCCAGAGGGGATGGTCCCTGGGGAATTCTGCACTTCTGTGGTTGAAGAAGAGTCTGGTGGCAACAGGTTTTACTTCAGCTTGTCTTTCTGCTTAGATTTAGAGGAAGACAGATGAATAACCTATTAGGGAAGAACACCTAAGGGGCTGAGGCACCTAGAAAAGCCAAACTGCGGGAATTATTCAGGTGCATGGAAAGTGAAAACTTTTTTCCCGGTCAGAGGCAGTTTTTATAGGTAACTATTGAGCAGGCAAACCCACAGACTGCTGCATTAATGACAGCAAGGGTTTCATTCCCAAAGGGGGACAGTTGGAAAGTATCTTAACAACCAAAAAGTCAAGGACTGTTTGCATAGAGCAGTTGCTTCCTCCACTACACGCATTTTAAAGGACATTTTTAACAATGCGGTGCTCATACCCTCTTCTGTAGGATTTTCAGCTTCAGTGCCTGAAGATTATAAGAGCATTTGTCTTCAGTAAATGCACTCATTAATTATTTATTTTGCAAGGAGAGGCACTCATTAGGTGGGATTCAAACACACACTGGTGCCTGTGACCTCTAGTTGTGGCACACGTTTCCCAGCGCTGCTACACGGTGTTTTTAAACCTCCAAAGCATATCAATGTGCTCTCCATCTCCTCTCGGAAAAATCCCAACCCGCCGGGTGAGAAAGGCTGAAAACACGAGGCAATAAGACCATTTCAGCTGTTTGCAGCAAGTGGAAGGCTCCACAATAAGTGCTGGACTTCTCATTGATGCTGAAGTGAGTTCTGAGGATGCTCAGGTGTAGATGGAGCTTCTCCTCCACTCAGGCAGTGCTCAGGTGCAGTGAGAGTTGCACAAGGATTTCTTCAACAGAAATCACAGGGATGGTGTTTCTGAAGAGACAGGCACCTGTCACACAGAGGGAAGAAGGGGCTGGGTATCCCACGGAGGGAAGAAGGGGTTGGGTATCCCCCAGAGGGAAGAAGGAGTTGGGTATCACCCAGAGAGAAGAAGGGGTTGGGTGTCACCCAGAGGGAAGAAGGGCTTGGGTATCATCCAGAGGGAAGAAGGAGTTGGGTATCATCCAGAGGGAAGAAGAGCTTGGGTGTCACCCAGAGGGAAGAAGGGCTTGGGTATCATCCAGAGGGAAGAAGGAGTTGGGTATCATCCAGAGGGAAGAAGGGCTTGGGTGTCACCCAGAGGGAAGAAGGGGTTGGGTATCACACAGCTCCAAGAAGAGACTTCCCTTTTGTCTGGCTACTGGGACAAACACAAACACACCTCAAGTTTCTCAAGCCCACGAAGTAACAGAAGTGACTGAAGCATCTTAAAGAGATGCCATGTCAAGTTTGATCAGAAATGAGGAGACAAACACAAAATCTGCTGCTGCTTCTCTGGTTTTATTTTGAAATGTTATTCTCAGCAGTGGACTCCTGTCGTGGAGTGGAGAACAGACTTTCTCAGAGCTGCTTTTCTCAGCCACCAGTAATTTTTTCAACCTACCTAAGGCAGAACTGTGAGATAAAAGAGGAAAATGCAGTCCCTTTTTATTTTACAGGCATCTTTTGCAGAATAGAGCAGAGAGCTTCAATGCCTGCCCACCAGCGTGGTGGTGGGATGGCTCTGGGTTCCTGCTCAGGCTGGCTCAGATGCCTTCACTCCTGAGCTGGGCAGGCCCTGTGGATGATCCTCATCATCCCTCTGCTGGTTGAACACCCTTCCTGGAGCACAGAGGTGCCAGCTGGTCCCTCACTGGTGCTGAGGACCATCAGGAGTGGAGGTGCCACCTTTTCCCTCGGGGGAATTTGCTGGCAGTCCATTACCCTCCCAAAAAGGCTGTGGTGGGCTCAGGACCAGCCCGAGCCAGACATCTTCACCCGAACACAGAGCCTGCTGAGGGCTTTGGCAGCTGGGAATTGCTTTCCCCAGTGCTCATGACCAAGTTTTATTGATGTCAGTGCAAGGCAAGGACCTGCAGCAAGTATTGTTTGTGCTACTGATTAAAAGAAAAAGAAAGAAGGGAGGCAGGAGAGAAAAAATGTAAAAATTCAGTCAAATTTTAAAGTATTAATTTTGCCATGATTTTATCAGCTGTATATTAAAAATACACACGACATAACCAAAATAGATCTCAGTGACATCTCGGTGTCCACCTCTGCCTGTTGCATTTGATTGGAACTATTCATTTAACTTTGGTCACAAAAACATCTCAAGCAGTTTGTAGAAAGTTAAATAACCCAGAAATGTGAATTTGCATATAACTTGAATTTATGAGCTTTTATAAATCCTGTTTTGTGCAAAACTAATTATTATAATGATGGCTGAGTAAGAAGGAACACCACACAAGACTTAATTCAAATGACATTTTTGTTATATTCTCCTGTTTTAATTCTCCAGCTTCGCTGAATAACGAGAAATCTTCGCAGCTGTAGCAAAGTGCCTCATATATAATGTATAGATCACATCCTCCTGCCATTTTTCACAGGTGCCTGGCTATTATATGGTTCAGAATTCATTCATAGTGCCTATTAGAGGTCTTTATATGTAACTGGCTTCCTTTCTTGAATATTTATAGCTTTTATGAGACATTTATGGGTAGACCCAACAAGAGTTTCTGAGGAAATACTGGGAAATGGTTCTGTATAACATCATTAATACACTGTTCTTTGATGGTAATGGCCACAAATGTCATTTAATTGCTGTGTTCTTGCTTTGGCTCGGCGTGGTATCGATGGGGAAGTTGCTCCAGGGAGCCTCTCCAGCCTAAATCTGCTGGGAAACCATTTGGCTCCCAAGGAATGGAACCCACTTCAGCTCAGAAATGAACCATTCCAGTCAGGAGTTCTGCCTGAATGGGGAATACTGGAAGGCTGGAGAGGGAATGTGCACAAGGGAGTGGAGGGATAGGATTGGGGGGGATGGCTTTTAGCTGGAAGAGGGTGGGATATTGGGAAGGAATCCCTCCCTGGGAGGGTGGGCAGGCCCTGGCTCAGGGTGCCCAGAGAAGCTGGGGCTGCCTCAGCCCTGGAAGTGTCCAAGGTCAGGTTGGAGCAAATTGTCTAAGGGAAGGTGTCCCTGCCCATGGCAGGGGTGGCACTGGGTGGGCTTTAAGGTCCTTCCAACCCAACCCATTGTGGGATTCTCTTACCAGCAATCCCTCAAAGGCTGCAAACCCTTGACTGAAAGACAAAGCACAGATTGCCCATGTAAAAGGGTTTGTAAAGCAGATAAGGTTGACTTGGCCCATGTTTTGACAAGGACAGTCCTGAGAGCACAAGAAACACTGCAAAGACTAATGATTTCATGTCTGAAAGGGAGAGATGCTGTTTGTGGAGTGATAGTGAGATTGAAATATTAGATAAGATTTGTCAGCAAATTCAGAGAGGCAAAGCTCCTTATCAGAGATACCTTGAGGGCTTCAGACAACATCTGCTTCTTCTAATAAAGTTGTATTCATCAGTGTCATCAAGGAGGTTATAACAAAATGACATATTTTCCTAATCCATCCTTTTTAACCACTTAGGTGAGAGAGGGGGATTGAAAATGTGCTTGTGCATATATGTATATACACACACATATCTCTGTTTTCAGCCTTTATTCCCTGTGGGTTTATGGATTTACCTCCTGAGGTGGCTTTGGTTTAAACAGCATTGTATCAAACAGAAAACAAGTATAATGTAATTAATATTTCTCTGAGAGCAGAGAGTCGTGTTTTTCCATCCTGAGGTTCTGCACTGAGAGAGTTTCACAGAGGAGGAGCTGCTGCTCAGCACAAATCAGGAACTGTGGCATCCCTGCTATTTAGTCTCAGAGTTGGCCAAACAAGTGGATTATGGGATAACGTTGGGTGTGTGCTAACACCTTTAATGAATTGAGCAAACTTTCGGAGTTTCTCTGGGTGCAGAGTTAAGCATGTGTCTCACAACACATGGACAAACACTCCTGCTTTTGCTCGCTGGCTTAAAATGATGAATATCTTTCTCTATTTTCTAGATAGAATATTAATCAATAAGGTGTGAAGTTTTGTGTAACTGCTGATATGGAGGGTAAATATTGGTTTTGATGTAATTCATGAGAAATGAGAATTCCAAATGGTACTTGGCTGTTTTTAGAGGCAAATATTAAAGGCTTTTTTGCATAATCTTCCCTTTGTCCCTCAAAGTGCTCCGTGTACTTTCCTACCACTCCCTGTTGCTGGGATAAGGCTTTTCTCCGGAGTAGCTCCTGGCATCTGGAACAGCTTTCCTGCAACTTCCATGCTTCACCAGTTCCATCTATTTTTATATCTCATCTCTTCTCCCCTGACTATCTCTTTTAATTTCTCTCCATCTGCTTTTTATATTAACTTTATAACTCCATATAACATTTGCGATGCAGTTTGCATGCAAAGCACCAGCTACCCAAAATCCTGCTGAAGTTTAGAGTTAACACCGCGGGATGGGTTTGCTGCTGTGAGAGGCTGTTCCTCCTCTGGCACAGGAGGAGCAGCTCACTGACAGTGGTCAGAGCAGAGAATCTCAGCATTTTAATATTTAAGCATTAATCTCACAGTGAAGAGTTGATTGCACTCACTCTTGGGCAAATATATAAACCAAGAAAGCAGAACTTGCAGACAAAAAGTGTAAAATATTTATAAGCACGATTGTGCCCATGACAGGAGAAGAAACATAGAGAAAACCCTTTTTTATTTGTCCAGACTGTATCTGGAATGCAGCTGAGTGACAGCCCTGCTATTGGAAGCTGCCCAGCTCCAGTGCTTCAATAGCCAGCTTTTTACCTTTAGTTTTGCCCTCCATGGACTGTAGATTTTCACAGTGCACGAACAAACCTCTCCCTGTAGAGAAAAAGTCCACAACAGCCAATTTATTGTCAATGGGTGATGTTTACAAGAGGTTCCAGGTAGTTCATTCACCATCTCCAATAACTGGTGGCATTACTCCAATAATATTTAAAAAAAAATAAAGAAAGAAGAGTGCACTCAGCTGGTGCTTGTAGCTTCCCAGTCAGTTCTAATAATAAGAGAGTATAGAATAACACAGATCTGGAATTAATCTCGATTAAACTCCATATATAGGATTAACCCAGTCAGTGTGGGCTGCTTTTCAGGGGCTTTGGGAGAAGCCCTGTGGTGTTCCAGTCTCTGCCACTGCACATAAAGCTGCCCTTCTGGCTCTGCAGTGCCACCCCAATGATTTCCCCCAGCTCACAACCCCCCAGGGCTGTGTAACCTGTGTTTCCCCCAGCCTGGCCTCTCCCACCACCCACCAGAGCCGTGTAAAACACCACAAATGGGTTTCCCTGTGCATTGTGCAAAGTCCATTTTGCTCTGGGATGTTGCTGAAGTTCATTTTATCTCCTGCCAGTATATTAAAAATCTATTAATGTTGCCCACATAAAATGAACACAAATTGAGCTGCAGTAAGATTTATATTGTGACGTAGAGAGGCCCCAAAGTAACTCCAGCATTATTATGCTCCTGCCTGTGCCAAATTGAACTTCTAACACTGTTGACAAATGTTCCAAAATTCACATGTATTTCTCCCTGAGTGCTCTCCCAGTTCCCAATGCAAGTCAAGCCAGTGAATTACACTCCCCAGAGCTGCTTTCCAGTCCTGCTCAGAAAGCCCCTCACCTGCAGAAGGAAAATTTCTCCAGGGAATCCAGGTGGATGCAGAATTACTTCTCTAAAATGGATTTAAGTTATCCCTTGAAAATCAGACATCGGTCTCCCCCTTATTATTCACTGCCTGCCTTTGGAATACTAACAGGGAGTCTAAACACCAGCTCTTTGCTCAGCCACTCAGGTCTCTTCTCATGATTTCTTTCTCTATGTGCTCATGGCTTTAAACTTATTTATGCCTCTTCTTTTCAAAATACCATGGATTACAGTTATTTTCTTTGCTTGCCCTTTTTTTGGCAGCCCTTCAAGATGTCCAGCTTAGCCTGTTATGGCATAGTTTATGAACTTAAGCCAGGAGTACGAGCAAACTGCTGAAGCTGAAATCACAGGCTAAAGGACTGAGGAGTTCGTGGTCTGAATACGGGAGAAAATCAGGCTTGGAGAGATGCAGAAGGACTGTGAGATCCTTTCCCACTCCCAGAGAGGATCACTTATCCCTGGAACTTGCTGAACAGCTCCTTCTCTGACCTCTTCTTGCTTCCTGTTATGTGGAGTCCACAGATTCCCTTAGCATTTTTTTCCCAGTAATCGCCTTTCCAAACTATATGAAGTTTTTTTCTTTAAAAGTTACTTTTTTTTTTTCTTAAAAACTGAAGCATCTCTCACTGCAGCCTGGCTCCATCTCTGCTTTGTCCAAAGCACAGCAGGCAGGGGAAGCAGCCCAACCTCTTCCAGGCTTTTGAAACTTAATGGTGACTAAATAGCTCACAGTTCTTCCATCTTTCCTTCCAGGTCATGTTTCTCACAAGAGGAAGAAGGAATAGTATTAGTGGTTGGCATGTGGGCATGGTGGGTGTGGTGGGCATGGTGTTGTGGTGTTGGTCAGCTTGGAGAGTGGGTGTTGGTCGGTGTTATCATCACCATCCTCTCCTTCCTGAAGGGAAAGAGCCAGACTAGCTTGGTGAGGGCCATGGGTTGCCATTCCCTAATGAGCAGAGGTTATTCTTATATCCTATAATGTTTGGATAGGAGAAAGGAAAGAGAAAAATACATTCCTCCTATAAGGGAGTCCCTTTGTCATGTCTTGCCTTCCCACCCTTTCTTGCTGACCTTCGTACTGATTAAATCTTCATCATTTTTCTTAGGTTTCATCTCACAAGCTCACTACACCTGGTTCCATAATCTGTTGTCATGGAAATCAGACAGATGTCAAAAACATGGCTTTGTCACTTAATTGTGTGATCCACACAAGAGAGAGAATAATGCAGAGAACCTGAAGGGAAGTCTTGCAGGTTGAAGCAAAACAAAGAGACAACAGTGAGCTAAAACCTCCCAAAATTACCTTTTACATGGAGCAGTGCTCTCACTGCAGCCACTGGGAAATGAAGCTTGCAGGTATTGTTTTCTGTGCTTATTTTTGTCTATTTTTCCAGGTGTTGAACACTAAAGGCTCCTGATCTCTGTCCTTCAGGTGATTTAGTGGTGCAGGAGGAGATGTGGTTACACAGGGAGTATCCTCATGTAAGCTGCTTATTCAGGTAGGGCTTTGCAGGTGCTCAGAGAGCTCAAGCCCTGCGAGCAGCAGGAGAGGTTTCATGAATGTTAATCCATCATTAACAGCAAAACAAGAATAAAGCCAAGGACAGATCCCCCAAGTACCCAGCGGGATGGGCAGAGGAGTCTCAGCTCTCTCGCCAGAGGAAATGGCAGTTCAGTCCTTACCTCAGGCTCGGTGTCACCAAACCGAGGGTGACATCCTGCAGGAAGTTGCAATTGTCCCAAAATTCTGGGACCCGAGAACATATCTTTCAGCTTAGCTGAAAGAGAGGGTGAAAATCCAATCTCAGGGCAAAATGGTATGAAACCAGGCCAGTTCTAGGGAAGGGAATAGAGGCAGCAGCGAGAAGCTTTGCTTCTTACTCAGGGTACTGTCTTCTTGTGACCAAAACATTTGTCACATCAACACCCACAGCCACAAATCATGGCAAGTTGTGCTTTTGATGCTCAGCTCAGCTGAGGATGCCACTCCCATGTGTGTCCATCCAGCAGGTCTCCACTCATGTTGTTCCCTTCTGTTTTTATCAAGTTTCTACTAAGTATGGAATGGATTTTTTCATGCTTGTTCAGTAGCAGCCCCATGATATCTGCTTATACGTCTATTTTGAAATGTCAGCCAGACAAATGAATCTGCCTAAAATAATGCTGGATCCACAGAAATTTCCCAGGCACAGGAAATTTACAGGGATTCCTTGCTATGGGTGCAGCTTGAGTTTATTTTGTAAATTAAGCACATCAGGCTGGAAACATGAAGGGGAAACATATCATCTCCTTTAAAGTATAAAAATACAGCTGAACCTTTGTTGGCATAGGTAAAAGAGTGAAATGAAAGAGTGACATGAGGATGGAAGGAGGGATAAAAGGCAAAAAGGAAGGAACGAGTTGAATCACAGCCTTGAGGCTGAATTTGCTGAGTCTGGCTCAGAGAGGAAACCACCTCGAATTACAAACTGAGCACACTGCCCAGGAACCCCCCATCAAACTCTGTCCCCACAGTATCCCACGAGGCAGAGGAGAGCAGCATTTTCCAGGGCTCAGGACGTGCAGAGTGTGCATGCAGAGTGTCCCTGCAGGCAAAGCACATGGCTCTGCTGGGACCTGCTGGCTGCCCTTCACATCTGCCCCCAAACCTTGCCTTCAAGCTGGCACAGCCCCGCTGCCCCCAGCCAGAGCCCACCAGGCTTCTCCTGCCTTATGCAACACACTGAATTGTGCCTTTTCAGGATTAATTCCTGGTGCTGCAACAACGGTGTTGTTGGAGAAGGGGGAAATTAGCATGTTATTTATGCTGGAATTACGTTGCCTCACAAGCGGTTCCTGGAAGGCTGAAAAACGGAATAATTTTGAATAAATTATTGATGATTTTAAAAGCCTTGCTTATTGATTACAGGTTATGCTCTTAGATTAAAAGAGTGCAGCCAAGTCCTGTCAGAGTGTTTCAAAGTCAGAGTTCATCAGAGTAAACAAGTGCCATAACCCAGAGCAGCCACAGAGGAGTAAAATCCTAAAAAACTGCTGTGTGGTTTTAAACCATTCTGATTACTTTTATTTTTTTCCCCTGAAAATTCCTCTAGAAGAAAATTAAAGCAATTAAATATTCGAGAAAATTAAATAAAGCTATATGAGAAGCAGCAAGTCCTCAAAGACTGGACGTGGTGTTTGGTGCTCTGGTCTGGTTGACAAGGTGGTGATCACTCCAAGGTGGGACTCGCTGAGCTTGGAGGGGTTTTCTGACCTCAAGGACTCTCCGAGTGTGTTCTGTGATTCTCTTCAGTGCACCCAGGGCTGGGGGAGTTGGGTGACAACCAAAGGAGCTGCTCCAGCTGGGAGACAGCTCTCAGGGTGGCCAGCAGAGTCACTGAGCGCACTCAGCTCACCTCTTTTCCCCCAGCTGCTCCCCTCCGAAGGCTCTGCAGCGTTAGAAACACAGAGGCACCATTCCCACAGGCTGCTCCCAATTGACTCCGGGATAATTGAGGTATCCTATTACTGTGTTTAGTTTCCCACGGTGTGCTGTGGTCATGAGCACCTCACCCCAGAGGTCTTCAGCAAATTCCTGTAATTACTTCTCCCCATCTCTTGGTCATTCATTCCAAGCGAAATTATCTCTGAACATTAGTTCCATTTGCTAAATCTCTTCTTGCTTTATTAACTTTAATCAAACTAATATATACAGCTAAATGAAAGGTGGGTTAGGATGCCCATACCTGGCTCAGCTCTCTTCCCAGGGGCAAACACCCTCAGGAAACAGTGACATGAGTTAATTTGGCAATTATCAGGGCAGAATTTGGCCACTGTAATTTCAGCTATTGAACAGTTGTCATCAATGCTGTTTGAAAGCTGCATTGCCACCGCACAATAGACCTGAAAAACATTCCATGTCCAGTCACTTGAATTCCAAAGTGAGTTCCCTCTGCACCTCTGTTATTTGCTTTTCATGAAGTTTAGAGCGGAGGAAAACTCAGTTGGGCAAAGTGCACTCCCTACTCATGGAGTGATGTGATTATAGAAAAGAAAGAGAGAGGGTTTGGCTTTCATTTGTATTTATTTTTAGAATTTGTGAGCTGCACGGATTCTGTGGTATTGAGAAAACACAAAAGGCTGCTTGAATACTCTATAACTCACATCAGTGCTAAGGAAAAAAACCCTCCCAGACAAAAAAATCCCGGAGAAGTATGACAGCTTTAAAAATCCTCATTAAAATCAACCCAGCTACACCTCTAAAACCATTTTGACTTCAATTAGTCTGCTTTGCTGTGTCAAACACACATTCGTGGCCCAGTGCTGTTCCCATGGCAGTCAGGAGAAATCCTGCCCCTTGTCTGAATGGAGGGGAGCAGGAGTTCAAGAGTCAAGGCAGAGCTCTCTGCAGAGCAGAGAAAAGCTGAGCCTCCAGCTCCTGTTTCCAGAGTGTGTTCAAACTAAGATGATAACTAGAAAAGCTGATATTTTTTTTTATACAGCAATATGCAAAATGCAGAGATAAATTTACCAGGGGATGTCGAGGCTGTTGGTTGTATAATTGAATTATTGCACAGAAAGATAAAGGCAGGAGAGCATCCTCCTTTGTGCCATCATGAGGAACACGAGCTTAGAAGGAGTTTGGTGCGTTTCTGTCAACTACAAAGCATTGGTAAAGCACGCAGACTGGGAATATATACGTTTGGCTTTAAATATTTACAGTAATGAACAAAACCCACTTAACTTACTGCAATAAACTGAATTCCCATGCTGTGTGTCAGCTATTGGGGCTGCATTAATGACTTGCTTGGGACAAACACAGCGAGCGACGTGAAGAGAAAGGGTTGTTGGGGCTGTGATGGAAAGCCTGGCATGGCACACAATTAATAAACCTTCTGTGCCAACAGGAACCAGCAGAAAATCCAAACTAGAGCCTTAGCGTGTTCTTTCTGCATCAGCTGTGCCCAGACAGCTGCTGGGCAGCTTTGGCCTTCTAAGGCCATCCTAGAAACGTGCCTGGAGCTCGTTCTGCTTTTCAATTGGAGACCAAACATCGTCAAGCTCGTGCACCAGCACCTAAAATATGAAATGTGGTGCTGGAAGTGGCTGAACTTCTTGTTCCCACGGAGGGACCTGTTTTTACAGCAGAATATCCATCATTAGCCAATTTTCCAGCAGCATTAGGGGTAAGAGACCCAACTCAGGAAGCTCCCTGACCTCTGGGATAACAGCAGCGGGTGTTTATTGAGGCATTTGGAAGGTAGCACAGAGTTTGGGCTCGGTCAAAGTGGAATTTTTAACAAACAAGGCAGGGACCTGCCAGGCAATGCCAGGGCAGGGCAGGATCCCAGTGCCAGACTGGTTTCTTGCTGCCTGCACAGCTGGGCTGCACGTGGGACCCACCTTCTGAACGGCACAAAGGACTCCCTTCCCAGTGGATTCTGGCAAGGACTCATCCCAGTTTGCTCTCCCTGTGAACTGGGACAAGTTCCCTACAAGGCTTGCCTTCCCTCCCCTGCTTTCTGGACAAGAATCTTTGAGAAGAAACCAATTAAAAACTAAGACAAAAAAGGAACAGGGGAAAAAAAATAACAGCAAGAGGAAAATAATAAAAATAAAATTATGTTTCCAAGCCTTCTGAGTTTTCACCTATTCTTTCTTTTTCTTTTTTTTCCAGACACATCCATAATCCTCCCCCTGCCTCCTGAGGAGAGCTTTCCTAACTCATAAAGCTTGGATAGCTGGCCTCTTTTGTCCTGAATTTATCTTTATAGGAGTCCCCTTTCAGGTTTTAAAATTAATAACAGCACAATCCTGCACCTTACCTGAGTGAATTTGATGTATTTTCGTGCTGTTCATCTTCAAATATCTGGACTGGTGGTTTCCACTCTCCCTCAAGAGAAGATTTAAATCTCTCAGTCACATACTGGGTACCAAGTTATCATTTTTAAGGCTTTGTTGGAAGACTTAGACCCTTGCTGCTCTAATTATATGTTAGGTAAAGACACAGAAGATGTGTATCTCCTACACTGCTTGTCTTGGAAAATCAGATATCTAAAACAACCCTGTGGAAACTGATAAACCAAAGGGGGAAAAAATAGCTCAGATAACACATATGGATAGGGCAGACCCACGTTAATGTGTGTGGTTTTGAAAGGACAGGCAAATACTGCCACTAAAGAGCCAGTTCTAGATGTTTCTGAACTTGTTGCCTTTAAATCACTAGAGTCACATTTATTATAAAGTTTGCAATGGAAGGATGAGTCGTGAAGTGTCTTTTATGTGACAAAAGCATAAATCACCTTAAATCCCCATTTCAGGCATTATATTATATAACATTTAGTATCTGATCCTTTTACTAACTTTAAGCCATCAAAATGTAAGGCTGAAAATATCAAGATCTGCTAATTAACCTCTTAATGTGATTGATGTGATATTTTGATTGCTTCAATTTTATAGCATTTAATTTTAGCCTGTGCACAGGTCTCTCATGTCAGGAGCTGCATCATTTATACAAAGAGAGAAGCCCCTTTTAGCAGCCATTTTTATAAAGGAAATTACTCTAACCCAGTAAAACCCATTCAGGTTGCTGCAACCGGTTGTTTAAGGCCTCCTGTTTTCAAGATTATTTTAAAATAAGAAAACCTAATGGCTGTAGTACCCGGTGCCTTCACAGAGGATATGATTCATCTTCCCAAGAAACACTCCTTACAACCAGAGCTTAATTGCCAAGAGGAACAGCTAAAAACCCCTAAATCTGCTCAAAGTCAAAATATCCAGAATATGAAGCGTTTCTAACGAAGGAAATCACAGAGGTGAACACAAATATTTTAAAAAATTATATTTTTATTCTTAGTAAAGAAAGTGTGTTTTTGTGCACAGAGTGGTGGATCTGGCATATGTTAAATCAGGCAATTTTGGGATTTAGGAGATGCACAGAGCACTCTTCACATGGCCACAAGTAATGCAGCAGGACAGAGGTGCTGGACTTTTGCCCAGGACACCAGGAATACTGTGAAGCTTTGACTGAAAATAAAGGTTTGAACTTGAGTAATTTAGGCATGTTGGGAGTGGGTGTCTTTGAAGAGGCTTAAAATCATGAGATCAGATCAGTTCTGGCCAGGCACAGAGTTCAGGCATCTTATCTGCAGGGCTTGTGCTGGGAACTTTTCCTGCTATTGGCAAGGTGAAGGCATTATCTATTTTCAGGGTCATGCTTGTATCAGGATCTGAGGAAATGAAGGGATAAAGGATGCATAAAGCTTCCTCTGGGGCCCAGACTTCTTGGGAATGTGGCTGAATGTGGCAGCAGGAGCGTTTCTCAAACCTGCAGCACAGAAATGTCCCCAAGGAGATTAGGCCAGGCTGTGGAAGAGGGGACAGTCCTTCCACTCCATGGGCTGTTTGTCCTGCAAATCAAACCCACATGTCCCAAAGTGGCACATCACTGAACCCACAGCTCCCTTGTGCTTCCACTCACTCCTGGCATGGCTTAAAAATAAGAGTAAAATGGAGATATCTGGAGAAGCTGTGTGGAATAAATCCAAGCTGATGGAGCTGCTGTTATTTTACACCTGGGAGATGGGTCTGAAGGCTTGGGAGCTGGCCAGGCTTAGGAAAGACCTACTTTAGACCTGATTTAATGTGGAAGCAAATGGCAAGGCAGCCACTGAATTACATGGATACCGAGTGAGTTCCCAAGAGTGGAAAGTCTCAGGGAGCATCTTTGAATATCTTGCAAAAAGCTCCTATTCAGAGCCATAAAGAGAGCGAGCTTTGAGTCATCTGATCACAGAAATACCCTGCTGGAGCCACGCAGTGCAGTTTTCCTGGCAGACCAAACATGGCTCAAAAATCCCTTCAGTGTCTCAGCAAATGCCCTGCTCCAAAGCCCATCCCTGTGCCTGGAATGCTGTTTCCTTCCTGAATCCCTGCCTAAACCCCTGAAATGCCATCAGCTTCCCGTTGCCTGCCCTAGAGCCTGTTCTTACCTGCAGCCCACGAGAAGCAGCTGGCACAGGCTTTGCTCAACAGATGGCTGGCACAGGGGCTTACGTGCATTCACTCATCCCTGGCACCACTCAGGGATGAACGGGAGAAAAAAAAACTCTTCACAGTTGTTGGATGAAAAAAAGAATAATCCAGCGTGGTCCATCCCAGGGGAGTTGTTTTTTTTCCAAAGAGACTGGTTTCGAACTTGGTGCCTTTTCAAAGATCAGCTGGATCTATGAAAGGAGATCAAGAAATTCTCTGATGTTGCTGTTATTGGGATTAGCAACAGTGGTGCTGGTCATTGTTTAACCACAGGGATTGCTCTGGCTCTTGCTTCAGTCAGCAGTTAAGAGAACTCAGGTCAGGCTTCAGGCGGAGTTTTTAGGGCACTTCCAGGGTTGGAAGTGTCCCAAGGCCAGGTTGGACAGGGCTTGGAGCACCCTGGGCTGGTGGAAGGTGTCCCTGCCCGTGGCAGGGGGTGGCACTGGATGGGCTTTGAGGTCCCTTCCATCCCAAACTATTCTATAATCTCCATTAATACAGAGAGATCAGTTTTGAACCATCCCAACCAATTATTAGGAGAAAAAAGAAACAGTAGTGAAGTAGCAGATTTGATTTCAGCAAGTGCCTGTGTAATTGGTGCCTTGTTAGGCTCTGGTTTTTGGATGTTAGGCCGTTTCAAACCCCAACATTTAGTGTTTGTTGTTTAGGCACATTTTACTTGTGCCCTAAATGAGATGAGAACGAGGAATCTGCAGGAAGGAGCTCCTGAAGAGCAAACAAAACACAGGACTCTTTATTAAGCCTTAGAGATATGAAAAGGCAGGGCAAAAAGTGGAATTTAACTGAATTTGATCTTTTGCTCTGTGATATTCACCTTTTATTTTCAGTTTATGGCTCTTTGTGTACAATCCTGCAGGATGGCTGAAAAAGAGGGAATGCTGTGGGAATCATGGGCCCCTAGTAGGGAAAACAAGTAGTAGTCTCTCCAAAGCAAAGCTCAAACCCGTGTCAGTGCTGACTGCAAATTATTTCCCTAATTAAAGGTTCTGAAGAAGTTAAAAAAAAAAAAGATCGAGCTTAGCCAGAGAATCACACAATCATTAAGCCTGGAAAAGACTTCCAGGATCACCAAGTCCAACCTGTGATCAAACCCCCCCATTCCCACTAAACCACATCATGAAGTGCCACATCCACTTGTTTTTCCAGCCTTTCCAGGGATGGGGATTCCACCACTTCCCTGAGGATCCCGTTCCAGTGCCTGACCATCCTAATGAGCTGCCCTTCAGCTGCGTGTGAGAGGCACAGAAAAAGGCCTGCCTGGTGGGCTGGAAGAGTTTTCCTTCTAGTTCTCATTTTCAGCATTCACCTCAGCAAATATTGTAGATTTAGAGATTTTTCTTTTGCCTCCTCAGAATATACACCTGTTGATTTCTCCTCCCAGTGTCCCAAGCTTTGATAAATCCTCCATCCCCAGCTAGAACTGGTCCCTTCACAAGAAACCTTCCTTGCTTGTGCTCTTCTGTTTCTTCTCACAGTCTGCAGTTTCATCTTTAGCTAAAAATAGGGAGGAAAAAAAAATTAGAGTTTTGTGAGAAAATGTAAACCTCAGTTAATTTCCATATCTATTAGTAAAGAGTTTTTCCTTTAGGCATGGTCCACAAATAGCTGTAAATCTCAAATTGCATCTTAAAATAGATTTTGTAAGTAAAACTCTACAAATGAGCAATTAAAATGTGTTCATATCTTTAGGAATTTCTTTCTCTTTGCAGTGGGAGATTTTCAAAGCACTGGGCCCGACTCTGTACTTCCAAACAATCCACAAGAAAGGCAGGGAGAGGATTAAGTCACCTTTTTACCTTCAGAAGCATCTAATGAGCAAGAAGTTGTCGAACTAAGCCCACATTACCCATGGTGTAGACCTGGAGTAGGTACCTCATAACGAGAAAGGTTTGGAAAATCCCTCACAGCTGGGGTTTTTAGGTTCTGGAAGATGTTTTCCATCTGTGTCCTCGTGCCAGACCTCATGGTGACCTTCAGGTCTGTCCCCAAGGGGCCACTTGTTCCCTGTGAGTCGACGTGTCTTTCCAAGGACCAAGACAGGAGTGATGGGTGTTTCTCTGCTGGGGGATCCCTTGGAACTCTAGTTTGTCACTGGGTTCATCAGCATCACTCTGAAACCACCCAGGGACAGCTGAGGACATTTGGGGACAGTGGTGTCAATGCCCTGGGGCTGTTTGGTTTGTATCTCAGGTCTGGACCCTCCTGGGTGACCATGCCCAGGGTCTGGCAGGCACCAGGCCAGGAGATCCAGTGTTGCAGTTTCTCCCTGTGCTTGGGGTGTTTCTTCTGGCAGGATAATGACACAAACCTTGGGAATACAGGGAGCCCCTTGGCAGAAAAACACCCTCAACCAGGCCAGGCTGGTTTTTGTACAATCACTGAGCAGTCCGAGTTGGAAAGGACCCACAAAGATCATTGAAGTCCAACTCCTGGACTTTCTGGACCAAAGTCCAGGGACAGCACCCAGGGAAGGGCTGGAGCTGTGTCAGGGCAGGCTCAGGTTGGATCTCAGGGAAAGGCTCTTCCCCCAGAGGGTGGTGGGCACAGCCCCAAGGCTGCCAGAGCTGCAGGAGGG
>JAWWMP010000023.1:2268702-2303539 GCA_035047865.1 Dendrocincla tyrannina
CCAGGAGGGTTTGGATGATGCTCTGGGGCACAGGGGGTGACTCTTGGGGATGGGGCTGTGCAGGGCTGAGGGTTGGATTGGATGATCCATGTGGGTCCCTTCCCACTCATCACACTGTGCCTCAGTCCCAGTCACTGGATAATTTCTTCCCTTCATTAGCCTAATTCTCCCTGATTTCTTTCCCTACCTGTGTTCTATCCATCACCTCTCCCTCCCTCCACGTGCTCAGCCGCTTGGTTTCACTTCCCAAGAACTGCAGGCATTGCAATATGCTCCGAATATTAAAGGTGGCAGCAAACCTACCTGTCTTTCAGGTGTTTGTCACATCAGGATATCAGTAACATTCAGGGGTATTTAAAAGGGATAGTGAAACCTCATTTACTCCCAAACCACAGCAGGGTTTCACTGCTCACTCTGCTGAACACTGCACAGTCCATTTTTCAGTGAAGGATAAAGAAAGGGGTCTTTTACCAGGGAAGGGAAGAACATGACACATGTAACAACTTCATGGGCTTTTGATAGGACTCCCATGGAAAATCTCCTCCAGGAGTCAGGCTGTGGCAGGCACAAGTGCAGGGAGGGGTAAATTAGCAACTCCACCTTCAAGTCAAAAGTCCCACCCAAGCTGGAATTTGGAGAACCAAGAATAGAGACAGGTGGGGAAAAAACCACAGTGTCCTTTGTCATTTGAAAGCCCTTTCTCTCGGGTTTTAAAGAAGCTCTCTGGAATTCAGCAGGGAGTCTCAGCCATGTGAATTGGTAGCAGCAAGTGTTTCAGCTGCTCAGATATTCCAGAGCACATTCCTCGTAGTGGAAAGCATGGCAATATAGAGTTATGGATCCAAGAACTTCCTTCCCCCACTCTGCTCGTGTAGGAGGAACATCAGCCCCTCCTGGGCTTCAGCAAAGCCTTTGGGTTGAAGAGGAGGAAAATTGTGACATTAACACTGTTGAAACAAAAGTCTTTAGCTTGGCATCACCTTTGACTCCAAAAGATGAGCCTCCTTATTTCTATTTGAGCCTTAATTCTATTTGAACTTACTTCTATTTGATCCTTATTTCTGTTTGAACCAAGTTCCCCACTCACTAATATCAAGGATTTTGTAGAGTTCATATTTTGATTTCTATCAAGAAAGATTTCTGGAACCTGATGATGGAATGAAACAGAATTTCATCTTCCACCTTCAGGCTCTGCAGTGAATATTTCTCTTACAAATGGAAAATGCTGATGTTCCTTTAAGCCCTGTGACCAGAACTAGGTGTAACAGGGTAGGGAATAACTTCATCAAAAAGAAAATTTGCTTTTTAGTGTTAGTTTTTGGGATCACGGATGATCTTCCATGGTAGACATGAAACATCCTTCCTGTCAGTCATCCAAGTCCTCCAAAAGCCAAGAAAACATTTAAAAGCAGTGTCTTCAGTATTTTCCCCTTGAAATGATCTGGCCTTTAATGGAAAAGCTGTCGATATCTGCAATTAAAACAGAATTTCGTGGGATCAGTGAACTGATTTAGAAGATGTGGCTCTGATTTGTTGTCAGGGATTTATTACTTTTCTTCCTGCAGTGGCACTGATGTCACTGCTGCAAGAACAGGACTCAAGTGGACAGATACTGGTTCCTCATAAGGGAGATGTTTTCTCTCTGTTTTTTAACTGGTTAAGAATTTTTGTCTGCCAAAGGTGAACAAAATCATCAGTCAGAAGTGGTGTAAAACTGAGCATAGGACAGAGTGAAAGCGAGAGTCTTTTGTTCAGGGGAGGAGATTTTATAGCTCTCTCTTTCTTAACTTCAGGGAAGGAGGCAAACACACCTCTGCCAAGCTTGGCTGGATTTGAAATTATCAATTGTCCTGCTTCCTGTGGCTCAGCATCCTCGTGGGCTGTTCTTGGTAACATCACCATTTTAGGATTATATAGTCTATTTAATGCAGATGCAGCAGACTTGTAATTGCTTTGTTAAAATCCTCAATCATCAAACTCCTCCCTCACAGGCTGGCACACACTCGTGGAAAAATGCCTCTTCCACAGGAGGTTTACAAGTGGGGCAAACACCAGGGGCTGGCAGAGGGTGAGGGAAAGCTGGAGCATCTCTGGGGAAGCTGATGGATGGGAGAGCAAATCCTAATCCCTGTGCTACCCATGGAAATTATCAGAAGGAAGAGAGCAGCAGGTGGTGGCCAAGGCTGAGGCAGCGGTGCATGCACAGGCAGAAACAGGTCACATAGGAAGGGGAGGGTTATTTAAAGGATTTACAAATACTTTTGGAGTAAACTTACAAGTTGGGGAAGTTTCTTAGCTGATATGATGGTCTTTTTTCCCACTAACGCATCATTTCTGGGGGGTGGAACTGAGGTGAAAACAAAGAAACCCTTTGAAAGCTCAGACAAAATTCCATCCTTTCATTTAAAATAGTCCACCACCAAATTAAAGTGGGATTAGATGGGCTCTGACTGGTATGGAATGGTTGCCCATTCAATCTCTTATCATGTTTCCTTCATTCAAAGCTTGGCTGAACTGGACAGGTATACATTCCATCCATGTACATCTCTCCATACATCTCAGCCACGTGCCTTTTAGAGCCCACTTTATCTATTTTTCATCTTCATTTCTCAGTAACACTTGGGAGTCCATTAGGGTGTCCAATTCTTCTTAGGCAGCAAAGGCAAGGCATGCTGCCATTTACAGCCCCCCCACACTGACAGCATCACTCAGCTCACCCCAGTCCCACAGCTCGACCTGGCAAGGGCTGGAAGAGGGACAGACATCCTCACAGTCTTATTTAATTCCAGTAAAACCAGTTGGGGAAAACCTGAGTAACATTCAAACCCTGGGAAAGCATCACAGCCTGGTTTCCTTTCTTTAACTGGAGGGGAAGGTAATTATAAACTTCATATAATGAGAATATAAGATAATACCTTATTATTTGTGGCCAGCACACCATTCTTAACATAATTTACTTTGACTGGTGACTGTTTAAAATCCATTTGTTTCTCATGTCAATTTATTTTCAAAGGAAAAACCCCCAAGATCAAGCTGTCAGCTTGAGCTATTGAGGCAAAGCATGAAATCTGAATGTTGGAAGGTCTGGACTAGACATTAAAACTCCCTTGGAGCTGCTTGACCACTGGTCAGAAGGCAAGGGTTAACTGGTAAGAGAACAGTGACCACAAGGACCATCATGGGCTGCTGTGTGAGCTGAGGGGCCTGGAGAATGGCCACTCATCACTTGTGCTCCTCCTGGAGAGCAATAAATACCACCCCCAAACCCCTGGAGAGCAGGAGGTCACCTTTCCAGCGTACCTGGGGCAGGGCTGTCCCCTGATCCCTCCTCCCCACAGGGGCTGTTTGCAACCTTTGCAAACCACAGAGATCAGGGACTGCCACAGTCCCAGCTCAGCATTTGTCACCTTCCTTCCAGAGGAGGAGGCACCACCCCTGGAATAACCAGTGAGGCAGAATCCCTCCCTCTCCTCAGGAACAGCTCTGCCAAAGCCTCGCTTTTCACCACCACCTTTTAAGGCAGAGCATCAAAAAAAAAACCTGTTCCCAGAGTCAGGTTTAGGATCAGTGGAGGCTGCTGCGATGAGGGACATATATGCAATTGTTATGGTATATATTTTGCTAATATTGTGCATATTTTTAGCTTGTGACCTATATTTAACAAACATATGCAATGTGACACATGCCATCAGAAATTAAACATGTCATTATGAAAATAGAAAGAACGTGACACACACCATTAGCACGTGTCAAAAATCATTACAGTCCTTCTCCTTTAAAGCCACCCAAGCACTTCTAAAATGAGGACACCCAGCCCCTTTCAAAGCACATAATTTAGCTGGTACACCTTTCATTTTGTCTTAGGAAGGCTCCTGGCTCAGCCCTGTGTCATTATCCCTAGTCCTTGTTTGCTGATGACATCCAGCCTTCCCTGTAATACACAGTCAGAAAAGCCATGGACAGCAGAGAAGCACATTCCTTGTAGCACTTGGCACGTGCTGATGGGATTTATGCAGATTAAAATGTAAAATGAGCTGATAATGTAATGCAAAGCATCTTCCAGCCCTAAATCAGAAGCAGAAAATGTAGCAGTCTTGTTTTCCCTTTCACTAAGTCTTTCAAGAAGTCTTGATCTTTGCTTTTCTTCCCCAGCAAAGCAGGTGATCCATTTCTCACTTTCTCCATTCTCAGTACAAAGTAATTAATTAAAATTAAATTCCCGGAAGTGTTAAAGGGGTTGCAGTAACAACATGTGTTAATATCTCTGGTGCTATCAGAGTCATCTCCACTTTAAAGAGGCTCTTTGT
Organism: Dendrocincla tyrannina; assembly: GCA_035047865.1. NCBI lineage: Eukaryota > Metazoa > Chordata > Aves > Passeriformes > Dendrocolaptidae > Dendrocincla > Dendrocincla tyrannina. Next base: position 2,273,010 of record JAWWMP010000023.1, read on the forward strand.
TACCAGTGAAAAGTGGATAAAAAGCACTTTCAAGCCAAGATAGCTTGTTTGGAAGGGCTGTGTTAACTGGGTATTAAAGAAATCCACCTTTATGATCACTCAAACGAGGGTCTATCAAGGCATAATGGAATATACATGTATATTGTTATAAAGGGAATAATTTGAGGGTCACATCAGGAATGTGCAGAGACCTCTGAGCCTGCACAGGCAGGTAGGAAAGGTGAGTGAGGTACACAGGCAGTGCAGAGACAGAGCATGCCGAGCATGCATTTTAACACCCTTGGTCTGCCCTCTCCTCTCCCATCTTTCACCTTCAAAAATCCCTTTTTTGGTCCTGGGAGATTAAAAAAAAGTTATTTTTACTCTTTCCAAAAAAACAAGAGGTTGCCAAGCTCCTTGAGGATGCTGCAAGGATGCTCCCATGCCCAGGCAGGGGAGGTGCCCTGGGATGGTTTGGCACAAGGAGGCAGAGGCAGAGGTTACAGCCAGGCTGTGCCTGTGGCTGTCTCTGCAGAGGGTGGCAGGAGGAACGAACATCTGTCGGGTTGGGCTTCTGGGCAACGGGGACATCAATTTTAAAAGCTTTGTCAACGTCAATTTGCTTCCAGCCTTTGCTGCTGCACAGGCTGGGGTGTCTTTGGAGCCGTCCTGGAGAACTCCCGAGCCCGAGATCTCATGCTCTATTTCCCCCTGGTGACTGCTGCCCTTTGATTCATCAGCACAGACAAACCGATTCCCTTCCACACCCCGAGCTCGGCTTTGCTGCGCCACCAACACCCAGCCTAGCAAGTCCTAACCTGAACAGTGTTTACAGAGCAGAGTCTTATTCTCTCCTGCCACACACTGATCTTCTCTCCCCAGTGCTTTTGTTCTCTGCTCAGCATCCCCTGCTGCCCAGTGGAGCCCAGGCACGATGTGCTTGTCAGCAGGGCAGGCTGGCAAACCTCTGATGAAGAATTATGTTGCTCATTAGTCATTGCAAATCAAAGTGAGAACAATGCTCTCTCTGGCCAATTTCTAAACAAACATCCTGCTCAACCTGGGCCCTGGTTTCTCTTTAAGGGAGAGCAGCTCATAAATAAATAACTCCCTAATTCTGCAGGAGACACAGACTCAGGGCAGCTTACCGGGGAGATAAATATTCCATAATTTCATTTGCTACAAAATTGCCTCCTACAAGTTTGGGCTTCAGATATCCCTAATGCCAATAATGATTCATAAATATTTTATGGAACGAGTGCAGTGTGTATGTGAGTGTCTCTGTGTGATGTATGTCCTCATGTGGACAGAGAATTATCATTAAAAGTAACAAATTGGTATCCTGAGAACACTGTCAAGAACATCGCAGGAGTGGCAAAACCCCCCAACCCGCAGTCTCAAGACAGATCAACGTTCCTCTTGTGTGTTTGGGAGCACCAAAGCCTGGGTGAAAATGTGTCAATATTACAAAAAAAGCCATTTCCAGCATAATTTCTGCCTATTTTCCCCTTCACAAACACTCCTTCAGTTCTCCTGGGCACCTGCAGGTCTAAGCAGAGCTTTGAACCAGCCCCAGAATTCCCTCTTGTGTGGGAATTGGCATTCATGGCCAAGGCTGAATTCAGACACCAGCCAGTGCCTCGGAAAAGAGCGTTTCCTTCCCCTTCCAGCAGAGCTGCAGCGAGCAGTGGGTGGCACAGGACCATGGACCTTCCTGCTCCAGGCTCCCAGGGAAGAGGCTGATTATCCATGGAAAAGGGCACAGAGGGAATTCCCACTGCAGCCATTCTCCAGCTGGAAACGAGGCTGTGGATTTGGTTCAGGCATCCCTGAGAGGCTCATCTCCCTGATGTCCCATCCTCTGTATGAAGGAAACCAGAACAAAGCCTGGAAAATGCTCTGCCAGGGGCTCCAGCAGACATGGAAATATCCCCCCTTATTGCAGGGAATTAGAGGTCGAGGAGCAGCCAGAGACAAGAAGGTTTATACTCTTGGAATGATCTTGTTTTAGATGTTCCTGAACCCATGGAGAGCATCCTTCCAATCTCGACAACATTCTTGATGGATTGGGTTGGAAGGGACCTCAAAGATCATTTAGTTCCAAACCCCACCACACTTCTCTTGTGCCATTTCTAAACTTACTCATCAGACAGACAAAAATTCACCCTCTTTCCACCAAATTCAGTTCTTTAAATCTTCTGCAAACCTGAGGTAACTAAAATTACAAAAGTGGGAACTCACACAACTGCTTGGAAAAATTTCTTGGACTGATTAGTAATAATTTTGCCATTTTAATTATTTGCATAACAAAAATGGCTAATATAAGCTGCAAAAAAATTATGGAAATGTCTTAAATAGATGCAAGGGCATAACATAATTACAGAAAATACAGCCTGCACTCCCAAGTAGAAAATAACTATTTCAAAACAATTTCTAAAGATTCATTTTGTTCTTGCAGAGCTCCCATGGGGGAGAGCCCAGAGCTTACATGGACTGTCCATCTCATAGGTTTTTACATATTTCTAGGGAAAAAAAAGAGCTTTTGTCCATATTTAAATAGAATTTCAGGATACAGCATGATTGTCTTTTGTCTGCCACACCTTTAAAATCTTATTAAGGCCAAACCAACACTCAGTGAGAGGAGAATAATCTGATATATCTGCTATTTCTTGCCTCTTCATCTTTCTGTGTTGTTTTTCATATTACCCTTGTCCCTGTTTTATTTCTGTCTGGGTTTTTTTTAGGACATTTCCTCAAGACATTCTGAAATTCAACTTTTAGCCTCTAAAGTACTCCCAGTTCTTCCAAATTCACAAATTTTAAAGTTTTCTATTGATTCACATAATTAATAAAAATATTGGATACTGATACAAAATCCCATTCCATGTATCTTTCCCTTTTTAAAAGGAAACAGGGATTCTTTAAACATGTTTCTCTAATGAGTTCTGCAGCCAATTCTTGTTTCACAAGGGAATTCTTTCTAAAAACATAAGATCAAATTTCTAAATTATAGGAAAGGTCAACAAATGGGGAAATCATGGCCAATAGAAATTTCCAATATTTTTCATAGCCCTGATTCCTCAAAACCCTATTCTTTGCTGATTTGTTATCAAAGCAATTGTTTGGGTGCTCTAAGTCAAGTCCATACTGAAATCACTTTAGAGCTTAACCCAGCTGGAATATTTTGAGAACTTTGCATCAAATGCAAGGCAAAATACTGGGAAAATATAAATAATGATGACAGTAAGCTAGTGATTTCAATAATATTAAATGATCTTAATTACACCAGCCAATCTTTCTGCATCAGCTGCATTCTCCTGGTCTTGAAGGGGGGAGGGCTCCTGGATAAAACCCCATTGCTACCCTAAATAACAGGGGATGAGAGATGAGCCCTGGATACTGATAAGTTCCTCATTAAAACAAGTGTATTGATGATGGTATTGCCTGTTAAGACAACATAATATATAGACAGCTGGATCATATATAATTTAAACAGTTCTCACTTTACAAACCTGACAACTGAACAAATATAATTGATTCGTGTATTGCAATATTCATTCCATTAGTTGGAATATATACCCAAAATTGAAGATGCCAATCAAATCAAATGAATGCATGTTTTCATAGAGCCCTGTGATTCCTTTTATTAAACCAAGGGGGGAAAAAAGAAAAAAATCAATCACTATTTCTGGTTTCAGATTCAACCAGAGTGTGACTCCTGCAAGTTATGTGGCAATAAATATACATGTTTGTTTTGCTCATGCTTGGAAATTACTCTGGCTACCTTTGATCTTTTTAATGTGTAAGAAAAGAAGCTATTTATGCTTGCAGGGTCTATAAACACTTTAAACAAATAGTTTCCCTGACACAGAGGTAGAGGAGATGGTCCTGATTCCCACTTACACCAATTTTACACTCCATTGCTTTCACCGAGAGTTACTCTTGATTTACACCAGCGCGCAAGAGGCTGGAGCAGCCCCATATTTTACCTGCTGCCTTTCACAGCCCGATGTGCAGCTCCAGGATCGCCGGCTGAATAATGTGGAGGCAAATACTGCAGGTTCTGTCTGTGTTTGTGTAGTAATTTACTCCTGAACCTTGGGAATAAAAGCAGGAATCTGTCATAAACAAAGCACTCCTTCCCCTCGTGTGGAAGGAACGCGCCGAGTGGCTCTGCCCTGCTCGCTGGGTAAAACACACTGGGAGGCTTTTTCCTCTTCCAAAAGGAGGCACAGACACTGTTTGAGCACATTTAGAGCTCCTGACACCTGCTCTGAGCTGGAGGTGTGGTAGGACAGCCCCATGCATAGGCAGGACCACCGTGGCCAGGAAAAGAAAAAAAAAGAAAAGCATTTTTACAGGAAAATCCACTAAGCAATACAGTATTTCCATTCTAAAGCTCGAGAATCCATCACTGTTTCTGGGTCAAATGAAATAAATGGCTCCTTGAGGTCCCTCTACCTGAATTTGTGATCTTGATTAAGTATCTCAGCCCTAAAGCTGTGACTCTTTGGAGGAACATTTTCCCCCTCTTATTTCAGAGCATCACTTCATCCTCAACAGGAATGATAAGGCTGTTGACATCTCCAGACATTAAGAATTACTGTGGGATAGGAAACAGCTTTTTTCTTATCCATCTGTATCTAGATTGCTGGGTTTTCATCTCCAAAAAGTCACTTTTGACCAAAATGGCTTAAGTGATAAAAATAGCTAATACGTTCTTTTCTTTACATCTCCATTTTTCTGTATTTCTGAAAACAAAATAAGAAAACTCTTCGAGAAGTCACCTGGGTGAGATCAGGAAAAGTTCTGGCCAAACAGTTCCTGCTGAACTGTTACCTTGATAATTGGGAGAGAAGGAGCTTAAATCTTGGCCTGAGCTCATAAAAGAGACCTATGTTGTTGGGGAGGGTTAAAAAGATCCCCCAAAAACCAGAACAGCAAAGCTGAGCTCGGTGCAGTTCAGCAGGACCTTTTTTCCCATCTGGAGAGGTAACAGTTTTCCTCTCAGCACCTTTTCCATGATACCTACAGCATGAAAACCTGTGTGAGGAGCTGCCTGCAAAGGGCTAATAGAGCAGAACAGAGCTGCTATTTCTTCTGCAGCAGGTTTACAAGTGAGTCAAAATGATGGATGAGTGATAGTGAAAATTAAATGTCTTCCTGCCTCTTGCACAACGTGAAAACAGTGGGACAAGCCAGGACCATGGGAAGGTTCATGCACAATTAATGCATTTTCAGGCTAATTTATCCATGGAATGTACAGACACATGGAAGTAACAAATCTAGGAGACTAGTAGGAATGAAGAGTCTTGAAATGGGTAGGAAACGAGCAGAATAATATTATAGAATCACAGAATGGTTTGAGTTGGAAGGAACTTAAAGCTCATCCCGTTCCACCCCCTGCCATGGGCAGGGACACCTCCCACCAGCCCAGGGTGCTCCAAGCCCCGTCCAACCTGGCCTTGGACACTCCCAGGGATCCAGGGGCAGCTACAGCTTCTCTGGGCACCCTGTGCCTGCCCACCCTCACTGCGAGGGATTTTCTTCTCAATCTCCCTTCTTTCAGCTTAATTCTTAAATCAAAATATTTTTATTTCAATATCTTTTAAGACAGGTATCAAGAAATCACTTTTTTTCCTTCTGCTGAAAAGTATGAAGAGAGCAGCCGAGTTTAGCCCACAGATCAGTGTTTAGTGCAGGACTTTTGCAGCTTTACCTCTGGAATAAACAGATCAACTATCCCTGAAATATCTGTGCTCCCTTTCCGAGCTAAACTCTCCAAGGTAGCTTTTATTTTAGTCTTTATCACAGGGATGCATTTCTTCCTATCAAACTCATGCTGAAAGCTCAGCAGGAGTCCTTCTTTCCATCCAGGCTAATAGTGTATCTCATAACCACTCATAAGAAAAAATGTATTATTCCCTGGGGAAAAAAAGAAATAGACTATTTGGAAATATCTGGGAAACTTCTAAAACTTAGCAAGCACAGGGACAGAATTACAGACACAAGATTGTGCATTTATAGTTTGCACACAAGTGAAATGTGCATCAGCAAGCAGCCTTTTCCTACAGCACATGGAGGCAGGAATTCACTTCCAAGCCTCAATTCTGCACCGTGAAGGCAACTCAACAGATCAGGAGCCTGCAGGGTAATTAGCACATCGGTGTAACAGGCTTTTTGTTTGCACTCCTGTAATTGTTTTATGAAGCCTGTGTGGTAATTGGCAAAGCAGATTTTAAGTGGATGGCTTTAGGAAAATTGCTGTGGTATTACAGGCTGGGAAAGGCTTATTCGTTCCAATTACTGTGACCCAACATCGTGGAATTCCTGCCACAGGAGAAGGCCTGGACACCCCATTGACCTCCACCTCGTGTAACCAGGGCCTGGCATTGAGTGATCTGGTGGGATGGTGGCTAATCCTGGGAAATCAGACCAATTGGCTTGATTGGTGCTTGTTTTGTCCTTTCACTGATGCGCACACAGGAGCATCTCTGCTCTGGAGCCAGGCTGGGAGAGCTGGGGGGGAGAAGAGGAAGCTCCAGGGACACCTGAGAGCCCCTTCCAGTGCCTAAAGGGGCTCCAGGAGAGCTGGAGAGGGACTTGGGAAAAGGGATGGAGGGACAGAACACAGGGAATGGCTTCCCACTGCCAGAGGGCAGGGATGGATGGGATATTGGGAAGGAATTCCTGGCTGTGAGGGTGGGCAGGCCCTGGCACAGGGTGCCCAGAGAAGCTGGGGCTGCCCCTGGATCCCTGAGAGTGTCCAAGGCCAGGTTGGACGGGGCTTGGAGCACCCTGGGCTGGTGGGAGGTGTCCCTGCCCATGGGAGGGGTGGCACTGAGTGGGCTTTGAGGTCCCTTCCAACCCAAAGCACTCTGTGCTGCTCTATTCCCATGAAAAATGCAACCCCCCCAGCAGCCACATCCTCACTGTGTGCACGGGGTGTCACTGCCTTCCTCTGGAAGTCGCCTGCCATCCTCATCCTCACAGGCTGTGGATGCTCCTTCATCAGTTCTCCACCACTGACACCTTCCCAAGCTGTCTGCAGGTTTCCTTCCTTTTAATTTCCTCCCCCAACACCTCCTGTGTCCAGAAACTTGCTCTTTCTGATGTGCTGCTTCTCAAACCAAAGCCTCAAGTATTTTTTTAGAGGAAAACGTGACCACTGTAAGGAAGCTCAATGACAACAGCTGGGTGATCAAATATACATAAGGAGGAGTCTGCTGCCTGGTCTTTTATAGCTCTCTTTTTCTTGTAGTCATCATGAACCCCTCCTTTTCCCTGGTACAACATTATAACATATTACACAACTTGTCTGTCAAAGACCTCGCCTGAAACACTCTCAGCATTAAACTGCTCCTGACTTCCAAACTGCTCGAGCTCAGGATCAGGCACCAGCTCACATCTCTGCTAGTCAGGAGGTTTCAGATCTGTGACACAAAAATATGAAAAAAGAAATAACAAGAAAACAGGTTTGCTGCAAGCCGAGGAGCACCACTGGGCTGTCTTCTCCTCTGAATGGGGCAGGGACTAAATTTTTAGAGACCCTGCTGGTTTTGTCACAAATAAAAGTCTGATTTCTCTGAAGAGAAGCTCCACTGATGAGGTGGGGGATTAAGTAAAACTGGTCTTTGCTGGACCCTTTATTCCACCTCTGTGAATGCTATTGGTAAGTAGATGGTTCAGAATAGAAGTGGATATTCCACACCCTTCTCCAAACGGCAAGAGAATGGGGAAGCTCAGCAAATATTCTACAAGCCCACCACACACATCACTGTAATATTGCCTAAAAATGACTATAATGCACTGTGACACAACAGAAATGATCTTGCAGACCATTTCTGTGCTAACTAAGATAAAAGAGAGGCTCAAAGACATCACTCATTTCAGGATGACTGAGTTTTGCACCACTTGAATCAATTTACATTATCCCAAATTTAATGTTCTGCATGGCATTAATTTCGGGAAGCATCAGGATGATCAGCAGTGTAGTAACTGGCTCTTTACAGGGCAACCAAGTAATCCAAAAAGCAGAATTATTTCATATTTCCAAGTAAAAATAATCTGCACATTTATGTCTCTTAATGACCAGATCAAGTGGAAAAACAGAGCATGCATCCATCAGGGATTGCATGCATAGTTAATTAAGGATGAAATAATAAATGCCTGATTTCTACAGGATAGGGTAAACATCCAATTAAAATCAGATGCAGTGTACACTTTTCACTCTCATTAGTCAAAGCATAAAGCATTTTAACATTTCCTAAATAATTTACTTGTATTAAAATAAAGTGAGATGCTTAAAACATTAATAGGGTACTTTACAATGCTGTAGTCAATAAGTTGCTATAGGAAGGCAATGTAAATAATTCATGGCTTGTTCAGCAGGAACAGCCTGCAGTTCTCAGCAGAGCAGGGTCCCATCGAGGAGAGGCAACAGGCACTCAGCCAAGTCATGCTAAATCACAATTAAACCCCCCAGATAGTCAAAAAACCCAATAGAGACATAAAATTTGGTGATTTGAGCCAGTGGGTGTGGAAAGCACTTGGTGCATCTCCCACTGTTCCAGGCTCCTTCTGATGGAGAGGGTGCTCAAGAGCTGTGGGTCACACCACACCACACTCAGGAGAACATTAAAAAGGGGACTGGTGTTTTTTGAACAGGAAGAAACAGGTTTTTTTTATCCCAAAGCCAGGCTAAACTAGAATGGCACAGGCTGAGGCTGTGCCAGAGTGGCTGCTGAGCCACCCCCACAACAGCACCCAAGGGCTCTCCATGGCATGACAGGCAGTCACTGACCCCCCCAGCAGTGCCCCCAGCCCTGTTCCCTGCTGTCCAATCAATCCTTCACCATTTTCATCCCAGATCCCTGGATTTATAACCCCTTTGGTCAAACCCTGCAAGCATGTGAGGTATTGGTAGAGCCCACCTGTGCCAGACCCTTCCCTGCTCTGAGGGCACAGGTAGAATTCTCAGTTTTCAAAAGCCAGATGGGCACAAGTGGCTGCAGAGCTGGGAATTTGAATAATTTGGGGTAGTGATATGCAAGCACAGCAGGCATTTCAGCTTCAATTTTCTGCTCCATGCCAAGGTATGGATGCTAAAGCTGGGCCCTCTGATGAGAAAACACAGGTACTGACTATCCAAGCAGATTCCTGGATCCAGTGAATTAGGCCTGCACCACATTGCCAGTGAATACAGAGCAGGTTTGTGCAGAGAAACTGAATTAAGGTAGTTTTTTCCATGGACCAGTTTGCCATGTGAAGGAAATTTCCCTAAAATGTTTCATTATGTAGCCACAGCTATAATAAATTAGAATTAATTCCATAATAAGGAATTATTAAATGCTGTCTTTTGTCAAGTGATGGAGGTAATATCCTGCTCAAGCTTAGATTTATAGCTCAGAAAATATATAGAAACATGGCATTTGGCTGGGACAGCTTTTGAGGTTTCTCAAATGCTGGAATCACTTTTCATTAAAACTGTGACAGAAGCTGAGAACCTGGCACGGTGCCTTTTCTTATATATACATTAAATCATCATTTTGTAGCAAGGTTTGTGCATCTTTTTCTGTTTATAGAAGTCTTGTACAATATCTTTCTTGAGTCACACCAAGATCCATCTGTGTGAAGACAGATTTGCCTGATAAAGAGGTGTTGGAAATGTGCTGCCCCCCATCCTGTGCCAGGACAGGCTCCTGCAGGTCCAGCCCCCCCTGTCCCGGCTGCTTTTGATAAATGAAATTTTTGCAAGTTGACCGTGGACAAGGCTGTGCCAACCTCAGCAGGGCTGGAGAGCAGGTGGGAAAACACCTTTGGGGTATTTGGGTGCAAGAAGGCCAGGCTGGACAGGGCTCTGAGCAACCTGCTCTAGTGGAAGGGGCAGGAGGCTGAACCAGATGGTCTTTAAGGTCCTTCCAACCCAAATCATTTATGACTATCTAAGAAAGTACCTGGCACTGAGGAAAAACCCATTTGTTGTAGGGCCTCTGTGCCATACAAGATGACAGCAACTCTTTGCTCTTCCCTCAGCACCTTCTCTTTCCCAGTTGTATTTTCATGAGCAGCTGTTCTTACACAACCCATTGTAAGGACCTTCCATGGCATCCTTTTTTAAGCTGGGTATCATAAGCCCACCTTATGAGAGAAATTTAAACCATCTTTAGCCCTGAGAAGACTTTTGCCTCAAGGAACAATTCATTATTTGAGAACACCAACCAAAGCAACTCAAGCTGACAAACTCTGTCTCCAGAGCTTGATCAGGTGAGGGAAGAGGAACACAAACCTCTCCTAGGGCTGCCCACATGAACGTTGCTCCCCTTGAGCCACTTTGCCTCCCCACCTCTGGTTACAAACATCACTGACCCTCCTGGGAGTGAATATGCCTTTTTCTTCATGATTCTCTTGGAAAAGGATTATAGACAGCACTGTCTTCATCTTCCCAACCCATGCTGGGGCTGTGCAAGAGCAAAGAACCTGCTCTCACTGCCTGCAACTCGCTTCATCCTACAGGAGTCTCATTTCTATGACAAGGTTGGTGGAAGCCGAAATTAAATTTGGGACCTAATTTTAAACAGAATCTCAACCTCCTGAGTAAACAATAGATGGAGCCTGCCCATTAAATCATCATGTTTTAATTAAATTCTTCGCAGCTCGTGAGTTCTTTGAACGCAGCGAGGTGATAAATGCATTGTAATCTTAATAGGGTTGTATTTTGTGTTAAAGTCCCCCAGAACAGTGACACGAGATGTGTGCTGTGTTCCCACGGAATACTGCACGGCACTTTGGGATAACTGCACACTTGGCACGTGATGGATTCACCGCAGAAACAAAGGCCACGGCAAGGGGCTTCTTTTCAATTGCAGACAAAGATGTAGAAGCACACGGGTATTTGTGGCACTTCCGGAAAATAAAAGGCTATTCTTCATTTTAATTCTTTGCATTAATGATTCAGGCTGCACTGAAAGCAAAGGGAGATCCAGCTATTGCTTTGAAAGGCTTTTGGGTAAAGACTCAGTGTGTAATGGAAGTAATAAAGTGAAATAGAGAAAGTCAGAAAAATCACCAGGAATTGCCGTGATAGGACAAAGGGAATGGCTTCAAACTGAAGAATAAGATCAGATTAGGTGTTAGGAAGAAATTCTTCCTTGTGAGGGTGGGGAGGTCCTGGCATGGATTTCTCAGAGAATCTGTGGCTGCCCCAGCCCTGGGACAGTAAACACAAACAAATAGAGTTAACACACTGAATAAATAGATATTCTCTCTGGACATGAACTCCCTTCATGAGCCAAGGCTTACAGTCAGTGTCTTAAGAAGTATTAGTGCAAATAATACAAGTATTATTATTATTATTAGTGATTCTAAGGACATGCAGTGACAGGACAAGGCAGGATGGCTTCAAATTGCCACGAGGGAGATTGAATTAGATATTGGGAAGGAATTGCTGGCTGGGAGGGTGGGCAGGCCCTGGCACAGGGTGCCCAGAGAAGTTGTAGCTGCCCCTGGATCCCTAGGAGCGTCCAAGGCCAGGTTGGACAGGGCTTGGAGCAACTTGGGAGAGTGGGAAGTGCTCCTGCCCATGGCACTGGATGCTCTTTAGGACTCTTTCCGACCTAAGCCACTCTGGGGTTCCATGAAAATCATAGACACAAATACAACTTCTCTCAGCAGCACACAAACCAACATTAAATCTAAATAAAAGGGTCCCACCGACAATTCTTTTGCACTTAAACAACACAGGGAGGTTTAGGAAGTCGATTTAAAAAGGAAAAGTTTAACTTTATAATGACCTCCAGCACCATCACTGAACATCTCAGCTGCTTTATCACAGCCTCTGGATATCTCCCCACAAAGCTATGGGCATCGTAAAGTCTCCTGGTAGGAAATATGACACCCTCTTAAAACATATGTCAGAGATTTCCAGAATTGCAAACATGGTATTTTAGATGGTGAGATTCCTTCCCTCATAAAAGCATCTTTAAATTGTCTGACAGAGAAAATTCATATCAGGAATAAAATGCTGGCCCCAACAGAGTCAATGAGAGTTTTATGCTGGATGGGAGTGGAACCAAGGTTTCATCTCTGTGTGTGTGAGTACACGCTGATGGTATCAGCCCCTGCCTCGTGACTGGGGGAGGAGGAGCTCCCCCCTTTGGAGCCCACCCTGTGCCCCCTCTGCCCACAGCCAGGCAACTCCAGGCTCCCTGAGAAGGTGCAGCTTTGGGAACTTAAAAAAAAAAAGAAAGAAATAAGTCACAACCCCCCTGCACTGACATGTGTGAGTGATGCTTAGAAACCATGATATATAATGCCATAGTTGATAGCTGGCTGCTTGTAGAGACCTGATTATTCCACCTGGATAGTGGCTTAAACAAAAGAACAAGCAGACAAAAGAAATATATGTGCAAAGTCCAAGAGGCAGGCTATTATTTTCAATAGAGGTGCTGTGCAGTTTTTTTTCCCTGGCATTAGCTGCAGTAAAATGAATCATGCACAGCAACATTTTTCACAAACCCCAAACATCCTACATTCACATAAAACTGATGTACACCAGGAATGTTCACTGGGCTGGAGAATGGGAACAAAGAGGGCTGCAGACATACAATTTGTCATCCTGATTTTATATAATAACAGGATATAAGCATATAAATGGGCAGGTTTGGCAGGTGAAAAGGAAAATTATAGGGAGAGAGGAATATTGTAGCTAACTCAACAGTGGCCATATTGCCAATAGATCCTTTTGCCATTTGACAGCTGTCTCAGGAAAGGGCTGAAAAATCATGTTTACTCAGATCAGCCTGATCTCTCTTTTGGTTATTTAGGACTCTGCATATTCCACATAAAAACAACACTTTCAGCTTCCAAGTCCAATTGAATTACCATGAATGCCCATATTTGAGTATGTGCTGTCTGAACCCTCTGCAAGAGGTGTGAGCAACAAGGTGCTCAGGTAAGCCCAGCACCTTCACATCCCACTTGGTAATGCCAAGTAAGAAAAGCAGCTTCTTCTACACAAAACCAGGAATAAACACAGTTTCATTTTTTTCCCCAGCCTGATATCAATATTTCTTCAAAGATCAGTGGGTGATTAGCATGCAAGGGAAGGCAGTGAGCTGAGAGAAATCTTTCTATAGGATAAATAAATAGGGAAGCCCCCGAGGGCTGCCCTGCCCATCCTATAGGAGAGATCCCAATCCCACAGGACAGAGGCCAATCCCACATTCCATGGGCAGATGGCAGGGCCAGCAGAGAGGGAGGGAGCTCAGGAAAAGCTCAGGAAAGAGCTGACAGATTACTGCTGCTGCCTTTCTGCAGGGCTTCTTGGGTACTGTACTGAGAAACTCGTAACACTGCACCGACTCAAGTGGTGACATTAAACGAGGTCCTTGTGCTGCAGGCTAGGTCTAGTGTTTCATCCCAAATCAGATCAGGAATAGTGCTAACTTGGTTGTTGACAGACCTTTCATTCACTGGGAGCAGGTGCTTGGGGCAGTTTTTGGATGTTGACCTGATCACTGGCATTTGGGGTAAGAAACTTGGAGAGGAGAGCATTATTTACTTTCACTCCACTGAGATGGCATTTCTGTAAGCAATCTGCTTCTGCTGAGACAGGTTTGGGGGCAAGGAAGGATATTAGATACTGTGAGAGCATCTCATTCTTTGAAATTATTAGGGGTTTTTTTTCCCCTGCTCTATTTTTCAGGGTTGTTGTACAATCTTTGTGTGAAGGGAATTTTTTAAAGGGCATTAACCAAAGTACTGATTTTGAATCTCAGGTGTTGGCTCTGGATTTTAGGCATTCACTTATTTGACAAGCAGATGCAGTCAGGTAGATTTGATGGTTATTTGAATTGAACTGGATTTAAATGGAAGAACAAAACTAGCAGCTTAAACCCCTCCCTTCTATATATGATTTGGCCATTAGGCCAGCTGAAAGCAGAGCTCCTGAGCAGCCAAACACACACACAGACATCAGGGCAGGGAGGGAAAACGTGAGGGAGATATTACAGAGGGAGCTCATGTTTATAAAGCACCAAGGATAATGGATGAACTCAACAAAAGCCATTAAAGCATCACCAGAACCTCAGCAATAGTTTAGACAGCTCAGACTAATGAACTCTGAGTGGTTCACCTCGCAATAAATGGATAATGAGCATATAAAAATTGCATACATTAATATATTTGCAGCTTAAAGAAATTGGTAAATGGCTCCTTGGTTCCTCCAAGTCTCTGTTCTGAGGAGCAGTGGGACAGAGCAGGTGGACAAAGGGCTGCACCACACCCTTATTGATCCAGGTGCAAGTACAGCAGGAGCCTTCCTGAATTTCTGTGGAGAGGCAATTTTGCCCAGTCAATTATATATTTGTTTGCTCCAGCTCATGTGCAGCTCAGAGCAGCATCTCCATCCAATCTCAAGGCAGATTTAGAGTGGGGTTTTTAAGTTCATGTGCAGTTGATTCCAGGTCTCCCTGTCTCCTCCTGGAATACATCTCCTGACTGTTGCCAGCAGTGGGTTACTGCACTGCCACCTCTGAACAGCCACCAAATCCTACACCTAATGCGGGAGGAAGAAAAAGTGAGGTCTGCAAGGGGAAAAAGTGTGCAGAATTAAAAAAAAAAACCAAAAATAGTTCACACATAAGAGATTTAATACTCAGATCAGCCTGCTGGAATGTTCCACAAGGGCTGGATAACTTCTTGTCCCTCTTTCAGACAAGAGTTAATATCTAAAGATCTTGTTAAAAGGGGACATTCCCCACTCTGCAATCTGTTGCAATTCTGAAGTGTTCCTTGGGGCCACTGAAAACTTCCATGAAATGCACTTATTTAAGGAATATCAGAAACTGAAGCTCTCGGTTATCCCTCAATCTCATGACAATAAATTACATTATATTACATTAATATTTCTGATATTTACCAGTTCCCAAGGAAAATTAAGGATCAATATATTTGTAAAGCATAGGGAGATCCTCAGGGCCACAAAACCCTTTTGGATCTCTCTGCAAACCCCAGTGCAAGGTGAAATTACCTCTTAATTCTTACAAGAAGACTGTTTTGCCCATTTAGATGTGTCAGACTCAGACACAAAGAAAAGAAACCAGTTTCATGGAAAAGGAGGGGCTACTAGGAAGGTGCATGGAGATTTTGGGGAGGTTTTTCCTGGACAGATATGGGATGAGCCATGAAAAATCCAGTACTAGCAATCTCCAAAGGGGGAATGGAAGAAGCTTCAGCTTCAGACTGTGAAATACTTTCCCCCTTAACTTAATTCAGCTGCCAGAGAGGGCTGTGCTGGAACACAAATCTGAGGAGGACCCCTGAGCTTTCAGGAGATTTCTGCAATATCTGTGCTTTTAGACTTTTTATTTTCTGTGCAAAACTGCCAAAACATAGACAAGCTTCTGTAGCACACACACAAAAAAATCTCCCAGGGAGTTATCTGAAACAAATATTGTGGGAGAGTTCATTTGAAGGGAGTTAATCCATCCCGAAATGGAGAGCAGCAAGATATTTAATCATTGCATATCCTGTTTCATCACATTTAGAATCCTCTGGAAATTAAGCTTATACAACTTCCTTAATTTAGAGGACAGTATAATGCTTAAGTACTTAATCTCCTTAGGATTGATATTGGACTCGAGTCTTTTGCAGAGTTTCCTGAATAGCTGTAACTTCAGAAGGACTCAAATTAATAAACCATCCATTTCTCTGCCAAACTATTTTTCAATTATTTTCTTTTTTGCTTTGTTTTACCCTCAAACTTGTCATGGTTTGGTTTAGGTCTTGATTATTGGCAATTTTGTTGGGTTTTTTAGGCAAATGGATGCTCCAACATGATGGTTCTCCTCATTAACACAGGGCTTAATGAACAGATACAGATCCTTCCACCACCTTTGGAGAACCCTCCTATTCTTAGTCTGTGCCTGGAACTCAGCTGTGTTTTAGTCTCCAGGTTTATCTGACTGAGATTTAGGATGGATGTGACAGACAAATCCAAAAATCAAAGCAATGAATTTTTTTTTAGCCTTCCCTGGAATTCCATCCTGCTGTTTATTTTATCATGGAAATCTTGCAAGACCTTATGTAAAATGCCTCAATTTTGGTAATTTCTGAGTGACTCCATGACAATATTTAGCCCTTATTTCCAGGGAGGGCTCATAACTCAGCATGGTGGTGTAGCTGAGTTGTTATTATCCCAAATATAGGATCATTTTCCCATCCCTCCCATTTTTCTAAGGGGAAATCTCCCCATCTCTGAGAGGCACAAGGATTTATGTCTGAGGAGGAGCCAGGACAGCACAGGAAGGGCAGGTCCTGGTCAGGGGATAATTGCAGAAATAGCTCCCCAAACAGAAGGCACTGACTACTCCCACTGATGAGTAATACCCTCCAATTTGGCCCCTAATTAAAAATAACCAGTGCACAGACAACAAGAAAATGGAATAACCGAAAGCAACACCAACAGAAGCAAATTACTGCAGTAAAAATATTCACTAGTAATTTCTTATGTTCCTTATCAATCTTCTGAGGAAAGAAATAATCACTCCAAGTGTCTCATGTACAAGGCTCTAACACCATTCTAGCACTGAACTACATCTCATAAAACAACATGATGCCTTGTCTCAAAGTGTACTTTAATAATATAGTATTTGGAGGGGGGTTATGCCTAACAATAATTTGATTTTCTGAATTTATCGATGAAGAAAGGGCGGTAAATTCACTATGAGCTCTTTCATTGAGCAACACCAAATATTTCCTACAAAAAGTGTAGGGAATCAAATTGAAATAATAAATTCCAAACCCATCCAGGCAGGCAAGTGCAACGCTAAAGTAAATTCATTGGCAGATTTACAATTAAATTCCATATGGAAGGGAAATAATAATTATCAACTCCTACAAGTGCTAGAGCAGCTTGTAGCTTGGATTCAGCAGGGACCACTCATATTTAGTTTCAATAAAAGCATAATTCCTGACACCTTCAAACACTTTCTAAGGGTGCCTTAATTGAGCCTATTCCTTGCAAAGGGGGATGTGTTTAAAATCAAAGCCTCCTCGAGGCAAAAAGGGAGGAACAACTATCCCATTCCACAGGAGTGAAAGCTCCTGGAAGCACCAGCTGCAAGAGCAGAGCCATCCCATGGGCTTGATGTTGGGACCACACTCCTGGAACATCATTTGGGCCCTATATCAGGCAAAAAGAGCAGGTCTGATGGTGAAGGCTATGTCAGAAAGGCAAGAGATGCAAGTAACTTTTTGACATTTACCAAAACATGAGCATTTCTTATTGTGAAATCCATTATCAGTGTTAGCACCATTTTGCCCAGTTTTCTGGCAAATTCTGCATTCAGGTATTTCAAACCCGCAGTTTTTTTTCTGAGCGAGCCACATGCCTGTTGTTCTAATAATATTGTACTTGTCCTTGAAAGTACATCCAACTGAGCTCTTACCATGCTCCCGGCATTTGTTTAAAGCTGGAGAGAGCACAGAGAGCCAAGGACAGATTTCCCCTCCCATCATCCCTCCTCATGGCACTTTTCCTTGGCAAACACCTGCTGCAATCCCTGGGGAAGGGGCAGCTTACCTTGGACACCCTGCCCCTGCTATCAACACACACAAAGGCAGACTGGGTGGATAATTTCCCCTATTAGGGGGATATATTTCCCTCCCTACACATGAAACATGGGAAGTTCAGGGACATGGCAAGTTCAAGGATGAGGTAAATCACCGCAGAAATCCTGTGAGTCCAAGGACAAACTTGGACAACACGAGACACAAAATGGGTCATCTCTGAGGCCAGTTCTGAGGAGACTGTTGATGCTTAATGAAGCTCTGCCATCTTCACTGGATGTGAAATCTGCTATTCAGTGTAAGAAACAACCACTATAAATCTCTAAATATTGGGGGTTTAAAAGGAAAAAGGGCCCTTTAGGAGAGATTTCACTTTCCTACACGGCCCTGGTGCTCCTCACTGCCCATGGTCACATCACAGCCAGACCCTGACTGGCACACTGGGCACTGCTTGGGGTTCTGGTAAAGACAGGAGGAATTATTTTTTACTTAACACCTGAACAAAGCCATTGTACATGCTTTGGGGCATGGATCAAACTGAACTGGTTCAGGTTAAGCACTTAAATGGTGGATCACATCTTATACATGCTACTTAAATCTCATTAGTATAGAAAGCTTCACTCAGAAAATGGGTCCTTTTGCTTTTCCCAGCAATTTCAGGTCATAACCTGAAACAAAACAGGAAGGTTTTTAAGAAGTCTTTTCAGTTCTTGTTTGGCCTAACAAGAAGAATTAAATATATTTTAAAGGTACAGAAGGGAAAATAGGTAATCCACAAGGTTACAAGCAACTGCAAGAGGAAAATAATATGGAGAAGCTTTTTCTTGGAATTTCCTATGCTCTGTTACAATCCTATTGGAAAGGACAAAAATTTGAGGAAAATCAGAGTAAAACAGATCAACACTGAAGCAGGGACATAATTAGTATTCATGCCATAAAACCAAACAAACCATTCCTGCTAACGGCTCCGGGCATCCCCTGTGGACTGAATGCCCAAAAAAGTGAGACACATCCCCATTTCTGCCTCAGGAGTGGTGGGAGAGAACACAACTGTGGAGGGGAGATGGAAAACAGGATGAGCTAAATATTAACATTTCAAGAAAACAAAAACCACAGGAGAGCACTGATGGTCCCTACTGAGTGTTTTAATGGAGAGGTTTCTACAGCCTGGATGAATCACTGTTATTTGTTTCATCACAGCACCAGGGTGTGATATGATAGGGAAAGGCTGGAGACTTACTATTTCCCTTCCAGCATCTCTCTCGCAGCTGTAAAAATTAATACCCACTGAATTGTGGCATTAAAGACTCATCATCAACAAGTCAGAGCATCTAGAAACGGGAAAGACAAATATCATGTGCATTCAAAGGTGAAGAATAGTCCATTCGTGCCACTTAGAAATGCAAATGTCACCATCAGCAAAGTCAGGGGCAGCTGCTTGGAAAGAGGCAGCTTTTTCTCAGAGCCCTTTCTTTCCTAAGCACCACAGCGCATTAGCCAGGCATTCCAAAGCCTTAATCCAGCTGGGAAATCTGTTTGCACCAAGGCACAGATTGGCAATTGTTAATTGTTAAAATTTTTGACCTTGATGGCACCTCCATTTCCTTAAAAATACACATGTTCCAAGCGCGCGCTACACGTTCCAAGCGCGCGCTACACGTTCCAAGCGCGCGCTACACGTTCCAAGCGCGCGCTACACGTTTGTGCGTAAAAGCCATTTTCATCTTTGAAGAACGGCATTTGAAAGGTTCCTTTACCTAAACTGCACATATTGCTACTTATAGACAGCACAAGACCCGATCTTTTTGGGAGGGTTTGGTAGGAACGACTCATAGAATGGTTTGAGGTGGAAGGGACCTCAAAGTTCATCCAGTCCCATGGGCAGGGACACCTCCCACCAGCCCAGGGTGCTCCAAGCCCGGTCCAACCTGGCCTTGGACACTCCCAGGGCTGGGGCAGCCACAGCTTCTCTGGGCACCCTCTCCCAAAGTGACTAGTGGTGTAGCTGGTGCTGCAGCTCCTGTGGGAAGAGCCACCACCCCCGGACAATTTGGTCAGTCCATCCAGCTTTAACACCCTGTTTTCCTTTGAGCTTCCACAGCCTGCCAAAGGGAAGCTCATCCAGGCTCGTTGGCCCAGGTGGATCAGGATGTGCTGGGGAATCCATTGGTTTTATACCCGTGAGGTGCCTTCAAGGAGGGTTTGTGGAGCAAGAACGAGACCTCACTATGATTTCTCACAGCCACCCTTGGCATTCCCCCTACTGGGTGAGTGAGCAGTGACAGCACCACCTCTTCCTCCAGGGCAGTTCCTTGGGACATCCTCAGTGTCCCCAAGTGTCCCCTGAGCCCTGTGGAGCAGCAGAGCCCATTGCAGAGGGGGATGCAGGATGCTGGTCCCTTTAAACACTGGCCTTGCCTATGGCTCTGCAGTTAAGATATCAGCTGAGTACACTTTAATTAGCCCAGAGGAAATCACAGTAGGGATTAAATGAGTTGGGTTGTTATTCTTCTGTTTTTACTAGCAGCAAATAAAAGCATGTAATTAGCTTTTTTTTAAAGGCTTTTTCAGGATCTTAAAGGTTATCATAACTGTAAACAATAGTATGTTTATCTAATCTGAGAGTGGTACTTGAAGTGTGTTTTTGTTCTGAATAGGAAACATTAAAATTACAATTGGTCCACAGGCTTTGGAGGAATTTTAGTTGGGTTGAAAGGTGTGGTTTAGCAGCAGGGGCAAAGGAGAATTTGAAACATTTTCAAGGAAGAAATGTATGGTTTCCTGATTTAGTTTAGCAATGTCAAAATATACCCTTAGCATAATTTTTTGGTGTTGATTTATAGCAATTAGTTCATATTAAAATATTGGTTTGAATAATGTATTAGTATGTACAACATCACATAAATCAAACTCAAAGATTAAGGCTTACCCAAATAATACTCAAAATAAGATGTTAATCACTTCAAAATGATACAGGTTCGGTACAACTGAAATAAAGTTACTGGCTGAACTCTCCTTTGAGGGATTTCCCACATGATAATTTCCTGTGCAGGATTCCAACCTGTGTATTGCACCCTGCTCTTGTTATCTGCATTTCAGAACCCTTCCAGCTTGGCTTTTCTCTCAGTGGGGCTGATGTAAGTCAGGAATTGTTCAATGAAGTTACATCAGCACAATTAAAAGAAGAGCCGGGTCAGCTGCACTTTACTGAAATTTCATTTATTAGTTGCAATAAATCCCTCTTACAAGATTTATCTGAAGGGAAAATCCCAAGGCTGTCATTTGCTGAAGAGTCCTGTGGGTAGATTTGAAACCAAGAACTGGGGAAGTGGTTTGAACCAGGAATTAAGGGAGGGAAGTGAACAGCTCGAGGAAACAACTGCAAATGGCCTTTAGCAGATATTTTATGGGAGATATTTGTAATGTTATGGGGCCATCGATAACTGCCCCCATCCTGCATCCTCTTCAGCTGGATTAAATAAAAGGTACAGGAAAGCTGCTTGGCTCTTTTCTAGGGAAACCAGAGTGCAAATGAAATCTGAGGAAAAACCATCACCAACAGGTTCCTGAGAAAGGAATATTGTTCCTCGAAGGGAAAAAACAGTCAGTGCTTAAAGTACCCGTATTACAAACCTAATGGGACACAGAGAAGGAAGCACTGGCCTCCTGCTGGGCTCACTGTTGGGTTTCAGTGAACCAAAACTCTCCCCTGGACCACACCCAGTGCCAACCTGCAATTTGGGAAACAACAGGAACCATCAGCCACAGGGACTGGAGCTCCTCTTTTGGAAGACCCCGCATTTTTATAATATTTAATGTCTTACAAAGGATTAGGTTGGAAGGGACCTTAAAGATCATCCCATTCCACCCCCTGCCATGGGCAGGGACACCTTCCACTAGCCCAGGGTGCTCCGAGCCCTGCCTAACTTGTCTTTGAACACTTCCAGCATTAATCACCTGCTGTAAAATGAAAAATATTAAAAAAAATCCCTTCTCTTGAAAAAGTATATATAATTAACAACTACCTTTAGGAATCCCCTTCCTGCTTGCATAGGGATACCCACATGGAGAGGTTTCCCATGTCACCTCAGACAGAAAACTCCCATATTTTGTAGGGTTGATAGACAGAATGAACTGACAAATTCACTATCAATCCTAGAGACACCAGACCAGGGGGACTGAGTTTGTGAAGACTCCTTTGATCAGGAACCATCACTAAATGCTCTGGACAGGAATGTCACCATTCCCATAGAGTTATCTTGTCTCCATGAGAGCACCACTCATGTTCTGTCCTAGTGACAGTGCAGAGATGGTTATTCATCTTACCCCACAGCACAAAGACATCCACAGCTGCATGAAACATTCCTGATGTGGTTTCATCCAAAATTTTGTGCTCTGAAGTCCTACTGATGCTCCTACTCTCCACTGAAACTGGTGGGAGTTGGATGTTAAACTGGCTTTGGGGAATTTGGGGTCATTAATGCAGCCTAAGCAAAGATTACAAAGATTAGTGGGTGAAGAAGGAATTATCAGGCTTTTTTGGGTTTTGGTCCCCAGTAGGACATGGAGAGTTTCAACCAGTGAGAGAACCAAACTCCAACAACTCCAAGCTGACTTTGCAGACAGAAGAACATTACAAGGCAACTGGCTCCAATGGGAATTGGGTGACCAGTGGAATCCCACAGAAACTCCTTTCCCAGGACAGATTTCCCATCGAGGGGCTTCTCCCATCAGCACACCACTCAGAATCCCTTAACTCCTCACACAGCCCCAGCAGGAAATCTTGCACACTGGATGGCTGTTAAACACCACATTTTGGTTACAATAACCCAATGAACTTTTCTACACAGCACTCTGACCTTCCCTAAACAAATTCAGTGACAACTATGATTTTTTCCCACCTTTGATGAAAACTCCTTCCTCATCTTGCAGTACCTCCCCGACAGCTGACAGCATAACAACTCAGGATTTGGAGCTCCCTGTAATCATTTCCTTGCAAAGCACCTCTAAATTCCTGCCCCATCAGCATATATTGATAACACCACAGCTGATAACATCTGCAACCCTGCAGAGCTTATGCTGCTGTACAGCCCTGATACTCCACTCAGAAATTTCCTTTCTTTGCTTTGTAAAAAGCTGTAGATATCAGGCTTTATTTATTTTATTTAGTTTTTTTTTTTGGTATAGAAGGAGGGAAGAGAGCAGAGTATACTGCTGTTATCCCAAATCCTGAACTCTCCTCAAAGCCTCTGGAGGCTCCAGAGAAGAGGAGATAAAAGCACCAGCACCGAAGGGAATGTCCAAGTTCAGCAGCTGAGAGGCCAAATGAACTGCCAGCTCCGGGGAGTGTGTAGAGCAGACATTGCACAATGCTGATATCAATAGGGGATGTATAGGGTTCGATTTTATCCCTGATGCAGCTTTCCAATGAAATTTTCATTTGTGGCATTTGCTTGATAAGCCTGTTTGCAGCAGATCCAACCCAAAAGCTAAAAGGACACCAAACATCCATCTCCCCCTGCCAGCAGGGCCTTGCCAGCCTGCGTGTCTATTTTACGTCAGAATAATGACAATATTTAGCTCTTAAGTTCTGCTTTTACTTCAACAAAAGCAACTACACATCAACCTAATGTCTTTCTTTATTCGGTGACACCGAGGTCACCGCTGTGAGATTTATTTGCTTTCACAGTTTGGTTAATTAATTTGCTCATTCGGAGCATCCACCACCAGCATTGCCTTTGCAGTAATGCCACCAAAGCAACAGAGTCATTGACATGGTACAGTGCATCTGCAGTAATTATTACCCCCCAGAATTGTTATTGCTCAAAATCTGAGGGGAAAGGGAAGTCTCCCACTGTGATAAAAGGGCTCTGTTGTGGTTTTATCAGCTGAAAACAACTCCGTGGACTAAATGACAAAAGCGGCTCTTTGCAAATGTAAACCAGCACATATTACAAAAGTCCATTACAAGGCCAAATTTGTTTCTCTGATTTGGTTCTTGTCAAGTTATATTACCAGGCTAAAGAGTCTGAAACCTCTCCCATCCCTGCAGCAATACTGACAGCAAAATCTACCCAGTAACATCTTTTCCCTGCTGAAGAGGGTTGCTGGCTCCCCGGTTTGGAAAAAAAAAAAACCAGCCTTTTCAAAAAGATGTGCTCAAAAACCGGTGGGGGCACGGGTACAGAAAGCACAAGATTTTAGGGGGGGCAGTAAAGTGTGATGGAAAGCACCTTGCTGCAGGAATTAAGGAGCTGGACTCTGGACACCTGATGGACCAAGAAGGGAGCAGGTTTGTTTTTCCATCAAGAGCTGATCTGAATTCACCGGTCACAGTTCTTGGGTCTTTTATTTGCTGGAGGCCCTTTGCTTTGGCCAACTGATTAGTTCTTTTCCCTGCCCTGTGAGAAGCAATCATTCCTGATCATTCTTTGGACACCTCATTCCTGTGTGTCTTTCCTGGTCCTGTGACTTACAGCCTGTTCAGGAAGAAATCAGACTGGATGGATCCTATAAAATATTTATTTTCTGGCATTCTTAGAAGTTCGTGTTGCATTGCAGTGATATCAGCTGCAGGTTTTCACTCTTCCTGCCAACGAGAGTTAAAGAGCAGAACAGTAACACTTCTGTTCTCCAGCATTTTCCGTTTTGCATACATGGAAACTGGATGGAGGAAAGGCCAGAGACTACTGAGTTCGATCCCAGAGGAGAAGAGTTTAAAGGTGGGAGATCTCACTACCACACCAAACCCGCAAGTTTCTGAATTCTCTGGAGTCCCCTGATGGAGATGGGAGCAGCTGACAAGTGAGATGAGGTAAAAGGTAGGAAGTCAATGGTTACACTTTGCTAATTAGCCTGGGATGAATCTCAATAGCTATCATCTAGTCAAGTGAGCCAGGACCAGGTAAGACCATTAAGTTAGAGCACGTAATTGGCAAAGGAGAAAGCCTGTAATTTGCAACCCATTTGGGACTGCTCGGATGAGCAGAGCCCGCCCCAGCCCTGGAAACACTCACTGCTGACTCAAACCCACCCTGGAGTTACCCTTTTGTGTCATCGCCAACCTCACAGAAACAACAATAACTACATTTAAAGCACAAAACACCAAGTTCAGAGACATTTAGAGTCCTGCAGGCAATTCACTTTCGAATGTTTCAGTAAGAACTTCCAACTGCTACCAGGGAAGTTTTTGTGATGCTCTTGCAGCATGTTGTGTTGACAAAAGTGTCCCGTGGGACCCCACAACTACTTCATCTCACACAAGATGTGACCTGGGCTATGACAGCCCCCAAAAGCAAGAAGAGCAACCACACAAGCATTTCTATGCCAATGCTCCTTCTCTGCAAGGAGGAAAATATCAGTATCAGATGGTTTTTAGGGATTACACTATTGAGGTTTGCCTACAACTTCCATAAAAAGCCACTGCTGCATTGGCCACATGGAATTCAAAGTGATGGGGGACAGAAGTCTTTGATAAAGCAAGCTGAGGAAAGTTTTACACCCCTCTCTACCTTGTTTTGGCAAAATCACCACATAACAAAACGAAATAAACACAAAACAACCCCCAAAAATGTAACTTTGATATCAGTCTCTTCGACACCTTCACAACTCCCTCCTTCTTCCACATTATACCTGGATTTTGACCCTTGTTCCCAAGACCTCACTCTCCAGCAGGGCTGTGCCTGCCACAGACTCCACTTTTCAGTCTCCAACAACCACAGCACAGAAAAAATTGCCACAAAACTCATCCTACCTTGCATTCCAAGTGCTTCCCATGTCACTCCCAGCCCGCCGAGGCACCAACTGCTCCTGCCTGCCATAAATACCCAGATAAATAGTTTCAGGCCACAGGTTTGGTGAATTTTGGCAAACCTGAAGGGAATCCAAATCACCTGTGATCACTCTGGGCTCCTCCCAGTGAGATGAATGTAAAATGAACCTGGTAATTGAGGTAATTACGGCCACATGAGGGGCAGTGGCAGGTTGTTGCCTGAAGGAATGAAAATGTTTGAGATGCATAAATATATGCAGATATATTTATTATGTATCTATACACACGTGTGTACACTGTATTATATATGTATGCATTAAACATATATATAACGATGACATGTAGAGGTATTTATTTTCTATGATCTTTCCCCAGCAGCCCAGCTTTTCAATGGAAGGAAAATGAGCATCTTATTCTTTCTGACAATTTGATTAACTCATTGGTCCCAAACACCTCCCAGCCCCTTTGCCAAGTGCATCCATGAGACTTAGTGCTGGTTCTAAGGCTTGTCGTGCTCTTCATGGTCCTTTGCTTTCCTGCAATGTGTTAACAGATATTTAACCCCCCCGAGGGTTAGACATAAATGTTGCATCGTGGCTTCACAGACCTGAGTGAGAATGCATTATCTGGCAATGGCATAGGGGGCTTATTTCACATCCTTCTCTTTCTCAGTCCCTCATTTGAGACCAGATCACACCCAAAGCTGGGGCTGTGGAATGTGGAGCTAATAAAGTGTGCAGAATGAGCTGTGATAGTGATCCACTGCCCAGAGGACACGTCCCACCAGCACAAGTGACACCCAAAGTGCTGCTGCAGCTGTCATGGGTGGAATTACTGGCCCAGAATTCAGAGTTTGGCAAAAATAAGTTCTGTGCTCAAAGCTGTTGCCTTTGTATACCTCCTCTGTAATTTCCCCCAAGGATGTTTCTTTTGGCTCAAAATGCTGGTTTGGGCTGCACATGAAGTTTTAAATCTGTTGTCGAAGCATCTCTACGGGTGTGAGACCTGGTGGTGTTGTCACAGAGTCACAGAATACTTTGGGTTGGAAGAGGGCATTTCAGAGTAGAAGGAATCTGGAAGAGCAGCATAAACTCCCTTTTCCAAGAGTCTGAAGGTGATACTGCCCTTTGGACCGTGAATGTCTGGAGAGGCTGCCCCTGTTGACTTGGCACTTGGGTTGTCTGCAGGTCAGGTCGGCGCCAAACAAGCCCCTTCTCACAGCTCACGGTGTGCAGATGTGTATGATGTTGTAGAAGTTCTGTCTGTTGCTTCCTCTCCTGTGAGGTCACCCATTTAGTGACCGACTTCATTCCTAAAGCTCTTTCAATTGAGCACCAACATTGACATTTCCTCCTCCAAGTGATAACCACCATAAATAGCCCGGGTTTTTCAGGCTGGTTATGCACTTCCCCTAAAAACACCCGGGAGCTGCACTGTCCTGAGCACTGCAGGAGCTGCAAGCAAAGCACTCTGCCTTGGTTTTATTTGTTTGGCCTCTTCAAAGTGCAGAAGAATATGAACTGAGGGCCTAATTAAAATGAAGTGTAACTCCTAACAGTTTATTTGCTCTGCAGTGCATTTGCCATATTGTTCATTGCATTGCACTCAGTACCTCACCCCACTTAGTCCTACACACTGGAACTGCCACTTAAATCGAGATGAAACATGTTCTTTCTAATATTTGTGTGCAGAGTCTTAATCATCTGCTTTAGGAAGCTTCATCAGTTTGTACCTCATGCTACTAACAGCAATAAAACTCTAATTGAACATGTGATTGAACTGATAAAAAGGATCCACGGCTTTTAGCAGTGGATTTGTATTTGATAACTTTTCCGTATGTAAAGTTGTGTTGGCCTTCCTTTTTAATGAGTCCCAAAATCAGGGAATAAGAGGGAGGAGAAAATTCTGTTTGGAATGAAATTAGTCTTGCAGAGCTTCAGCCTGATTTCAGCTGGAGCTGGGATTGCACACTCCCAGGGTGTCTAAGTGGGTATATGTCACAGCTGCAGTATTCAAACCATGCCCTCACTGTGGAATATCTGGGTTTAGCTAAGAAAATCCCATTTATCATGTCATACATGTCTGGAGAAGTGATACAAGTGCAGCCAAAATGATTCTGCACCCTGGGAGGACAAACTGCCTCTGGTTCCTTTGTGGAGGTGTGGAGTTCAAAACCCACAAAAATATATTATATTAGTAATGTTCTATATAATTATGGATATAGAATATATACCCAGTGTATATTAGCTTTGGCCCAAGGAATCACAGCTAATATGCAATATTTATAAGGCACGTAATTTTTGTCACTCTTTGAAGACTATTTGAAGTGCCCAGGTGCTCAGAGAAGTCAGGGAGCAAATGTGCATCAATAAAAGCAACACGTTACCATAAAAAGTGATGTTCCCCTTACAAAAATTCACACAGAATGATATTTATATGTGAGTTACTGATCGGATGAGAATCAGTGAGCAGCTTGAACTGATCATTTCACTGTGCAGATCCCTAATGCTGCAGGATGATGTAAGACTGGGATAAACTTCCCTTTTAATGATATTTCTTGAATGACTCCTTATTAAAGTCATTCTTTAATTTGTAGTACAAACCACAGGCAAGTGACACCCCTCCTCTGCAATCAGCTCTTCGACGCTGTTGCCTTCCCCCCAGAGCTCAGACTGAAGGGTTTCTTTTGTTTCTAATTGCATCTGGCGATGACAAAACTACGGAATCTGAAATTTAAAACCAGGAGCTCCGAAAAGGATGTGGAAAGTCAACCCATCTGTATAGCCTTTGAAGAACTGCCTCAGAGAGCAAACAGAAGAGCAGGGGGATTTACAAAGAGTTGCCCAGTGCCCACACTGGCATGGGCAAGGTCTGGGGGCTTCGAGGCACTGTAACCACACATTAATTGATAAAATCCATTACTTACTAATGTGACTCTTAAGGAGGTCTCAATATGTGATTACCTACTGAATATTTACAGCAGCGCTGAAAACAAGGGAGTTTTACCCTGAACTAAACACATCTTGGAGAGGAAATGCTGTGCTCCCTCCTTCACTAAACATCAAACACGAGGGGTTGCATTCAACAGCAGAGGTTGCAGGAGCAGTGAGCAAAAACTGGGTCAAAATGTTGCTTTCCAACATTGCATCTCTAAATAGGAAGGGGAATTGGTAATCCATGAACAGGGCACATCGCTGGTGCAGCTGATTCCTTTTGCTAATTGTTTTAGGATTGTTTCCATTGGTCCGAAGCCTAAACTTTGGGCTTCAATGATTCTGCTTTTACAGGTCAGGTGAGGCAGTTCAAAGTGTCTGTTTATTTTTTGCAAAAGCCTTTTCAAAGCGGTGGAAAATTAGAATATTCAAGGAAGTGCAGGCAAATTCTGGACTTGCGTGACTGGGCACACACACTTCTTTATTTCTTTAACCCAGCCCAGGCACTTTGCAGCTCCTTGGGAAACCTGCTGAGGAAATTTATACTTCTCAGGCTTCATATCTTAATCCATTTTTTCACATTTTTTGCCCCTAAAACTCTTAAGTCTACAGAGAGAAAATGCTGTTGTAAACATGACCCAGATATCCACTTCAAGTCTGATAGTGATCAAAATTATCATACAGTTTTTGCAGTCTGGTTTCCAAAGTTCTGCTTGTAACAGCCTCCTTTGCATTTGTTTCCTTTAAATATATCTTTTTTGGAATATTTATGGATACTGTTCTCCTTCTGCAGAGTCCTTGCCCTTGAAAAGTAAGCAGCCAGTGTAGCTTAGGATATACCTCAGTATAAATAATTTATTGAAAGCATAAAGTATTGAAGAATATTGTCTTAAACTTTATTCTCTGACAATATAAAAAGAAAACATCATCTAATTAAAATGTAGGCTTTATAGGAAATGGAAAGAATTTGGTTTCTCTGAGTTATGGTACTGCAACCTTTGACAGGATGATTTTTTTAATAAAAGAGAAGTATGTTTTCTAGAAAAAAACCCCAGGAATGACTTATCCCTGAAGTAAATATCCAGCCTGTGGAACATAAATAACAAGGCTAAAGGAAGAGGAATATAGATAAACCAGATTAAGAGAAAAGATGAAAGCATAAAGAGCATGAGTGTGCTGGGGAAACTCTCCTGGGCTAACTAGAGAAACTTGTCAGAGTGTGCACAGGGAGAAAAGAAATAAAACATTAAAGATCAAACAAAAAGCTGCTGCAGATTGGTAATAATTTCAGGTATTTATGTGTACTAACTAGGTAGCTACATATGTAAGAACCACTGGCAGGAGAGGAAATGCTAATGAGGAGTGAGGCAGAGTGATCAAAAAGGAGAAATAAAATGCCATTTCCCAGGAAGATTGGGTGCTCCTGTGAAATTCAAATGCCCTCAACCCATTTCCCATCATGTCTTGCTCCACTGATGTTTCTCTAATCCTTGGCTGGGTTTGTGGGGTGTGGGTGCCAGCACAGGGACCCTGAAACTGGGAGGGTCCACGGGGTCATTCCCTGCAGAGGAGGAAGGAGATGCTGTGTGTGCATTTAGGGGCACTTTGTGGTTCCAAACTAAGCCAGTATTCAACAAATAAATGCAAAAACCCGTCCAAGGGGGTTTTGCCACCACACTCCATGCCTGGGTGTCTCAGAGCTCAGGCTGAGCCACCACACTCCATGCCTGGGTGTCTCAGAGCTCAGGCTGAGCCACCACACTCCATGCCTGGGTGTTCTGACTGGCAGAAGGGGAGAACTTCACCCCCTGCTCAAGCCTGGGAGGTCTCAGCCCCTCTGTGTGGCCCTGCAGGGATGGTGGTGTCCCCTGAGAGCAAGCTGAGACCTCCTCATAGCTCCAGAGCAGTTGTGCAGGCTGGACTTGCCACTTAATTTGATTATAGTATGTTTAATGATGGGGTATATTAATAGATCTGGTTTCCTTTAGATAAAATATACCCACTGGCACCCTTGGCAGCTCTGGTGGCACCACCTGGCTCCC
Organism: Dendrocincla tyrannina; assembly: GCA_035047865.1. Lineage (NCBI taxonomy): Eukaryota > Metazoa > Chordata > Aves > Passeriformes > Dendrocolaptidae > Dendrocincla > Dendrocincla tyrannina. The sequence goes on from JAWWMP010000023.1 coordinate 2,303,306, forward strand.
AAAGGCTGCTTGATCTTTAAACCCACAAGGTCCCATCAGCTGGAGGGACGGAAACTTCTGTATCTGTGGGAGAGGGACGTTTTACAAGAGCATGTGGTGAGGGGACAAGGGGATTTAAATTGTCAGAGATCCAGGTTCGATGGGTTATTGGGAAGACATCCTTCCCTGGGAGGGTGGGCAGGCCCTGGCACAGGGTGCCCAGAGAAGCTGGGGCTGCCCCTGGATCCCTGGGAG
>JAWWMP010000023.1:2325094-2348697 GCA_035047865.1 Dendrocincla tyrannina
CAGGGATCCAGGGGCAGCCACAGCTTCTCTGGGCACCCTGTGCCAGGGCCTGCCCACCCTCCCAGGGAGGGATTTCTTCCCAATATCCCATCCAACCCTGCCCTCTGCCACTTGAACAAACACACATTTGCATTGCCTCAGCCTACAAACAGGAATCCTTCTCTCCCTGAGATGAGGGCACACAGGAACAGGGTGCTGAGCAGCTCCAACAATTCATCTCCTTGCCCCTCCTTAGGACTCCTGTCCCTGGGGCTCCTCATTCCCCCGGGGGCTGCAGCCAGCACTGCCCAGGGTGTGCCCACCACATCTCTTGCAATCACAGTGGCACGAATGGGTGGGTAGATGTTGAACTGTCTGTGTGGAAGATAGTTGTTATCTGCTTTGACTGATAGGTTAATTAGCACTGTAATTAGTGGCTTAGTTTGGGGTGCGAGAAGAGGAGGGTTCTGATTAATGGATTAATGGCACTGAGTTACATCCTTTGTTAGATGCTTGCCTCCATGAAAACCAGAAATGACACATTAAATCATGCCTGATCCCGAAAGGTTGAAGGTCCCTCATGCCTTTGAGAGAAGTCAAAACTAACCTGGCTGCCAGCCAGGCAGGTGCCATGTGACATCCTTGGTCCCTTTTGTCACCTCCGTGGTGGGCAATGACACGGCTCATGGGGCAGGAGCCCAGGCAGAGTGCCAGGCATCAGCTTGCCCACTGCTGCTACGTGTTTGCCACTTAAACAGAGGCTTGGGACAGTTTATAGGGGATGTTTAACTGAAAATAGGGGGGAAAAATATTCTGCACCTACAAACTACAAACACAGGGCAGCGAGGGGGGAGCAACTCTGATGCTTTCTGCTTATATTCAAGTATTTCTGGGTTCATTTAACAGCCAGGGCTGGAAGAGTGTCTGATAAACGGAGTTGCCTTTTTCGCAGCTGCACCGTCTTCGTGTCTCCTCCCGAAAGCTGAATTTTACTGACAAGTGCAAGTCACACTTCCATATCTCACATTGATTCTCCATTAATCTGCATTTCCTTTCACACTCGAAAGGGAAGTAATGCAGAGCTACATGGTGTCTTGATTAACACCTGAGTGCAGAAGCATTTGTGGCTTGCTTGATTATTAATAGAACAAGTGGAGTTAATTGCATTGGTCGAATCGTCCCTGTCGCTGATTAATGACTAAGTGCACTCCTTGTGCTTTCGAGATGGAAATAGGAAAGCACAGAGTTTCATGTACTATCTGAAAGGAATTTCTTTTTATGATAAAGGCAACTGTTTGGAGAGAGAACATTTGATGTCTTATTATAGACTGTAAACAGATACCATCTAAAATTAAACAATTTTAGTCTTGGCTTTTGTTGCAGTCATAGTGATGTGTGACTGATGCAACTCAGTGTGATACAAAGTGCTTTCTGAAAGATTTAATACAGTGCTTCTCCTATGGCTGAATTTAATCAAACTGCATTTTAAACAATGCCTTGCCAGTCATGCAAATCACTGCAAAATGTAGCAATGAAGGTATTCTATGTGATGCATTTATGCTACAGCAGCCTCTTACAGAGCCTCCCTCCTCAATAGTTCAGTATATGTTAATACCATCATCTCGCTTTGAATTTTAAATCTCAGGGAAAAAAAAAGGTGGGTAAGTTCCCCACAGAACTGCTGCTCTTTTAAATTGTCTTCTTTAGCATTTTCCACAATTGCCCTCACTATTCAATGGTCTTTGTACAGCCCTGGCAGAGTTAAGTACTTGCATTTTGGAAGGTGCAAAGAAATCAAAGCAGCAACAGCAAAAACGTGAGTGAGGAGCACAGAAGGCTGTGATATGGGGCACCAAGGCTATGGCAAAAACACTGGCTGGCAAATACCGTGGTTCCTAAAGGGAAATGCACTGGATGAAGGGAAATGCAGGCCAAAGCTCATGCAATTACACTGAAGCCATAGAAACACCCGGGAAAGAAAGCTGCCATCGACACAGGGTACAAAATGCACATCATTCAGGAGTCAGTGCGTGTTGAGAAAGGAAAATACAACTTCAGGGGGGTTTTTGCTGAGTCTGATGGAAACATTTCACCAGCTGGACAAGGAACCACAGCCTTGAGCAGCAAAATCTACTTTTTCAGTGATTATTCTAAGCCTGCTGAGGAGCCAATTTTTGGAATGCTTTAGCCTTTACCTTCATCCCTTCATCCTCTTCTACTGATGTCCCTGCACAGCAGTTGTCCCTCCAGCACTGGATGCCTTGGCTGCCTGATATCTGCTGGGGAACCATCTTATCTATCAGGTGCCCACGGTCTCCAAGAATCTGCCATAACCTCTCAGAGGTGAGTTCTATTGGGAATATTCCTCATTTCCCACTGCTGGGGAGCTGCTCACAGCTGGGATTCCTTTGGGAATTCAGCAGGACTTTTGGCACAGCTCTCAGCAGGAGGGTAGAAAGTCCCATATTTAGGGCACCCAGTGACACCTCCCTGAAGAGGGATTTGGGTTGGCAGAGGCTTCCTCCTGGTTTAGCAGTAAATCATCCTCATGATGGCACGGTGGGGGTTCTTGGGGCTGTGCAGGGCCAGAACTTGATGGTCCTTGGGGGTCCCTTCCAACTCAGGATGTTCTATGATTCTATGACACCCTCCTCCCTCCTTCTCTACACTGGATTGCCAGGTGAGTGGGGAGGATAAATCTGCTTTCTGGCTACCTCTGTGCACATTCTTGAAGTGCTAAACTCATTCCCAGAGGCTGCTCAAGTGGCTGTACCAAAACCCGTTCTCAGGGCCATTGAGTGGCCCCAAATATAAATCCACAGGTGCATCAGTGCACCGAAATGTCTGGTTTTCACACTGAAACCTAAGCCTCCCTTTTGCTCCCAGAGGGGATTTCTGTGGTGCCTCCAGGATTCTGGTGCCTCAGCAGTGTGTGGTACTAGGGGAGCCATATGACAGCGAAAAAACTCCAAATAAATGTCAAAAGCTGAGCAGAGAGTGACTCAGAGCAGGAGAGTTGGAGGAAGTGGGTGGAGAATTACCAAGTTTCCCCACATTTCTCAGGCTTAGTCATAATCCTGCTGCTGAGAAGCTAAACCATGACAAAGACTGCAGGGAGAGGTGGGGGTGTGAAGTGACACTCCAGGTGCCTCAGCAAATGGAGAAAAATCCCAGCTGGTGGCACCTCTGGAGTGCAGGTGGGAGCAGAGCAGGGGTCCTGAATGTCTCTGCTGGGTTAAGGTGAATCTCAAATTAGGGGGCAGAGAGACCTTCAGCCTCTTCAGGCTTCACCTGAGCATGGAGAGAGGCCGATGATTTGGCTTGGGATCACCCTGGCAATGGTTCAGTTTGGTTCCAGCAGCAGCTTGGTGAGTGTTGGCTTCCACAAACATCACTGTGACAAATCTAATTCTTATCAAATCTGCATTTCACATTGAGGAAAAATTCTGTTCAGCCAAAAAAAGTAAACTTTCAGGATAAATTTCTCAGCATGTTGGGTGGTGCTCATTACTTACTTTATATCCCTTGACACTTTTTTCACTGGAAAAGAAGTCTACAGGTTTCTGAATTATTTTTGTCATTGCTTGTAGAAAGACCTTGCAGTGGAGACTCAAAGCAGATTTATTTATATTTATATTTTCATTTTTGCAGCCCTACAGCCATAGCTCTGACCTTCCTGCATAATTCAGGGAATCACAGAATGGTTTGGGTTGGAAGGGACTTTAAAGACCATCCAGTTCCAATCCCCTGCCATGGAGGGAAATAGGAAGTGGAACTTTCAATTAGAACTAGAATTCAATAATTTATCTCATTTTCATCTGACTGATGACAGACTATATTCTACACCACAAAGGGTTTTGGTGTTTTTGGGGATTTTTTTTTTTTTTTTTTAAATCTGGGAGCCATCAAGATGCCACAAAAAGACAGCGAGCTCCAGTTTGCCTTTTGCTGGCCATCTGCCATCCCTGGGATGGGAGTCAATAACGATCTGTCAAACAATTAACGTAGCTAATATAGAGTCCCAAAGAAACCTCATCTGCCAACCACGAGTTGCCACCAGTTGGAAATTAATGTACTGGAGCTTTTTGGTAGCACACCTGCCACCCAACCAGATGGAAAGATGATGATTAATGAGGGAAACGACACGCAGTGATAATGAGTATTTAGGCATACCCCCCCTTTTTGCCAGGTACAGGGGTGTGACTGCACTGTGTAGGTGACATGTCACCTGCTATAGCTGCTGAGATGCCACACAAACCCACTGCTCTCACTCCACGTGCCTCTCCTGTCCATGGTGAATCCAGAGACGTTCTGGCTTTTCTGCTGAAATTTTCATTTCCATCCCTGCAGCAAAGAGGAGAAGGGTGCAGAATACTAATGCAGCTTGTGGAGTCCAGGAGCAGGGCATCTCCAGTCCTGCACGTTCCTCTGGTGGCTCTTGAGGGCTGAAAGGGCTCTTTTGGTTGCAGGGTCAGGCTTTGTGAGCAGCACAAGCTGCAGAACTGCACCCTGCGATCCATTCTATTTGAGCTCCAGCATGACAGGACAATTTGGGAAATCAGTTCATGTATGACTTAGGAATTCCAGATGGAGTTGAAGGCTGTGTTACAATGACCTGAATGGTTCTGTGGCCAGGCCCACGTTGAGTCCAGGTGGGGAACAGCCCACAGGTGTCTACCTGGGGACGAGTCAGTCTTTAAAGCCGTTGTGTGGAAGAGCCTTAATTTGGGGAGAACAAAAGAAGAACAGAATCGTCGATATTGCTGCTTTTCTCTGAGCTCTCTGCAGGGTTCTGAGGGCTCAGAGAGCCTCCTTTCAGCACAGCCATGCAGAGATCAGTGATTAGTGTCAGGCCCGAAATTTGGGAAGCCTGCAAAATTCAGAAGAGATGCTCAGAAAGAAAGGGGAGCTGAAGCGGAAAAGAAAAGTGGTGGGTTCTGGTTTTAGGAGGAAGACATCTCCTTTAGTGTTGGGATCAGCCAAAACAGAGAAGTTTTCTACAACGCTGAGAAAAGGAGTGTTTGTATCTTTGTTTATGAACCTCTTAGGCTTCTCTTCAATTACCCAAATACATTAGTGAAGGCAGACAAAAAAAATCAGAGGCAAATTCAGTCTCCATGAAACGCTTTTTAATTCCTGAGTCTCTCTCCGTGCATTCAAACGCAGACAGCTGCTGCTCCGGGCTGGAAACGTTCAAGGCTTTTGAAATTCATGGAAATTGCTGAGAAATTCATGGGAACTGCTCCCTCCTGTGGAGCAGCTGCTGAGCAGGAGCTGTTTCCCACCTCCTGGGATTGCAGGGACCATGGGCCACCGTTGTCACCAGAGCCCAGGGTGCCATGGGTGGGTATGAAACTCCAGGTGCCATCCTGGGAAGGTCCATCATGTCCATGTGGAGAGCTCTCCACATCAACACCCACCAGCAGGCAGGTGGGAAAGGCAAAAAGGAAACTGCCCATCACTGTGTGGTAGTGAAAATGATGAATTCCTCTGCAAGGATGAAACAAAGTCATTGTTTGCCAAATCCTGGTGGGAATGGATGGGGCAGCTTCCACCTCTCGGAGCCAGGGGCTGTGCATGCTTTGTCCTGAGTTTTGAGGTTGGCTTTGCCTCATGGAAGACTGGACATAAATTGCTGTACAATGAAAATATCGGATTTCACAGCACGGTTTGTGTCACTGGAGAAGTCAGACAGCTGAAACTTCAGGAACAGGAGTTGAGGCGTCTTGCCCTCCTACATTGTCCAGTGATTCCCTGATGATAGGAGTGATGAATACCATGATGATACCATGATGAAGGAAAAAGCCCTAAAATCTCCAATCCAGGGCATCCTTCGGGCAGTGTGGCCTGGATTCAGGGTTTTATTATCTGTTTCTCTGCCTGGGGGAACTGGGAACCTGCCACTGGCTGGGCACTCTGGCAGGGAAAGCCCCAGTGAGCAGTTCAGCTGCTGAGGAGCCAGGAAATCCAGATGTGCAAAGGTCACCTCTGACCTCAACAGCCCATCCTGTCTTATCACCTTTCAGACTGTACCTGACACCAGAGGAGACCAGTTTGGGAGGGTAAATATGTCACAGGGAGGCTAAAAATTATCACCGGACACATGGAAGTTGTTTAATGACATTAAATACATCATGATTAGAATAAACTTGCTGTTGAGTTTCATCTAAATGGATTCTCTCCACCCTCCCATGAGCAGCAGATCCTGCTTGGGCAGGTTCAAGTGTGGAGTGGGCAAGTTGAAAGGAAACCCAGGGAGTTGAAGCAAGGTACAGTGATTTTTAATTCATTTTCCAATTATTCTTTCCACTTTCCCTCCTCTTTCTCTTTCCTCCCTGAGCAGCAGTTAATCAGCACCTTTGAGCATTCATTTCCTCCACTGCAGAAACTCTATGGAAAGGTAGAACTATATAGGGAGAAAAATAATAAAAAGTAAAATATATGATATTGGCATACTTATGCCCAGCAGCATAATTTATAATGTATTCCTGCTCTTGTCAAACACAAAATTCAAATTTAGAAGGATGTGCAGGAGGCAGAATAGATGAGAACTTAATAAAAATACCTTCTCAGAAGCAATGAAGAGACCATCATGTCAATGCCCCACAAACTAGGCAGAGAACCTAGGCAGAGTTAAAAGACAGCAGAGCGATTTTCTCTGCAGGATATCGTGGTGAAAGAAGAAATGTTGGGAAACAAAAATGAGTGTAGACTCGTGGTGTTGTAGTGGGAACCCTGAGAGACCTCTGGGCCAGGCTGTGGAAGCAGGTGCAGGCTTGGAAAAATCCTGTATGCTGACTGGGGAGAATTCCAATGATTTTGCCACTTCTGAAATGAAATGGAATGGTTTCAGAAAAGATGTTTGCTCCTGGGAGAAGTCAAGAGCTGTCTCAGTGCTCAACGTGTCAGAGAAATGCCAGAAACAGGGGTTTTTCAGTGCTGAAAGGAATCAAGGCTCAGTTCCCAGACCACCTGAAGGAAGAGGTGAGTTATTTCTTGTATCAGCCATGGAGTTTTGAGGGGACATGGACCAAAAACACCAGGTGAATGAGGAGGTTTCCATGGTTTGAAATGCAATATTTCTTAAAGCACTTCTGCAAGATACATGTTATTGTTAGTCGTTTACCAGAGCTAAAGAAATTGTTTGTCTTTGGGTTTTTGAAGGAATGACACAAACCCACACACAGAGTCCAGTGGGGTGTTTCATCTGCTCTCCTGATGGAGAACATGGACATTCCCCAATGTCTGCAAGGCAGAGAACTGTCAGTGCAATAAAATACTTGTAAGGGTGTCTAAAGCCAGAATCCCAGATTTCTGAATCCCAGAATCCCTGAGGTTGGAAAAGCCCTTGCATCCCACCCTGTGCCCAATGCCCACCTTGTCCCCCAGCCGAGAGCACTGAGTGCCACAGCCAGTCCTGCCTTGGGCACCTCCAGGGGTGGTGAAATGCTTGAAGATGATGTTCTGGCCAGGAGCTTCTGTAAAAGTGAACAACCTAAAAGGGAAAACTCAAACATTAATTAAGAACAAAATGTAGATGGTCAAATATATAAATTAACAAAAGAAATAACTCTCTAGGGGTTGGAAAGCAGCTGGCTGACCCCATTATTTAAAATGAAAAGGAAATTCTGTGTGTATGCTAAAAAAGGATCAGAAAACTCAGCACCAGTTGATAGAGAAATGTTGCCAAAAATTATTTGAAGATCACATAGGGAACAAAAAAGGAGGCAGAGGAAAGTCTCCAGAATGAAATACAGTCAACAAGATTTCAGAAAGGCCAGGCTTCAGTAGGTTTTGCAAATTCTTCAAAAGCATGAATTGCCCTGGGGGTTGCAAGGACCAAATGTTCAGGTTTTCATAAAGACGCTCCCAAAGGCTTTTCCTGGGAGTTGGTGCCTCAAGGGTGAAACCGAAGGCTGAGGAACGTGGAGCAGACGCCGTTTCACAGAGCTTGGCTCTTCACTGGGGCAAGAGGCAGGGAGTGCCTTCAGCACGAGGACAAACGGCCAGGGATTGGGAAGGAGGAGCTGAGCCCTCCAAAATCCAAACTAATATCTTGGCTGTGCGCAGGAGGTGCTGCTCTAGACTCGGAAAAAATCGGTGGATTCCATTTTAAATGCATTCAAGAGGCTGTAGGATTTGATATAAATTTGGAATATCCATAGGTTCTGATGGGTCGGGGTGTGCACAGTGCTCAGTGTTTCCCATGTATGATCTCAGAGATGGATGGAAAGAAAGGGGATTTAATTGTGTTCTCTTCTGTGCTGGGTTGTGGCAAAACCAAAGTCTAATTAATGGCCTGGAGTAAAATTGGATGGTGGCAAGGACATGGTCATCTTGAACTGTAAGTTTTTTTGCTCACCTGGTCTTTGCCCATTTCAATGGGGAAGGCAATTCCAGATTAAAATTCAAATTGAGGAATGAAAATGAAACATTTTACTCAGAATGAGGAGTGGGATGTTTCAACAGCTTCAAATCCATTTATTTTTCTGGAACAGGGAGCTTTTTCCATGCTTTATAATTTTACTTTTTTTTGTTGGTTTTGTTTTTTTTTTTTTTTTTGGTGTCCTACAGAGTTTTTTGATGAATTAGCATGTCGATTTAAAAAAAAAAAAAAGTGTTGGCGAGTTCTCAATCTGTTCTGTACAAACAATTCCGAAAGCCTCGGGATGTGGCTGGCAGTCCTGGATCCATTCTTCGATCCCGAGATTTCTGCCATATGTGGAACTGCTCGGTGGAGAGTAGAACATCTGATCAGCTGCAGGAGGAACCAACACAGCACAAAGCAGGGCAGTGGCTGCTCAGCTCTGCCATGAAAACAAGGGAGCCAGGGAATCCAGGGGATGAGGGTCACCGTCATTTTTCCTGGCTCAGGGATGAACTGCTGGGGGATTTATCTCCATGGAGAACTGTGGGATAAGGACCTATGAAGGTCAGGCTGGATAGAGCTTGGAGCAACCTGGGCCAGTGGAAGGTGTGGGACTGGATGGGCTTTAGGATCCCTTCCAACCATTTTGTGATTCCATGATTATATGAACCAGCTCAGGGGTGGCTCAGCTGCTCCTTAAATCTCTAGTTGGTACATTCTTTTACTTACAGATTTTTATTACATTTATTACAGGTTTTGCAGAAGTCAGGACATGATATTTGTCCCACCACAGGAACTGCAAATCAGCCACGAGCACTGGTGGGAAGGGAAAGAGTATCCAGATGGAGATGGTTTTTCCACCTATTAAAGCACCACCCAGTGGAGGTCAGCAGACTGTGAGGAGCAGCAAAGTGTCCTCTCAATGCTAAACAGTGCTTTTAAATACTGAAATTTCCACAATAAGAGAAAATTTCAGATGGTTATGTGCTCCTAGAGCAAGGAGGAAAGAATATTTATCATAACACAACAGACCACTGAAAAAAAGCAAAAAATTCATCTGGATCTAAAAAAAAAAAAATAATTCATATTTATGTTTCAAATATTTCCACTCCTAGTGTTTTTCTTGGTATAGCGAACTGCAGAAAGCATTTTGAGAATCATTTTCAAGGCACTCCGAGTTTGGAAGCAACAGTTCAAAAGATCCCAGTGAGTGACCTCTTAGCCTGGCTTTTTCTTCAGAGAAATAAAAGAAAGTCAAGCTTGCAAAATCAAACTTACCCAAAAAGTCCCTGGGAAGCAGGAGCTGGTAAGGAATGCACGTAGAGAAATGCAATGGAGCAGTCCAAGGACATTCCCTCCTCCTTATTGACCTGAGCTCCTCTGTGCCAGCACGGCCTCCCTGCCTCTCCCTCTTGGATGGGCACACAAACATGAGCAAGGAGAGTGGGACTCGTTTTTGGGACTCAAATTTAAGCCCTCAAATGTAAATGGGTGCATTGTGTCCCATCTGCTCCAAGGAGAACTGGGAATCACTGGGCACACGGAGCACATGGAAAGATGTAGCTTCTCCCTGAGCCCTGCGGTGCCTTCCTTTTCCATGAGAATTCCAGCCCCACAGCCCATCCCCAAGGGCTTCTCACATCTGTAGGACAGCTGTTGGCAGCTGCATGGCACTTACATCTCTAGGGGGTGAGGTAGCAGCTCCATCACCAAGGTCTGGCTCCACAAGGGCCATGTGGGAGCATCCCTGGGGCTGTGCTCTCCCAGGGCTCCACACCCAGCTGGACACAGCAGGAATCATCCCACGGAACACATTCCTGCCTCAAAGCCTCCTGCAGACACATTGTTTTGGTCTCTGCAGAACAACCACACATGTTTCTTCACCAACCTCCACCTCTTCCACCCAGCCAGAGCAGGCGCCTTCTCCATGTTGTCCTGGAGATGACTGGAAGCAGATGGAGAAGGGCATGGATCTGCCCTCATTTTCCATCTGGCACCATCTACTTTTAGCTCCACCACTCCCTGGGAGTGTTTTAGGTGTCCTGGCTGGCTCTGTGTCCTCCACAGAGCTTCACCACCATGTACCACACAACTCTGAAACTTCCCAGCTTTTCTTTGGATTCTTTTATATTCAGATAAAAGTGGATGATGATGGATTGATGGCTGCTGCATATGCTGTATTGATGCAGCTCGTAAAAAGTGATAGGGATTCTTGCTAGCTTTTCTAAACTACATTTGGATACGTGTGATCGTGGTGCAATAAACCCCCAAATTTTCCCAAGTGGAGATTGTTGCAGAAAGGCCCTTTTTTTTTTGGCTGCCATAAATGCAGACCTATTGTGTCAGAGGCAAAGAGCTCAGCCAATACAGACATAGGGATGTCTGGTTAAATATTTGCAAATATCCTCATCCAGAAGCAGTTTCTGATCTCGTGGTGGGACCTCCAACCTGCATTTATTAAGCCATGGCAGTGTGGAAATGCCTCGTTTTATTTCACTCCTGTAAACCAGTGGAACATTTCTTTGTGCTGGTAGGAGTGCCTTCGTCTGAGCAGGCTCTCAATGGCTGCACATGCAAAGTTATTGTTTATTTCCTCCTTTAGAACTGATCTATCCATTTATAAACTCATTTGGAAAAAAAAAATCTAATCTATTTCTTCAGGTTTCTGCCAGCTGAGGAGTGATCCTTATTTGGGGCAGATAGTGATAAATAATAATAAAATAATGATAAACACATATGAGGTGATTTTTTCGTGTATTGTTTCATGATCCAATGGAAACACAGGCCATGAGAATAGAGAACATAAGAGACAACAACCCAGAAACATCCATGGAAGTGGCATTGCTCCAGGAACAATCCCAGGGATAATTAATTCTAAAGCCATCTGCAAATCAGGACCTTGGGATTGAGGAAAAAGCAGACTGATAATGACTAAACACTTGAAAACCTTTAGAAATGACCTCAGCAGCACCTAAAGCTGGAGTTGTAGCTGTTGGGATGTTCAGGAACGCAAATGGGACAGGTGTCACAGCTTTTAAATCCCACCTTTTAAACTGGGAGTAACACAGTGTTTGACACATGTGGCACCTGCAGAATATTTATATACACAGCTAATTTTATATATGCAACGAATATGATATATGAAACTAATGAACAAGCACAGTTCTTCAAAGAAATGTATGGAAAGGCTGAATTCTCCTTCTGCCCATATGACAGTCAATAAAATTGCACACTGTGAGCCTTTTCCCACCGTAATGAGTGCTCCAAATGTAGACAACACACAAAAAGCAGGGTATTTATGAAGCCTCAACCCAAAGTCTGATTTGCATTTAGGCATCCTCCTCTAAACCCAGTTTTCTTGGAAAATTTCAGTCCAGAATCCATTTTCAGGTGCAATTGCTAATATCGCTTTATTTAGTTAGTTAGTTAGTAATGTGTTTGTTTATTTATTTATTTGTTTGTTTGTATTTTATAGTTCCACCTCTGAATATCCAAATCATTTCTGCCCAAGGGAGGCTCCCCCTCCCCTTCCAGGCTGCCCCTTGGCCACTCTGTCACCTCCCCAGTCTCAGGGCTTTCACCCCAGTGTGGTTGAGCAGAACATGCTGGTGTGTCCCAGCACATTCCCCGGCTCAGGCACCTTTTGGCAGCTCTGCCAAAGCCTCTCTTTTCCCAGCCCGCTGTTTAATTTAGGAACAATGTGTTAGGCTGAAAGGAGGAGACGGAAAAATAAGGGACTCCGAGAACGTCAATGTGTGAGATTGGGCTCTTGGCTAAAACAGGACATGAAATTTAAGATCTTCAAGGAGATGAGGGGAGTTTTAGCCATTTAATGCAAGCAGGGACACCAGGGACTCAGATGGAATACACTGCTCTTTCCTGGATAAAACAAAAAGGATAACAACTGTTTCTCAGAAACAGTTTTTCCCCATTGAAATATTAGTTCATTTTTAATGTCATGAATCATACAATGTGGTTTCTTTGTCCTAAAGACTGCTAAGACTGCAGATTTCAGTTCCACTTCGAGAGCAGCTCAAATTTTTAATCTCTTTTCCTTAGTCTGAGTTCAAGAGAACAGTGAAAATTTGAAAAGAAGCAACAGACTGAATATTTAAAACTGATGATGTGAGATCTCATTAACCACGCATCTGTTTATGACACCTCTCCAAAATGTTTCTATTAAAAGGAAAAACACAATTTGAAGAGAATTCTTCATCCTTGAGTTTGAAATCTGAAAATTCACATTGTTTTCAGTAGGGCTTCTTATCCTTATAAACCCTTTTGGGCTTCTCATGACATGTGGGAACAAACACCAAAATTCCATGCTCATAATTATTGACAACCTGGTTTAAAGTCACTATTCCTATTTGGTTTTGAAAAACTGGAACATCCTGGTTGGAACACAAACCCTATCATGAAATGTTACAGAAGAATTTGCAGCTCCTCCAGGAGTGGAAACATCTCCAGGAGGAACAATCAGAGACAAATCCAGTGAACCCACCTAGAACCTCCTCCTAGAGACCTGTGAGTTTCTGGCCAACAGCTGGTGCTCAGCTCTGGGCTAGAACTTCCCCTCAGGAGATCCCACCACCCTTTGCAGCCATTGATGGTTCAGTTTGGTCAGATATCCCTCAAGATCTGGAAGATTTACACCCACTTTTCTTTTCCTTATGTCCAGGCTATGTGAGAAACACAACAAAGGCCCAAGGTCTCCTCAAAGTGTCTTGGACTTTTATCCCAAGTCCCTCAGTTGTTTCACAGAGATGTTGGTTAAAAATGGTTGAATGATGGTTGAATGAAGTTAATTTTGTAGGAGCCTGAGATTTCTCCTAGAAGGACAATACACCTTTCAAAAAGTCCAGTTAACAGAATTAGGCCTGCAGGTTTTACAGCAGAAATTCAGGAGAGCTGGGATTGTCCAGTCTGGAGAAAAAAAGCTTTGAGGTGACCTAATTACAACCTTCCAGTGCCTGAAGGAACCTGCAAGAAAGATGGGGAGAGACTCTTTCCAAGGGTTTGGAGGGGTAGGACAAGAGGGAATGGATTCAAACTGAGAGAGGGCAGGGAGAGATGGGATATTGGGAAGGAATTCCTCCCTGGGAGGGTGGGCAGGGTCCGGGATAGAATCCCCAGAGAAGCTGTGGCTGCCCCATCCCTGGAAGTGTCCAAGGCCAGGTTGGAGCACCCTGCCTAGTGGAAGGTGTCCCTGCCCATGGCAGGGGGTGAAACAAGATGATCTTTAAGGTCCCTTCCAACCCAAATCATTCCATCATTCTATGATTCCATGATGGTTAAACCCAAGGTGGCACATCCAGAGCAGGAATGTCCCCAGCAAGGTGACACAGCTCGGGACTGGGCTGTGCAGGAATGTCTGCTGGCCAAAGCAGGATAAAGACAAATAATCCTGAGGGCTGGAGCAAATGGAGCCAGATGATGAGCGCTGGATGTCCTGGGAAGTGAAAAGGAATCAAAGCCTGGGTGATGATGGTTCCTAATGCACAAAAGGGAGGTGAGGAGGGGCCTGTTGGGTGGGGGCAGAGGAAGAAGGATGGCTCCAGGGACCTGCTGCTCTCTGGGAGTGAGGGCATCCAGCCTGAGCAGTGTCAGACAACTGCTGCTTAGTGCACATTTGGAGAATGAAGATGAAGAGTGGCAGAGGGAAACTGCAAAGGAAATGTAAGTCAAACAAAGATATATAGCTCCAAAGGATTATTACAGAGACCATGCAGGGGAATGAAGACAAATAAAGTCAGTCACTTGCTGAGCAGATATTAGACAAACAAAACTGAATACAGTGAGATAAGAAAGATCTACAGCACAAACAATGTCTGCAAAAGATTCCTTTAAATTAGGTAAAGAGCAACTGGTCTCTCCCTGCAAACAGATCTCTCTTTCCTTCCCCTCCTATTTCCTGCCCAGGTTTCCTTTTCACTCCTAAATCTGCTTGTTTTTTATAATTTTCATTCTCACTTGCCCCATTGCTCTCAGATATTTACATATTGTAATATCTGGCCAAGAAAAGACCCATAATTTGGGATTAGATCCTTTTCCCCTATAGTAGCATTGCTCTGCTAAAGGTCAGGATTTGTGAACAATACAAGGGCAGCACAGGAAATGGTTCAATTAATTGTAATCATCTGCCAGAGATTGTGCTCTTCTCAAGTGCAGCAGCCCCAAAGAGGATGATAAATGGCATATAAAACAAGGGAGGGTTCTCACTGGCTGCCCAAACGAGTGACTTTTGGTTCTCCATGGTAATTTCTCTCATCTCCTATTATGGAAGAGCTCTCAGTTACATTTTGGGCCAAGGACATGGCTTAATGTAGAGATGTGGGGACAGAAGAGCTTATTATCATCATCATCTAATGTGACCTTTCACTGAGCAAGGGCAAACACTTCCTCTTGAGGAGAGAGCACAGCTATTCTGGTTTAGAATCAGCACCGGGGTTCATTCCCCTTTGAAGGGATCGGTGTTTGGGGAAGGAAGTTGGGAAGTAAAAATGAGAGGCCAGGAGGGGGAACGCTGTGAAGGAAGGATAATTGAACGTGGGACCCAGGTGAGGTCAGAACTAGAGGAGCCAACATTGACCTTAACAACACAAGCTCATGGAGATAATCAATAGGAGCTCCAGAGCTTTTCCTGCAACTGGAGCTTCCAGTTTTCTGGAAAAGATCAAGGGCTGTCCCTCAGAACGATGCTCAAAGATGACTCCAAGCAGGAAGTCAATCAGTAAGGAAGAATAAAGATTTTGGGGTGGAACTGAATGCAAGTTTTTTCTTCTGTATTCTTTCCAAATTATATTTTCTTATAAACTGTTTGAAGTTGTTTCAGCAACGCAGAAGGCAATTTCTCACCACAAAGTCTGTGACTGTTTAGGCTGAGAGAAACTTCCCAAATTCTCTTCCCAATAAAACACAGAGAGTTCAGATGTGTCTTCTCCACCACCAGTTTTGAAGATACCTCAAAAAGCTGGCATATCCACACGTCCAAAGGCAGAGAGAGGCAAAGCTTTAATTGTGGCCCAATTAAAAGGAACCATCCTCTGGCCAAGGCTGACTTTGAGTCGCTCATTGTAATACCACTTATCTCTTGAGGCCTTTCCCCTTTCTTCCTCTCCACAGCTGAAATCTGTGGAGGATGAACTTTTGAACCTCTGTTTCATAAAAAATAAAACAGCTGAAGATATTCTCAGCTTCACTACAGGGAAGACAAGATATTTGTCTCAGTGCAACATGACCTACCCGGAGTGAGAGTCTGCAATGTTTCTGCCCTGAACAAGGCACAGAAGGTAATAGAAAATGGGACAGATTCACTCGGGGTGTGAATGGCATGGATGAAAACTGATTAACCTGAAAATGCCTTCTGGATTTGCTTTCAATATATCCCAATGAGAGAGAGTTTGCAATTGGACCCCTGAGGATTGTTCTGCATGTTTTCTCATCTTCCTGTCCTGCAGAGTGGCAAAAAAAGAAAACAAAACTCAACTCCCCTGAACCCAATGACACAAAACTTTGAGCTTCAGAGGGTTTGAAGAGGTTTTGAAAAAAAGTTTCACCGTACATATATAAGAAATAATTCTGTGTATATGTGATACCAGGAGGACCAAACCCTCAACCACCAACACCGAGAGAGAATCCAGAGCTGCTACAAAATGCTTACAGCTGCAAGGAGGAAGGTGTTAGCTACACTCCCTCAGTGCAGCTCTTATCACCTGTACACGAGATTATCCTGAGACTAAAATCCTCAGAATTGCAGCTGTTATTATGGAAAGGAGAAAAGCATTTGTTGCACAAAAGGTGGGAAGAGAATGGATGCCATAGAACAGCCCTGAACATCAGTTAGCAGCAGCCAAGCCTTTATTCTTCAGGCTGAAAGAAAACTCTCGAGCTAAGTGGTAAATGAAATAGTCACCACATCAAGAAACTACAAGAAAACATAATGATATTTATTCAGGCAAATATGTCATGCCCGCATTACTTTTCCTCTAGTGTTGCTGCTGGAAAGGCAGCTCAGAGAGATGGTGTGAGGGCCCAGGAGTCACTGCACAGCCCTTCCAGACATATTTAATAAAACACATAAAAATAGATGGGAGCACACAACAGCTTTGCAGATTTTGAGGTCCAAAGACTCTCGGTGAAATACTGTGGCTCACTGCTCCTCAAGGGTGATTTTTATGTGAGATCAGATCCAAGCTGTTCGCTACAAATAAAGCTTTTGATAGGCACAGGACTGAAGCATGTGGAAAAAATGTTTGAGTTCCCAAACTTTAAAAAAGATATTATCCCTTGCATAAAGAGAAATCATAACCCTCCTTCTCTCAGCGACGCTTCCCTTAGAAGAACACTGGGTTTAATTCTCCTAAACTCTCCCCTCACTGCCCATCCCACTCCAGCTCGGTGCTTTGTTCGGAGTGTTGTGCATTTCATGATTGTCACGCTCAGGATGGGTTTCTGTGCTCACTCAGCAAAGGAATGATGATTTGCTGATATTAATTAAAGCTGACTGCAGGAAGAAGCAGGATCTGCCCCAGGTAGACTGCAGGTGTACTCTTTCCCCCCAGCTGGAAGAGAATGGCCTAGGTAACTCATCAATGGGTTCTTTTCTAAGGACCTTTCAAGGCTGAGTTTTGCTGGGAAGCCTCTCTTGGTGCCAGGGACACGTCCAGGAGCAGCGCTGGGAGCTCGGGGAGCTGCTGCACACAGCTCTGTGCTGTTTGCTCACCTCCCTTCCAGAGCTCTCTTTTCAAAGCTCAAAATGGGGTTTGTGTCTTTATCTACAGATGAAGAAGAAATACGATTTAGCAAAAGTGCAGCTACGGAGTTCCATACAGGTTTCTTTTGCAAACAGAGCTAATTTTCCTTCAGAGCACTGCTGGTGAAGGTTCCCTGATGTGTATCCAAGAAAACTGATTATTCCTAATGGAGTTTTATATTTTGCCAGGGAGAAGTTTCCAGACAGTTTTGCAATCAATGCCACTGGTACCAAGAGTTTCTCTCAGAGACAGGATGAGTCTGTAGAACTCAGAGAAGTTCCATTTCATTTTCCTTTGGGAATATCCTGGTCCATCTACTCTCAGTTGAGAGCTGACTGCTCCACTCCTGCACTCATAGGAGAGGCAGCAGATTTTATTTCTTTGTATCTTATCCATCCTAAAAGGATTACATGAATATGTCCCAGAGGAAATGGAGGATAAAGAGAATTTGTAGCCATTCTTTCTCACCACTTGTTAACTGTGGAACCTAATTAATGGATTATGAGACAGCATCATTGGAGTATTTCCATTCAGACTTGTGGAATTTGGAACTGATTTATTTCCTTGCACTGTACACAAGGTTTTCTTCCCAACAGAACTGTCACTGAGGATATCTGATGAAAATCTCAGCCTGCCTTGCTCTGGTCCCTTTGTTTGCAGCTCTGCTGTGGTGGCAGTTCCCTCTTTACACCATTGTGATTTGCCTTGTGCCTCACTGTTTACTCCTTGTTTACTCCTTGTTTACTTCTGCTTCATATTCCTTGCTAAGTCCTTCAGAGATTTTCACAAGTTGAAGGTCAGACCTTGAGAATTGGCTTTTGTCCCTGTAGACTTAATTTTGGATAATTGTTTAACTTCTCTGTGCCTTCTGTACTTTTCTTCTGTGGGTGGAGCAAACAGAGGTGTCCTTGTCTTCCTCCCTTTATTGGAAATTTAACTGCTGGTAAATGAAAATGACTCCGTGGAATGTGTTGAGGTTGAAACAAACCAGTGAACGCAAAATGCACTTGAAATGACTTGAAACAAGCAATTTGAAAACAAGGAATAAAGTTTGGTTTTTTGCTTTTCCTGAAACACAAGAATAAATCCACCTTTATTTTCTTGCACACAGACGTGTATCAAACGGCAAAAATTAGATGATTAATAAAGAAATGATAGTGGGATTCAAAGCAAACCCTCAGAACCTTTGCAGCCCTTTACAACAGGAACTTAGAAGGAGTTTTTTAAAAAGACCTTTATAAACCCTTCCATGAACAAACAATTCAGATAATATTTGTTGGCAGAAGAATTTGAGGAAAGCAGGAAACTAAATGAGCTATTTCAGATTTCTCATCCAGTTTTCATAAAATGGTCAATTGGCCTAAACAACCAAAGAAAAATCAGTTCTTTTGTTGGCTGCATAAAAACTTGTAACATCCTTTCCTTTTCAGCTCATTAGGTCTATCTATCTTCTAAAATCCAAAGTGCTTCCTTTTCTTTCCCCTTATTTGTCCAGATTTACCCCTTATTTACTCCATTCCTACATTACATACTTCTTTATTATTCTCTTGCCCTTATTTATCAAGATTTTGACTTTGACCACCAGGATGGGAACCAACAGCACGTATGGAAATCAGCTCAAAAATGGAAATGGAAACCCCAGCAATAAAATTATGGATAGAGGAAGAAAAATAAAAGACCAAAGAGCAACAACAGCCCCTCTTGTCTGTGTCAGAGTGACCACACTGCTGAGTGGCTGCACCTCCAACATCTCCATCATTGGCTGTGGGAATCTGGAGATGAAGTCCATGTAGGTCCGCTCAGTGGCTGCTCTTCAAAATGTGAGCCAAACCAAGAGCTCAGGGACAGGAGGCAGCTGCAACAAGGACACTCACACAGGTCCTGAGCCATTTCATGATGTGCAGCATCACTAATCCCAGGGCTGGTTTCTATAGAAGTTGGCCCATGGCAGGAGCTGGGAACTGTGTGATCTTGAAGGTCCATTCCAACCCAACCCTTTCCGTGGTTCCTGAAAATGTGTCCAGAATCTTTAGTTACCAGATAAACACCACCCTTAGGAAGATAAAGAGGGGTCTGGAGTTGGAGTGGCACCCAAAAAGGTGCCAGGTGTTGGAGTGACACCCAAAGAGGTGCCAGGTGTTGGAGTGACACCCAAAGAGGTGCCAGGTGTTGGAGTGACACCCAAAGAGGTGCCCTCTCCTAAGGCCTGGGTGCATGTGATGCAGTGCAGGGTGTCCCTGTGTCCTGGAGAGGTGACTTTGGGATGTGTGCCAGCCCCACGGAGCAGCTCTGCAGGGCTGCAACCCAAACACGTGGGACTGGGGCTGAAACACTGGGATTAAGGGCAGAGAATACAAATTAACCCACAGATTTATTTCACACACTGACATCATAAACAAATATTGATGGTTTCCCGTGGTGTGATACATCCTTAGTCACTGTTCCTCAGCTCACTCGGAGCTTCATCATTTTCCCTTCAGTGCTTCCAAATGGATGATTTATCCCACACTGGTGGCAATGTTGGTGTGTTTACAGGCTTCGGGTAGCTAACAGATTGTGCAGCACTGGAGGAGCAACGTGGGGACTCGCCATGCCTGATTGTCCTGCTCTTCACCTTTATTTTCTTCTTGGTTTTTGGGCAGCAGAGTTTTAAAGACAAGAAGAAAACTGTCCCAGCTTTGCAGCGAATGGGAACATCGTGGCTGTGGGTCTTTGGAATGGCTCTTGAATAATCCCAGCTCTGGACTCACACAATCTCGTGGAAATTGAAATATTCCCAGTTAAGCTCCATAACCATCGAATTAATTGGATGGTTTTGTACTATTTCTGATTTTTTTTAAAAAAATCTCTCCTGTGATATAGCAGTCTTGAAATTTAAATAAATAAAATGCAATAATGCTGTAAGTTTTCTGTGCAGAGAGAATAGTGCTCAGGTAGCATGAGTGTAATGGGTTTTGACTGAAATTATTGGAAGGATTTTATTCCACTGTTTCCACCTTATTATGTGGAATTATCTCCAGATTTCTGATTTAATTTCTTGACATTAACACGGCATATAAATTAGAAGCCACTTTATGAAGTGAGCTCTGCTGAGGGCTGGGAGTTAAGAATCAAACTCTACCCCGATCAAAATGCTCACAATTTGCTCTGTAACACTTGAGTTTTCCTACAGGACTCAAATAAGGAACTAAAAACTTTCTTCCACACTTTGAAAACTTCAGACATGAAAGTGTCCCTAATTGTGCTGTCTTCTAATACTATCTTTGAGTCGGAAAATGAACCAAAGGCTGCCAAAAGGTTTAATTTGCTCTTTTGGAAGCAATATGTTCAAAAGTGGAACTCACAGTTTGTTTCAAATGAGGGGAAAACCAGATAAATCAACAGAAAGGGAAACTATTTTGCCCTGATTATTGATCTTGGGAAAAGGAACCTTTTAATTAAACCTCCCATTTGCAATTTATGGCTCCAGTTTTGCATGAGCAGGGGTTGGTATGAGATGAAGGATGTCCGTAAGAGACCTGCAATCACACTTGGGGACTGCTCACTGTTAAGGGACAAAAGAGCCAAGAAGAAACTTGTTCCTTAACACCTGCTTGGAATTCCACTGGGGTTTTCTCCCTTGCTCCTTGTTCATTTAGCCTTCTGAGGAAACTGGGATTGGAGGTAGGTTCTCTCTACCCATCCTCATCCTCCTCCAAGGCAGCAGGGACATCCTCCCCAGTACTCCTGCCCTGGCAAGGAGCCCAAAGCTCAGTTCTTTTCCTTATTTTCCCCTCCAGGTGACAGCAGCTGGGATTTCTGGGTGGGTTTCTGTGTAGAAATGCAAGCATCCATCTCCTGACCTACCCTGAGCAAAGCATGGCCCCTGGGCTGAGCTCTGGCACCTCTCCTTCTTTGGCAAACCCTCCAACATCCCCTCAGGCACCTTTGGGGAAGGATTTCCCCCTGATATCCAATCTAAACCTCTCCTGGTGCAACTTGAGGCTGTCTCCTCTCGTCCTACAGCTTGCTGCCTTGTCCTAACCCTGTGCAAGCTCCAGCAGCTCTGGCCCAGCTGCATTCTCATTTTCCAGGGCAGAGTGGGAGAGGAATTGCAGTGTCAGCAGTGTTTGGATGCTGCCATCGTAGCAGCACTGCATTAATAACTGTAATAGGATTGCCAGGAGCCCAGATAACATCTGTCAGCACATTTGTAGGAGCACCTATTCCCCAAATAGTGCTGCTGAGGGATGTAGTCACAGCCTTGTTAGCTGGCAGTGCTGTTGCATGATTTAATTCCACAGGTGCCTGTAATTCCAGAGTCCAAACCCACCCTCCACCAGGAATCAGCGGGCACTTGGGCTGCTTTCACCCTCGCCCACTGCAGGGCACAATAACCCTGCTGCTCTCCATGCAGCCAAACAACTGGCTAAGGAATGTCCTTTTCAAAACACCAAACATTTGTGATTATTTTGGTTTGCTTCCTGCTTTTCTACGTTCCACTTCTCCTGCTTTACACGGCAATTTTTTCTTTTCCATATATGTGGGTGTAGGAAAAGAGTTGTTTTCCTTTAGTCCAAAAGTGAGATTGACATTGAAAAACATCAGCTCAATCAGTAAAGACCAAATTGCTTGAAATCATTAAAGCTGTGGGACATTACAGGAGTGGGTATTGTTTTCACAGGCCCAGAAATCTTTTGACAAAATGCTGTTCCAACACTTTTTTTTTTTTCCTCCTCTTATCTAAATCGTAAACATTTGTGATTAGAACTCATGGATTGAATCTTTGGGAATAAATTATTCAGGTAATTGAGCTCCATTTCTGCTCATGACTGCTGTGATCTGCCCAGCTCTTATTATCATTAATAGCTGTTAATAATATGTTAATGATCAGGCCAGAGCTCTCCCTGCACTTGGCTGTTTGTGGCAGACTCACGAAATTATTGAATGTTCACTATTTAGTGAGGAACTGGTTATCTGAGTTACTCTTGTTTGATGACAGGCAATACAGAAAAATAACTAAAAAGTAGAAAATACAATTGTTGACATAAAATAGTGACAAATGAAGGAAGAACACCCGTGTCTCAATGACGTACCAAAAATTATTCATAAAAATACTAATGACTACTGAATGCTTCCAGGACTGGAATACATCCAGGACCAGAGTGGCGTCTGGAATTCCAAGAAGCACACGCAGGATTTGTTTGCAACAATCCAACAGCTCCATTAAGGAACGATTTGAGGCTTTTTCAGTGTGCAACACCCCTTGTAAAATGAGTTGCTGCATATGTGAGCTCATGTGCATCCAGAGCAAAGGCAAGTCTGAAGTGAATCCCTCTCTGATTTGCTGTTCTGTGACTTTTCCCGAGCCCTGGCACTTTATCAGCAGCAGCACAGCAGGATGGGAGGAGACACTCCCACACCATCCCAGGGTCTCCAGAGTTCACCATTCCATCACATCTATTCGTCACCTGTTTCCACAGCACTCACTGGAAGAGCCTGGAAAGGAGCAAATCCGACCTCAGGTCTCCTGGTGTTTCCCCCTGTGCTCACTCTGGGACTTCCACACAGTTACATTGCATTAATCTTGAAAAAAAACCAGATTTGCCTGGGATTTGGGTTTCTCTTTTGGGGAGTGGTAGAGTCATTGTTCTGGTAACATTTGGAAATCTCTAGACATTAGAAGTCAAATAACTCCCCTCGAAACTGAGGGGTTGGATTTCTCTGAGCTCTGTGGGAAGTTCCCACTGACAGCAGAGGGTCA
This sequence comes from Dendrocincla tyrannina, assembly GCA_035047865.1. Classification (NCBI taxonomy): domain Eukaryota; kingdom Metazoa; phylum Chordata; class Aves; order Passeriformes; family Dendrocolaptidae; genus Dendrocincla; species Dendrocincla tyrannina. The sequence continues at coordinate 2,347,938 of JAWWMP010000023.1, forward strand.
GAGGCTGGTCCTGCAAAATGTGTTTAATCCCCCAGGAATTACTGTGGAATGCAGCTCGCACTGGGGTGAAACGCTGGCAACAGGAGATGTCAGATACATGGAATGGAAAACAGGAGAAACAACAAACAGCATTCAGGAGCTCTGGGAGCCATTCCTGCCCAGGAACTGCAGGCAGGGGGGAAATCTTCACCTGAGCTACTTTTCAAAGCCAGTTTTTTGGGGGAAAATGATAGATCCAGGTGAATGCCAGGACTGCAGCTTCCCGCATCCCTGAGCCTGGAGCCAGGTGGTGGCACAGGTCAGACCCAAAGGACATTGTCACCCCGGGTGTGATGTGGCCCTGACTTCAATATAGCTGAGCCCTCACTCAGCAGTGTTTTTCCATTTCCATTCAGGGTGCTCTGTTACTCTGCACGTCTCCTTTATCACGTTTCCTACAGTTCCTGTCCTGGCTAGAACAGGAGGAAAAGGCAGGGAGAGAATCCTGGGGAAAACTGGGCTTCTTGCAGCAAAGGTGCCCAGGTGACACAGTCCTGTGTCCTGCCAGGGCTCTCTGCTCAGCTCTCAGCTGGTGTCAGCCTAAAAGAGAGCTGGACGGGCACTTTCTCAAGGGCATGTGGGGTTAGGACAATGGGGAAAGGCTTCCCACTGCCAGAGGACAGGGCTAGATGGGCTATTAGGGATAAATCCTTCCCTGGGAGGGTGGGCAGGCCCTGGCACAGGGTGCCCAGAGAAGCTGGGGCTGCCCCTGGATCCCTGG
>JAWWMP010000023.1:2375212-2396001 GCA_035047865.1 Dendrocincla tyrannina
CCTGCCATGGCAGGGAGTGGAAGGAGAGGATCTGGAAGGTCCTTCCAATGCAAACCATTCTGGGATCCCATGATCTCACAGGATGCACAGGTTCAGGTAGAAGTTTCCAATTTCTCCGTTCTCCCATCTCTCTCTGCTGCACTTCTGATTTCCAGGGATGAATCCAGAAGTGACGGTGTCTCTTCCTAAAAAGGTTTTATTTACTCCTCTCTTGACTCAATGCCACTCTGTTTCAGAAGTTCTGCTCAACTTCTACTTCTCTTGCAGCACAAAGGCAACCTGAGGGCTCTTAAAGACATCGTTAAATCTTTCATTTTCATGCCTTCCCAAGCCCCTGGAAATACATTTTATACTATGTGACATTGTAGTAAATACCATTTCTCTTAATGCAAGGAGCTCAGTCTCATCTTGCAAGGGTGGGAATGTGCTTAAAGAGATGGATGCTGAATAAATTAAAATGAGCTAAGAGAAGATGCTTCATAACCCTGGAAATATTGCAAGCATTATTTAAAGTAGTTAATATTTTTACAGCCTCGTGAATGCTAATCTCTGGGAAATCTCAGGTACCAAATATAGTTCTAATTCTCCCTTTTAGTTATCACAAACTGGAACTGTAAATTAATTTCAACACTATAAAAAGTAATAGAGACGTTTATTTTCTTAAGCAATCTGGCTTATTCAGCTGCAGACCAGATCTGAATTAATGGTCCTGCTATGCTGAATACAAAATTAGTGATAATGGGAAATGCAAGTAATGATAATATCTGCTGGAAGAGTTATAATGCTGGCCTCCAAATTTTTCTCATTAATATACTCCATTACTATTAAAAAATGATACTCAGCTTCCTATCTGGCACTTGAGTGCTTTTATGGTGACTTTTTTTTTATAAAATATGGCCCCTTTTGGTGTATCAGTACAGCCTGAGTGTGCTTCAATCTTTGGGGGATGTGTTAAGTGTAGAATTGTGGTGCCTGTTGTATTTCCATAATTCAGTCAGGAGAAGACAAAACCTCAAAAAAGCCACTGGATGTGACTCCGAACTTCAGCTTGGAGAGATGGAAGGAGTTGCTAAACCTTCTTTCCCTCATAAAAACTGGAAAGAATAGCGATCCCCAGCCAAGCCCCCGAGCACCCAGCTTTCCCTGGCCCACAGGAGAAGTTCCTTGCATTATAGATGGGGGTTTGTATGGATCTCCATGAATGTTTGCAGGGCTGCCAAGCAATGAGACAAGAATCAGCCCAGAGAAGGGCATGAGGACGCTGAAAATGTGATAACAAAGTGTGGAGAGTTAGAGACCATGGGAAGTTCACGTGAAGCTGTGAGAAAAAGTGGCTTCCTGTGCTGGATCCTGTTGTGCATCAGACACCAGCCAGAAACCTTTTCATTTTATATTTTATTTTATTTATTTGGTCTTTTATATTTGCTGCCAGTGACAAGGCATTGCCTGAGAGATTTATTGCTTGGCTTCTCTCCCTAATAGAGGCATCTCACAACACTTGCACCGTTCCTTGACTCACTTGGAGTTTATGAATTAAGGACTTCTACTGCAATAATGTGGTTTATCTAAAGGTGGCTCTGGCAGCTACAGGGGTGTCCAGGCATGGTGGGAGGGGGGGGTTGGACCCCTGCAGACCTGGTGGAGGAGTGGGATGAGTAGCCCAGTTCCTCCCAGCAGGCCCCACCAGCTCAGCCTGTGATGTCGCCAGGATGCTCAAGGGTTATTTGAGAGACTTTCCAAAGGGGCTGGGAATCACCCTGAGCTCGTGGCATTAAACAAAGGGCAGAGCAAATAGCAAAGGGAGAGCAAACTGATGCTGCAGCAGTAGAGCTGACCAGTTTTAATGTGAGGGTGTGCAGAGTATCACAGAATCATGGTGCTTTGGGTTGGAAAAGATCTCCAGGATCATCGAATTCAGCTGTTGATGCCCACCTTGTTCCCCAGCCTAGAGCACTGAGTGCCACATCCAGTCATTCCCTGGACACCTCCAGAGATGGGCACTCCAACCCTCCCTGGGCAGCCCCTTCCAATGTCTGACCACCCTTTCCAGGGGGAAATTCCTGAAATGATGTCCAACCTGATGGCCCAGACCAGATCCAGGGAACTTACTGAGGAGACTGGGATGGAGGGGAGGGCAGCAGCCCGGGATGGTGGTAACACCTTCTTCTTCCTAGAACCCAGTGGCTTCCCCATGGTTTTACACCTCAAGGTGGTTTTGTGGTGAACATGAAATATTTTGCACTCAGCAACATTTATTTTGTTTTCTTTGCTCTGGACTAACGAGCCTGAGTCAGGAAACCATGCAGGGAAAATCAGTATGCACAGTGCAAGCATCAATTTAAATCTACAAAGTTGCAGTGGGCTATATAAAGATTTATTAATCAAAACATTTGCAAAATATTGACTGCGTGTGTATGCTGTTAGGCCTGAGAGATCATCTCCAAAGTAAAGCTTGAATTAATCACTTCTTCTCATCCATTAATCTTTGAAGAATTAAGAAAAAAATACATAGGGGAGATTTGTGGATATTTTTCTAACTGTGTTTTTGGTAATTTCATTCTCTAATTGAAACTTATTTCCACTCAACAGTTGTCGTGGAGAGCTTAGGAACAACAGCTTGGGGTAATCAGCCAAAATGTGGCTCATGGAACAAATGGTGTTTTGGTGACTGCTGGCTCCTCCCAACATCTCCCTGCAGGATGAGCCAGTGCCTGGAGCTCCTGGGCGACCAACCACAGCCACTGAGTCCCATTTTGATGCCTCTTTCCAGCTTGCACAGCCCTTTAAACACAGACCTTGGGAAATGTGCTCAGGAGGATTTGGCAGGGCCTGTTCCCTGCAAAAGAGGAGTTGTAGAACAAGAGCGAAGCAGAGGGAAGTGTGTTATTGTTGGAAAAAAACCACCATGTTTTAGTGGCCAACCAAAGAAAAGTTCCCATTTTTTTTCTTTTTAAAATTATGCTTTGCCTAAAAAGTCTGCTAAAGGAAAAAGTGTTATGCAAAAACATTAATTCATTAAATTCATTCGTTGAAGGATGTGGTGATAGAAAAAGTGGGAATGGCTTTAAACAGACGGAGGGCAGGTTAGATGGGATATTGGGAAGGAATTCCTGGCTGTGAGGATTCCTGGCTGCCAGGGTGAGTCCTGGCACAGGGTGCCCAGAGAAGCTGGGGCTGCCCCTGCATCCCTGGGAGTGTCCAAGGCCAGGCTGGACAGGGCTTGGAGCACCCTGGGCTGGTGGGAGGTGTCCCTGCCCATGGCAGGGTTGGCACTGAGTGGGCTTTGAGGTCCCTCCCAACCCAAATCATTGCAGGATTCTATGATTAAGTAAATGTTAAAACACGGAAACACTCTTTGCCAAAAAATTAGAAATCTTTATGTTTTATTCCCAACCAGAAACAAAACAACAGCAGAAAAGGGAAACTCCAAAGGACTAAACCTCCACTTCTTTGTGGCCCCCAATGAGCACCTACATTTTGACAGCTCTTTACAAACATGGGGACACCCAAATTTCTGCCTGACAGTCTCTGTAAACTCCTTGCAGTTCTTTGGTTACCAGCAGATTGACTTTGCACAGGAAAATACGTCGATCTGTGGGTGTTTCAGTGTACCCAGACCTCAAGGCAATGCCCTAAAAATCAGACTTCTCTGGGGAAATGGCCTGATGTGTTTCCCATCCTCGGAGGGCACAGCTCTGCTTGGCTGGGAGAAGCCCATGGATACAGCACCCTGCCCACCTGGGATGGTGCTGAAAGCCTTAATAACCCTGATATTGGACTGATTAAAAAGCAGTGGCATCATTTGGGCTGGGCTCTGACTTTATTAAATACCAAGCTATATGCCAGCCCAACCCAGAGTGAATCAATGAGGGCTGGCAGGTTTATTTTACCTCAAGTTGAGAAGTGCCCCAGAGCAGCCCTCCTGTAGCTGATGGCTTTAATTTAAAAAAAAAAAAGAGAGAATCAATTTGTAGGGCTGGCATGATGGGGAGCAACAGCCCTGATTTTATTTCAGATGGCCCTTTCAGTGGCTTTATGAAGATGTTTTATAAACAAGGCTTTAAAGTGCAAGGCGTGTTGTTATTTTATTTCCTCCCAACAACTAAGAAGTGAGAGAGCCAGCGATGTATTTACAGCAGGATGTGCTTATGGAAGAAATCTTCCAGCCATTGGAGAAGGCAACACACACCTCCTAATGCAGAGGAAGGGGTGGCAGCTCCTGCTTAGCAATGTGCTGCCAGAGCTCAGTTAGACAAATTCATAGAGGCCCTACACAGCAATGCCTCTCCACGCTGCCTGCCACTGTAGAACCACTCCCACACTCGGGGAGAGAGGCAAAATAAGAAAGGTGCTGTTATTTTCATTGCACAGCTCTCTTTTTTCTGCTCCTCATATCTATATATATACATACTTGTGAGTGTACATATATGTATATTGGTCGGAAAATGGACTTTGCGTGGCCAGGGCTGGGGCAGTTCCACCAGGAGAACACCTAAGAGATGATGGGATGTAACTACTCAAATGTTTCAGGAGCATTGGGTTTTTACCTCAGGTTGGGGAAACTTTGGAGCAGTCATGGTAAAGGCTGTTATATCCACTTTATGGCACTGCAAAGCCATGTCTGCACCTACCAGAGGTGCTGGGAAAAGCTCTGACTGCAGTGGCACATTCCTTAAAAGCACAGGAAAATCAATATTCCATTTTTTGGGGGGGTACCCTGGGCTGCCTGAGCCCTTCCCAGGAGACCACTGCAGCTCCCAATGCCTTGCTGGGTGAAGGGGACAGGGACATCTCTTGCTGGGTGAAGGGGACAGGGACATCTCTTGCTGGGTGAAGGGGACAGGGACATCAGCTTTGCGAACAGGAATAAACTCCGAAAAATGCGTTCACCCATTGAAGTGAGAAGAAGGAAGAGCAGGATAATCCTCCTCTTCAAAATTCAAATGCCTGCCTGGCTTTTTAGCATGCCAGCCTTCCAGCTTGTTACCTGGCTGAGGCTGTGGGCTGGATTTAACCCAGGCAGGCTAATTCCATAGGGGTTAAACCTTGGAACTTCTTTCCTGTGCTCTGCATCAATGTTTGTCTCCTACTTTTCTCTGCTGGAAGCAGGAATACAAAAAAAGTACTTCCAGCTCAGCCAGTGGATGATTTTTATCAGCTCATTTTAGTCAATAAAGAAAGAAGTCAATCACTCCTGGAAAACAGCACTTTGCAGTGCTGTATAAACCCAGGCAGTACAATCACAGAATAAATCAATAACTGCATTAATCAATAGGATGTAAACTGCTGATCTCTGTGGATAAATCGTACTGGTGTAAGAAGGCACTCAAATAAATTCTGAACCCACTCAAACTGCACAGGCTTTAAATCTACAGAGGGCAGTGGTAGCTGGGAAAGATTTGTGCAGTTTCTCTTTAAAATCTCTGGCCTAGCAAGGCTGCACAATAATGTCATTAAGGCAGCTTAGTAATGCCCACACACACACACAAAGTTTGCTGTGATGAGAGCTCCAGGAAATACCCCTGCACTCACATCTGCCAGGAACAGATTTCTGGGATTCTGTGGTACCTCTGGAGGGAAAGGCAGGGTGATTTTGGTGGGCAGAGCCTGGCACAGGGTGGGCACAATGTAAGTCGTGGCTGCCCCATCCCTGGAAGTGTCCAAGGCCAGGTTGGAGCACCCTGGGCTAGTGGAAGGTGTCTCTGACCATGGCAGGGGTGGGGCTGGATGGGCTTTGAGGTCCCTTCCAACCCAACCCATTCTGTGATTTCCATTTTTCTGTGATGTCCACGATTTCTGTGATTTTCCATTTCTGTAATTTCTAGGAATAGGATGGAGTGCACAGAGAAAAGAGGGGAAAGCTGAGCTGCCCCTGGTTATTTTCCAGCCTCAAGAGCTGTAGGAGGTTTTACCTCTCCAGGCACCACATTTTTTTTTATAAAACCCTGCACCTAAGCATCTCAGTTTTTATTTTACATATTGGCATCACTAGTCCAATGGACACATGGCTTGTAAAGGAAAAATCAGGTTATGCCAGAGGAGATGGGACTTGGGGCAGCAGCTGCCCCTCTGCTCCAGCTATGCCACCCTGTGAACCTGCAAAACCAGCACAAGGAGACAAAACAGGTGAGAGCCATGGAATTGTACACAGCATTCCTGGGAAAAGCAGGAGGGATGGCCCAGGGGCTGGGATGGGCTGAAGGGACATTCCAGCTTTAGTGCAATAATTAATGGATGCACAGGGAGCAGGTCAGGGCTGTGCCAGCCCTTTCTGGCAGAGCAGAAAGCAGAGCCAGGCATGGCAGTGCCTTAATGAACCTGGCTCAGCTCCCACACTGTCTGCAGGAAGATTTACTCAAGTGCAACAATTCCAGAGCCTTCAACATATCTTCTAAAAAACTTCTGATACCCTTTTGTGTCTCAGGATTGCTCACATTCAGCCTCTAAGGATGATAAGCATTGGTAGCTGTTTTTTTCTGTACTGGAATATGCTGGTGTTTATAGATTAGATTAAGTAGAGAAATAATACATAACAGTATGATTAATATGACATTTTAATTGCTACATCAGGCCCATTTTCAAGTATTACGTGCTAGAAGCGGATAAAGAAAAAGTACCTATTAAGAAAAGGCCGAATGATTGAAGCCATTTAGGGACCCTTACTGGACCATGCTGTCAAAATGTCCAACTGACCTTTTCCTCGTGGTAAATTTGTCCAAGAGGAATTTTATACAAGCTATTTTAACAGCACTGATTTCCCCGCCTTCCCCCCTGGTTTTTGGATTAGATAATGGTCAGAGCAGGAGAAATGTCAAATCCTTACATACACTCTGCACATGGCCAGGGGCCATTCTATATGAAGTTTCTGCAACCTTATTTAATTTTTAGAGAGAGATTTTTAGAGAGAGATGCATCATTTGCCATTCTTTCACATTTTCAGTTCCAAGCAATCCTGGAAGATTTGTCCCTCCACTAATTCCCAGCCAGGAGCAGAAGGCAGCGTGTGGGCATCATCATCCCAGCTCAGTGGAGGTAGGATGGGTCACTCCTTGGCATCAGGAATGCACAGCCCACAGGGCAATGCCAGATCCCTGTGCTTTGAAGAGCTCATCTTAGCACTGCTGGTACCTCCACACCTCAATCCACCCTCACCCAAAGGCAAACACACCCCTGGCAGTGTCCAAGGCCAGGTTGGACGGGGCTTGGAGCACCCTGGGCTGGCAGAAGGTGTCCCTGCCCATGGCAGGGGGTGGCACTGGGTGGGCTTTGAGGTCCCTTCGAAGCCAAACCATTCTCTCATTCTGTTGTACCTGCACAGGCACCTGAAATCTCATATTTGGGAGCACTGAGAGGCAGCAACTTTGCCACTCCGAGGGGTTCAAAGCATTAGTTTATTCAGAGCAGGACAAATTCTGCCTTATCTTTTGACCAGGGAGAGAAAAGAGTTGGATTTGTGAACTCTGAACAGACAAAATCCCGTGGAAGGGTGTGGGGAGTGGGCCAGAATTCCCAGACACTGCCCACGGCACATCCCAGACCCCCCTGAGCAGAGGGATCCTGCAAATCTCCGGGGGAATTCTCTGTGCCTGTGGCACAGTCAGATATTAATGAAGTCTTTTCCCACATTTACACCCCGTTTATTCCCCCGTGTGATTTAGAGCTCCGAGTCAAGTCATCACCAGGGCTGCATTGCAATGACCTGCAGCAAACACTGGGAATTCCTGCTCTCCAGGATAATGCTGATTTAGGGGCTGCTGCAATAACACACTTGGGTTGTTTTATTCAGTTTCTTGGCATTCCTATTCAAAAATTGCCCTATAAAGAAGGGAGAAGGCGTTTAAATAAAGTTTAAATGCTCGTAAATCACAAAGAAACATTGTGTTTGGAGTGAGGGGAAACATTTGGATAGACTCAGAATTGCTCTTTTCATGGAGAAATATTTTGTTGATGTGTTAAATCTAAAAGGAAAACCTCTGACTGTGAGTCTCTCTCATTTTTTTGGTGCTTTGCTTAGGTTATCAAAAGAAAATAGGCTTTACTATTCCAGCTATTTGAAAACTTTGGCTGTGATTTGTTCCAGTGCCTCTAAAACCTGGTAGAACTGGGCCCAGGTTTTCCTGTCCTGGGCACCTTTTAGTGGAGCTTCTAATTCATCCCCCTTGTTGCTAAAAATCAGAAGCACTGAAGAGTCATTTTTTTGGCTATTTCCTCAGTTTTCCTTTTGACTTCTGGTTTTAGGGGATTTATGCTGCTCTTATTTCAGTTTTTCCTGCGAGACTAAGTGACAAAACTGCTTTTTTACCCTTTTTCTTTCCTTTTAATGAAAATTTCCAGCCATTTGAACTCTCCCAACATCGGCTGCTTTAATAACATTTTCCCACACCAAGGAGAGCTGGACTTTCACTGCTTTGGGCACCTCAGGCTTGGTTTGTCCTGGTGAAGCACCAAAAAGAATAGGGGAGCTGCAGAGAAGAATGTGAACCCACAAAAGTCAGAGCTGCAGGGATTTAGGGAGGCTGGGCTATCATTGTATCAATATTTAAAGGTTTTCTCCTTAAGGCTGCTCGGAACTTCTCTCCTGAGACAGAAGATGCAGTGAGAAGAGAACCTCAGTGCTGCTCCCAGAGCACAAACCTGAAGAAGTGATTCATTGTTTACCTCAGCTGCGAGGAAAAATGTTTTTCCTTCATTAGGGTATTATCAGGATTTTTAATACCACAACCACTTCTTTCTAAACCATTCTGTTCTTTTGCAAGCTGTGTTAACCCTCTCCCTAATGACTCCTGTGATTAGCATCTTTGCAGAAATCCCAGAGGACAGGCTTCTAAAAGTGGCATTTGATTGCCAGAGCCTCCCTGTAATTAAGCATCTCTCAGACCTTCAATTCAGCTGTGTGCGGCTGCTCTGCAGAAAAGCTCTTTTCATTTGAATAAAAAGATGTTTTGGGGAAACCTAACACAAGGATTGCAGTTGTGTTAGGAAATATGAGAGTTTTAGATCCAGTTGAATGCAGGAAAATGAAGTGTACCCATTGCTTAATGGACACCAGAAGGTCTGTGGGTGAAGAGAGGTCCTGCTGGAGACATGCTGGGAAGGGATGATAGAAAAAGCTCTTTCAAACTCCACCAAAGAGTGGTCACCTCTCCAAAGCATTTTAATGAATTCACTGGGGGGATTATTGAACATCACCTGATGTAAGTGACGTTTAAGGTCCCTTCCAACGAAACCCCACTGTGAGGTGATATTTGCTTGCAGATCACTCTGTACCGTGTGTTTTTGCAATGCTTTTGTCATTTATGGGTTTATTTTGTGCCAGTGTGTGTGGAGTTCTCCCTGGAAGTCCAGCTCCTGAGATCCTCACTCTGTGAGTGATCACAGAGTCATAGAAGGGTCTAGGACCATAAAGAGGCACCAGAGTTTCAGCAGCTCCCTCTAGAAATTCACATTTTAGACTCTCTTTCTGCCAAATTGGCCTCCCATGTCCATAAGTAAGAATATTTATTATGCTGTTTGAATAATTATCAGGTACAGATGAGCCTCAAATCTTTTCCTCCCTCCTGTGCTTGGACTTCACCATCCCCACTCAGAGTTGCTCTTAAAAAATACTGGGGGATATTTGATCCGCTTGTAGTTCTAAATGGTTACAAACATAAGAGTGGAGAAAAAAGAACACACTTCAGACTACAGTGGGAAGGAAGAAAAGGTTTTCCACTAATGAAATCAGGCAAAAAAACCCCCTTTTATCAGCTGGAGTTAAAGCTGACAGGAGCGTGACTTCAAGTTTTGAGCTACATCATCTGACTTGAAAGCCATACCCTGGTGCTTAATTTGTCATCCTAATAACTCAGTAGATTGAAGGGCTTAATTAGATGCTTTTATTTACATTTCAAGATGATGAAAAACAGTGTTCTTATTTCCCTTCATGCCCAGCCCAAAGATGAAACTACACTTTCAAGCTCCAGCAAAGAATATCAGGTGAGAGACCAACTGAACCTGCTGGAAAACAGATCTATTTCAATCCCCCTTTAGTAAAAGGAGCTCAGCATCGTTCTGATTTTGTTGATCAGAGCAGTCTGTGCATGAAAAAGTCCTTTTAAAGGTATTTGAGGATGTGTAAAGTGTCTGATATTATAAAAGGAGGTTTCATTCAGGGCTGGTTCAAGGCTTGCTGATGCCACTGAAAGTCTTTCTCTTGAATTCAATGGCTTTGGGTTAGGACAGATGAGTCCTTTTATTTAAGTTTCCCTTTTCTGTAGGAAACAGTCCAGTACACTCCAAATAATGTATTTTACAGCACCCTCTCTAATGCAGACAAGTACAACAAGTAAACAAATAGCTTTTATTTCATTCAAAATGTGCTTTTTTTTGGGTTTTTTTTAACAGGTTACATCGAAGAACATGAGATAAATAATAATATCCACATCACAAGAAACTGCAGGCCTTTTGTTCCCCCAGTTAGACCAGCTTAGCACAGCCTTTCACGTTCCACATACCATTAAACGGGGTCTCAAATAGGAACTACCTGTAGAAAACTGGAGACCACCCTCCTTAATCCCAAATCACGTTTGGCACCACTCCATTTAATTAGTGCAGGTACATTTAGCCAGTCATTTCCAAGCTCATTTTTAAAGATTCATGTCAGATTGATAATTAATATTTCCTTAATGAGAGCCCACTCATGCCTCCCTCCCCCAGCCCCAGTGTTGTTCTTTACCAGGAATGTTGGTCATGGTGAAGTGGTGAGATAAAATCGACAGGTTTTATTGTTCAAAGTCCGTGGTTAAGCATTGCTTTAATTGTCAAGGAAAAGGGTTGGTAAGAACAGGACTCAATAACAGGATCCCAGATGTCAATATATGATTTATCCTTCGGGATGATTTTATTTCTCCAGAGCTTAAACCTGGAGAAATACAAGCAGACAGAGGCAAATTTGTGTCAAAAATGAGTTTTTGGTTTGCATCCTATCCCAACAGTAATCACTGCTCTATTTTCAAAAGGAAACATTACCCTCACATACTGCATTCCTTTATATATTAAATTGTAGCAGCAATTCCATGGAGGAGGGGTTTGAATTATCTTCCCACCCTTCCCGTGAATACCCACTTCAGGAAGGTGTTGACTATTTTGGTACAAAACTACCTATTATAAGTATATATATAAATGCATTCCATAAAATGCTCCATTTCTGATGAAGAACCAGGTATTTCTGAGAGCAGGACCCTCCACCCCATCCATGGAGCAGGGCTGGACCTCTCTGTGCCAGCAGCAGCTGCGGAGCAGACCCCGAGCCCCGCTCTGTGTGAGCTGCAGCTTTGATTTTCACAAGAAATCTCATTTCTGTGCCCTCCCCTGAGCACCACAGGCAGGGGTAGGTGGGGCCCCACACTAAAAATATGGTGCTGTGCAAAATAATTTCTCCTCTGATGGATCTCTGAGTATCAGAGACTCATCTTGGTGTCCCCAGCATCACAAAGCTCCAGGAGGGAGGACACCTCTGGCACTGGGAAGGCTGGGAATCTGTCGTGTTTACAGGCACAGATTTCTTATTATGCAACAGCATTCCGAGGGAAAAAAAATGTCTCACTTACTGGATATTTTTGGAATCCTAATTTCCTCGCTGCTGCTGCCATCCCCACCATCACTGACTGTGCGGATTTCTATGAGATAATCTTCTTCAAATGGGACCAGGAGTTCAGCTGAAGTGTTGTTTGTCTCCAGGATGTGTGCTTTGCTGTGTCTGTTTTGTCTGTACAAAATCTAAGGAGAAATGGGTTGGGGAAATGAGGGTTATTGAATTTAGTTTTACATTTTAATGGGTTTTATCTTGCATGGCTGAGAGACTTTGGTCACGTCCCAAAGTTTTCAGAGCACTATAAGCGTCTTGAAGAGTATTTAAAGCAGTTTAGAACATGGAAGTGAATTCTGTAGGATTTTGTGATGGATACCACAGCATTTATTCCAACTTTCATAGAATCCTATGGAATCATGGAATGGTTTGGATTAGAAAGGACCTTAAGGATCATCATCCCTGCCATGGGCAGGGACACCTTCCACTAGCCCAGGTTGCTCCAAGCCCTGTCCAACCTGGCCTTGGGCACTTCCAGGGATGAGACATCCACAGTTTCTCTCAGAATAACCTTGGAATTGGGGCTAGGAAATCTAGGGTTTTTTTTCCTTAATTTTACCTGGTTGGGGTGAGAATTCCTAATGAAATAGAAATATCCACATGGACTTTTATATAGAACTACCACCCGCTCATGAAAACTTGGGAATGGCATAGTTAAAGACTTGAAGACAGGACATGGATGGAGGCATCTGCATTTCCACATTTCTATAACTAAGCGTGGTGAATCCGGTGTTTGTTGCACTTGGCTTTGTTCTAAGGACTCCCTGGCCAAGGGGCAGAGCAGGCTGGGGAGTCCACACAGGCTCCTCCATCAGGAACAGCCTTTTTTCCCCCAAAAGAGCTTCTTCCTTGCCAGCAAATCCTGACAGTTTAACTCCTTTCTCTTGCCAAGCTTGTGACATATTTATGCTAAGTAGAGCAGCTGAAGAGCAGAGCAGAAGGAGAAACAGGGATCACAGAATAAATGCCACATCAAAATGTGGTAAATAAATGGAGCCAAGAACCAGGGAGGTTAAACACAAAGGGAAAAAGCTTCCTTTGTCCAGATTTGTGTTTTCCCCCACTGTGTTGAGCTACTCCAACACACCACTGAGTTGTAAAAGAACGTGATCTCAAGACAAATTGCAAGCTGAGGGGTTTTGTGTCCTTTTCCTCCCTAAACAGGGCAACAGAAGGAGCTTGGTCCCGAGCACCTTCCCTCGTGCAAGCACTTCCCACTTCCATTTCTCCAGCCCTTCAGGAGCAAAAAGTCTTTCCATGAGAGTTTGCAGATCAGAGCCACTGCAAACAAACTTTCAAATAAATTTTTATTTCCTTTAAAGATAGATTTATGGGGGTGCTCCTTAGTTCATTCCCATTGATCTTTTTGAGAGCACCTTCCAATCTCTTTTCAAAGGTACATTTATGAATTGCCAGAGAGACAGAACGTTTAAATGTGTTTTATGGTTGTCTTTAATGCTTAACAGACTGCTCTCTCTTTCTTAAATATAAGTGTGAAACTGCTACCCTGGAGATGTGAAAGAAGAAAATTTAGGTAAGTTGAATTACAAGGGAAAGGGAACAAGAGAAATCCGGTGTTGGGGACAGAAAATCCCTGTGTTGGGACAAAGAGATCCTACTCTGAATGAATATTGGGCTAAACACCAGCCAGCCAGCCCAATAACTCCAGAAAAGTCAGTTTGCCAGGTAATGAACACACACTTTTCACCTAATCCCTACTTGCACCTCTGTTACAAACAACTCCTCTAATTAACGAGGCAAAGGAATCACTTACTTTGTAGCCCAGCACCTCTGATTCGTTCTCCATTGTTTTCACGTGCTCCCAGTTCAAGCAGATTTTGGAATTTGTCAACTTCCAGGCGATGTTTGCAGGGGGTTGACTTGGGGCTTTAAAAGGAAAAGATGCTGATAATCACAAGATACAAGTGAGTATTAATGTGACGGTGTAGTTGAACGAACTGCTGACGTGGGAATAGCAAATACATGGGGGATTCAAACCTAAAAGAGTAAAAAACTCCACTTTTCTGTCCATCATCGTCTCCAATTAGTCAGAGCAAAGATCTATTCATAGCACAGAACCTCTTGCTGTGAGAGTTCATTTTCAAAATTAGGAACAGCCTGGAAGTGTCTGACAGTTCAAGTTCCATTTGATGGATTTTGCTGAAGTAAAATGTTGCTCCTCTCTGTATTTTAATGTACTAGAGGATGTTTTCCTGTGTGGATCTCAGAGAAAGCTAAATCTAAGCCAATATTTTCATCAGCCAGGAGGTTACAAAGAGCTGCACATTAAAGTCTCCATGTGATCCACCCGGAAACATTGTAGGATTTTATAATTCTCAGCACAAGAGGCTGAGAGCAGCTTTTCAAAGGCTTTCTGTGCCCAAGTGGCAGGACTTTGAAAATTTGCCTACAAGTGACTGAAATCGAATCCTGTGTGAACATGTGAGGTGGAAACTGTGCCTTTGAACCGCAGCTCAGGTTTAGAACAATATTGTCTCCTGCTCCATGGTGTGTCCTCCTGGGCCTGCCAGGGAGGAGGGTGGAACTAGGGGGGGATTACAAGAAAGAAGGGTTTGGACAGAATTCAAAGAGCATCCCAGACCTGACTTGAAAATGCTCGGCTTCTGGGATCCTTCTCTTCCCCCTACAGTTCCTGTAGCTGATGGTTAATGAATGTAACTTAGAAAATACCCTTTATTTGGGAACATTCCATAATTTCTGTCATTTCCCTTGGGCATAAAATCAGCTGGTGGAGCCTGCTGTTTCAGAGCTATCTGCCTCATGATGGTGGAGACGTTTAATCCATCCCCCTGGCTGGGAAAGAAGGTGTTAGTGGAGCTCTTGGGTGAATATCCATGGATGTCCTTCCCCCAGCCACACTGCTAGTGTGGGAAAAACATTGATTTTCCTTTGGAAGGCATTTATGTACATTCACACACATCAAACTGCAAATTTATTGGTATATTGCTTGAAGCCTCTTGTCTGCTTTCAGCAAATGCTTTAAATAAGGAATTGGATAGCAAAATAATCACAAGAGGCAAAGGATGTCAAATCCTTCTCTGGGGACTCTGAGAAGTCTTGAAATCACCCACAAATGGGTGAATACTGCCTTGTACAAAGTCTTTAGCACAGAAATCTAAAGACATCTTAATTCATGGTCTCTGGACTGAAAAACCACCACAGGAGGATTTTCAAAACAAAATTATCTGGGTTTTTTTCAGCCAGGAATCAGAATAAGTGGCAAGAGAGCACTTCTCCAAATCCATAGTAATATCCCCAAACAGAACCACAGCAATAGGTCTGAGACTGGCAGATCATTTCCTCAATTAATTTCTTGTAATCAACATCATCAAGAATAATAGAAGTCTCAAGTATCTGCTTAAGTTTATTAAGTTAATGAAGCTCCTCTCATGGTTTCGGTAACACTTGGCTTTGTTGCTGCACTGAGCTGTGATTCTAAAATCTGTATAATACAGATACATTACAAGATATATGTATATATTTGTAAGGAAAAAGGGAAAGCAAAGGAATTTCTGAACTCCATAACATAAAGAAGCAGGAGAGAACAGCTCCTAATGGAGCCCTGTCATGGAAGGGGGACATCAATTCCTCTTCCCTGAGTAGCTTTAACTTGAACCAGGATGTCACTGTAGACCTTTAATTGATCTTAGATAAGTAGGTTTCAGTCGGAATTGCACGTCCTTGGCATCAGGACCGTTTTAGCCTTGCCATAACGGGATGCAGGGAATGCTGGAATCCTGGATGCTGAGCAGGAACACAGAGCTGCTACTGTGGAGCTCCATCTCCTGCTGGAGGTGCACATTGTTTGTATTCTCCTGACAGGTTATCTCTCCTCATATTGAAAGTGCTTGCATCTTGCTGAGACAGAGCTTGAAAATTTAATCTATATATTTAAATATTAAAAAGGTTATTTTGACTTTAATTTTTAAATGAACCATTAGCACAATCCCGAATTTGACAGAAGATAAAGTCGTCATAAAACAAATGCAAATTTATTCTTTCTGTCTTGTCACTCGAGTGCCTTGTCTTTAACTTGTCTTTCACATGCACAGAGAGAAAATTTCCCAGAGATGAGTCTCTTTTCCACTGAGAAATGAACTGTGAGAAGAGTCATGGAATGATAGAATGGTTTGGGTTGGAAGGGAACATAAAGACACCTTCCACTAGCCCAGGTTGCTCCAAAGTCCATCTAACCTGGCCTTGGACACTTCCAGGGATGGGTCCTCTTTGAGTCCTTAAGAAATACCCTCTCTGGCTTTATTTTGGTTTGTGCTATTTGCATTAAAGGTGGTTTTATGGTAATTAAAATTTAATTAACACATTTTACAAGTTGTTTCCTGTCCTGCACTTGGAATAACATGGAACAGCACATAGATAAGAGGAAAATTGGTGAAAGATGGGAGAAATATTTCCTTTTTATGCAAAAGGCCTGATCAATTGTTTACTGGGCAAATATAGTCCAAGGGAAAAAAAACCAGCATATGGTTTTGTTTCTGCAATTGCAGGCAATTAAAAAAATTAATGACTAAACAGCATTGACATGACTGTGTCCCATATGCCGCCCTCTGCAGTGCACACTTTAGAGGCCTCCACAAACCTCTGTATTGGAGCATTCAGCAGTTTTCTTCAAAAACCCCAAACCAACATATTCTCACACCCAAATCTGCTGTTTGAGCTGGGGACCATCCTTCATTTATTGGCTCTGCACTTCTTTGAAATCCCCTGAAAACAAGTGATATTCCAGTGGAAATGCAAATCTAATGGAAGGAGAAGAGGCAACTTATTTCTTAGGCACAGATTTTGTTGCTTAATATGATGATAAAATCTGGGATCCGGTTTTCTTTGATATGGAAGCATTTAACAGTGGCGGGTCACCATGAGCTGCAATGTCACCCTCACACCTGGCAGTCTGGGACACTCACTGTACAAAGGAAATACTCACGGGATTTTTTGGTGGTGACATTCACTGGGGGGCTGGAGGGCCCCGGCCCTGCAGTGTTATAGGCTCGCACTGTTGCAAAATACACTGTGTTAGCTCTTAGTCCCGTGATGTTTTTGGCTGTCACATTCCCACTGACTCTGACTTTCCCAGCTGTGCTTTCCTTGGGATCATCAGTCCAATATAAGACCTGAAAAGTGAGGACAAAGAGCAGGCAATTTGTTGTTTCCCAGCGAGTGGAGGTGCTGGCATGGAAGATTTCAAGGAATATTCATATTCAAACCCAGCATATTGAACCAGGAATGAATATTTATAGAGAAGCAATAAAATTTCAGGGAATGAATCCTATTAAGGGACTTCTGGGCTGTAAATGCTCCTGATTGTCTCAGGTGAGATGTCACTAACGAGAGCTGGGGGAAGAGCCCCACTGTCCATTGCCTTGAAAGCAAGGGATGAGGGACCAGAATGTCCCCGTGGCCAGGAAGGGGACATGTGGAAGCGTCAGCCCCAGCCCAGGCTCACCTCGTAGCCCAGCACCCTGCCCGTGTGCCGGTTCCACGCCAGGGGCTGCCAGGACAGCTCCACCTCCGCCGCCGACACGCTCAGCGCAGACACTGCCCCGGGTGCCATCCGTGGCTCTGGAACATGGGGACAACACGGCTGGTGGGACAGTGGTGGGGTTAGAGGGAGGGGGAGAGGCAGGAGAACAGGGACAGCTGGTGGGGGAGCAGGAAAACAGGTGTAGGCACTACTGTCATTTATCGTGGAACACGGGCAGAACCTGGTTTTCAAATGCCCAGATTCTCAGAGCTTGGCTCCAAGGAGTGGTTTGGAAAGCCAGACCCTCTGAGAGACTCACCTTTAAATGTCTCCTGACTTTGCCAGTGCTCTCAGCAGGAGCACCTTGGGAACAAACCACTGAGACATGCTCTGTACTGAAAATGATTCAGAAAATCTGTCCCCTGCTCTTTTCACTTCAATTTCCCACCTTTTGCCTCCTGTCTCTTGCCAGCCTCCACTGCTCAGATTTAAGGAGGCTCCTCGATACCCCTGTGGAGAACTGCCTGATCACACCTGGGACCTGCTGGTGCTACACAACCGTTACTAATCAGAGCAGCGTTACCGTCTTCTCCCGAGTAGACGATGGATATGGAGCTCAGGGTCCCTTCGCCCTCGTTGTTGTAGACCCCAACTTTCACTTCAAAAGGAGACAGAGGGCTGATGCTCTCGTTCCTATAAACATATTTGCTTGATTCCACCGAGGCCACCACTGCCTTTGTCCAGGTGGCCGAGCCAAGAGGCCGGAACATGATGACGTAGCCAAACCCTTCCCCGTTCTGGAGCTCCTCTGAAACTGGCTGCAGGGACAAGGTGGGCAGTGGATAAATTATACACTGTTTTAATTGAATCTTCATCCCCCGACTATATTTTTGTGGTATTGATTTAGTTGACTGTGCCTTAGAGAAGATAATAATGTTTGCGCCATCAGTCAATGTGATATTGAAACAAAAATCAAAATAATAAATCCATCGAGGCAATCAATTTAGACACAAAAGATCTGATCAGCTCCATTAAAGTTATTCTCTTTCAGGCATGAAGTTTGCAAAATTAAAAGCATTTCGCTCAGTACAAGTTGTAGCTGATTATTTTTTTCCCCCAAAGGGGTAGAGGAATGCTAATCTTAAATACATTATTTTAGAGGAAAAAAGGAGTTGGGAAAGGAGCAAATGTATCCCCAGAAATGTGTGTCAGCCATGTAATTGCCTGCATGTGAGTACAGCACTTGTGGCTTTTTATTTTAGCAAAGTCTCAAATGCAGGAACATATTCTTATTTAAGTTTCTAGAACAGAAACGTTGCTGCAAGTCAACATGGCAAAATTAATGTTGCTATTAATAAAACCTCATGTCAAGATATGTAGGAATATCTCATACTGAACAGGCAATTAAATCAACACCGTGTCCAACATGAGCTTTATTGTTTGCATGGGATAAAAATACTTCCATGTTCCTTCTCGAGGCAAGGGGACATTTATGAACCAAACCCAGAAGGAGGAAAGAAGAGTTTCTCAGTAAAGCTTCATTTATTTCAGATGCTTGCACCAAAGTGAGGGGCACGGAAAGGCAGGCATGGAAAACAGGCATGGAAAAGCAGACATGGAAAAGCAGGCATGGAAAAGCAGGCATGGAGAAGCAGGCATGGGAGCTGGAATGGTGCAAGAACATGGGAGAAAAACCATCAGGAAGTGCCTCAGAGGTTTTCAAATCACTTAGTTTATTCATTTCTCCATCATTTCCTTCTAATTCTAATAATAACTCTGCCCTGGCAGATTTAGCATATCTTTCCTTGAATGTTTTACACACATTATACCCCAAAATGCCCCTTTCCATCTCTTTTCCAGCCCTGAGAGAGTTAAGTGTGAGGGATGACAGTGCACCGGGGATTTATAAGAGTTCAAGCTACTTTCTAGAGCATTTAATTTGTTTTTGAGGCTCCTGTGACCTCAGATTTAATCAGGATGTTTAGTGAGTGCATCCCAGAAAGATGAGAGCCGTGTTCAGCCTTCTTAGCTGGACATAATTAGTATTTCCTCTGACTATTTTTCACTACCTGCTATGGAGTCCAACAGGATCATTTGATGGAGATCTCTCGGGTTGTTTTTGATTTTCATGTTCTTCTGCTCCCAAAGAGTAGATCAGGAGAGGAGAAAATGAAGTAAAAGAGCGAAAGATGCAAATAGAGGGAAACTTAGCTCAAGAGAAGTGAAGTTTCACTCTGTTTGCAGCGTGGGGAGGGGAAAACACTGGCAGGGCCACTTATCCAGTGGGGATTTTTCTCTTTCCATCTGATTTCTTTCTGCCCTCATCCCACACCTGTGGGAGCTGCTGGATGGCTGCAGGAGGAGAGCTCCTTCCCACAATAATCACTTTCTCCTCTCTGCAATGACCTGTGCTCACCCTCTGCAACTTGTATGGCATTAAATGTTCTCAAAATGTGTATTCTTTCCTCTCACTGGAGTGCTGGAGAATTAAAGGGCTCATCTCCTTTAACGCATAATAGGATATGTCTTGTCAGCACAGTGTTCCAGAATGGAAAACATGTAAACAAAAGTAGGGAAAATGTAAATGCAGAAAATGGCCAAGCAGATTAGTGTGTTAAGCACCTCCTGTACAAAGGAGATAAGAGGGTTATACAGACTCCCAAACATCTTTACAACATGCCTCTTAAACTGTTTATTTTTATAAATTGGTCGCTGT
Organism: Dendrocincla tyrannina; assembly: GCA_035047865.1. NCBI lineage: Eukaryota > Metazoa > Chordata > Aves > Passeriformes > Dendrocolaptidae > Dendrocincla > Dendrocincla tyrannina. Next base: position 2,395,055 of record JAWWMP010000023.1, read on the forward strand.
AACACAGCAAACTCGCTCCATTTCTTCCAGGCTGCTTTCCCTCCAGATGCGGGGGGAAATCCAGGCTCAGCCAAAGCCAATGACCAAGAGAGCCTTTGGATTTCGGCAGCGCTGTGATTTCACCCATGGCTTCTCCCCCATTAGAGAGCTTAGGTTAATTGAGCTAATTACCTCCCACGTGATGACCAGCTCAGAGCGGCTCCCTCCTCCTCCGCTGACGTTCGTCGGTGCCACGACAGGAACTGGAGGGGAAAAGATGGTGGTGTTTGCAACCCCTTCCCCAAGGCTCAGGGTGGGGGCCAGCCCTGCTTAATACCTTTGTGGGGGATCTGGACAAAGGCATGGAGGGAACCCTCAGGAAGTTCACAGGTGGCACTGAGCTGGGTGGGAGAGTTGGTCTGCGGAGGGGTCTGGACAGGCTGGGACGAGGCCAGTGGGGTGAGGTTCTACAAGACCAAGTGCCATGTATGGCAGTGGCATCACAGCAGCCCCATGGAGCACTCCAGGCTGGGGGAAGAGTGGTTGGAAAGCTGGGAAAGGCCCTGGGGGTGCTGGGCAACAGCAGCTCAACGTGAGCAAGGTGGGCAAGGTAAATGGCCCCCGAATGGTTTGGATCACCAACAGTGGGACAGCAGGGCCAGGGCACTGATTGTCCCTAAATGGCCCCCAAAGGGTTTGGATCACCAACAGTGGGACAGCAGGGCCAGGGCACTGATTGTCCCTAAATGGCCCCCAAAGGGTTTGGATCACCAACAGTGGGACAGCAGGGCCAGGGCACTGATTGTCCCTAAATGGCCCCTGAGTGGTTTGGATCACCAACAGTGGGACAGCAGGGCCAGGGCACTGATTGTCCCTAAATGGCCCCCAAAGGGTTTGGATCACCAACAGTGGGACAGCAGGGCCAGGGCACTGATTGTCCCTAAATGGCCCCCAAAGGGTTTGGATCA
>JAWWMP010000023.1:2421485-2436627 GCA_035047865.1 Dendrocincla tyrannina
ACCTGGCCTTGGACACTCCCAGGGATCCAGGGGCAGCCACAGCTTCTCTGGGCACCCTGTGCCAGAGCCTGCCCACCTTCACAGCCAAGAATTCCTTCCTCACATCCAATCTAAACCCCCTCTCTGGCAGTTTGAAGCCATTTCCCTTTGTCCTGTCACTCCATCCCCTGTCAATAGTCTCTCTGCATCTTTCTTGTAGCTCCTTCAGGCACTGCAAGGCCACAATGAGGTCACCCCAAAGCTTCTCTTCTTCCAGCCTTTCCTCCCAGCAGAGCTGCTCCATCTCTCTGACCATCCTGGTGCCTCCTCTGGACTCCCCAGCAGTCCCATGTCCTCCCTGTGCTGGTCCCCAGGGCTGAGGCAGCTCTGCAGGTGGGGCCTCACCTAGGGGGGCAGAGGGGCAGAATCCCACCCCTGTCTTGCTGCCCATGCTGGGCTGGGTCATGTCCATCCTCTGCCCCACCAGCACCCCCAGGTCCTTGTCCCCAGGGCTGCTCCATCTGCTCATCCCCAGCCTGTGGAGCAGCCACGGATATGGCAATTCCACAACCCCAGAGAGGGCAGTGCCACATATCGAGCCCTGGAGCTCTATTTTCCAACACTGCAGCTTTTTCTTGGAGGTCTCCCAACCACGAGGTGACCCAGCCCAACCTTGTTCAGCTTGGGCATGTGATGAGAGCACAGCCTGGGGCTGCGTGGCTGGTGTGTGGCAAACTAATTAACAACATTACATTACTTATCCACTGATAATGGGTTTTTGAGCCTCTCACTCCAGATATCTTCTGCACACTTAGTTTTACCTCCAGGCTGTTTGCTATCCTCTCCATGCATTCTATTTTTACAAACAGCCTTCGAATATAAAACCCCCCTCTGAAGCAACGCTCGTGTTGCATCCATATCCCAAATTCCCCACTGTTCTCTGCTGGCTCCTTTGAGTTTTGCATTTAAAGAGAAGAATAAAGCCCGCCTGTGTACACAAGCAGGAATAATGCTGGCCTGGCCAGCCAGGTGGGGGGGCAGAACGGGTGGACAAAGGGGGAACAATCTGCTCAGAATCAGCCCCAAGGTGCAAAGCATCGGGAGTTATTCTTCCTGTGAGGGTTCCAACAAGCAGGTACTGAGATAAACTGAATATTTCATTACATCTCCCTCATCCTTTCACCTTCAAACTGTCCATTTTGGCCACTGAGCAGTAACACCGAGCATTTTGTTGCCTGAAGTATTGTATTTGCAGCACTTTGTAAGTATTGGGAAATGGTGCTTGAAAAAAATGACCATAGAGCATTTTATTCTGTTTTATTGAAATGATGAAACTGAAGAGTGACAGGTTCTAAATATTGCTCCCTTCAAAGAGAAGAAAACCAGAGGATCTTGGTGACCATGAACAGAACGATCAGACTCAGGAAAACTGCAATCCAAGTAAAATCTGGCTGTTTTCCTCAGATGCAGGTTGGGTCTGTTTAGGACTAATCCAGTGGAAAATCATATGGAAGGCTGGCCCCCATTCCAGCTTCTTCAAAGAAGTGCTACTAAATCCAATAAGTGCTGGTTCTGCAACCCAGCAGGTGCTAATTCCCCCCATATGTTTTGGAAATTATTCTCTATCTGTTCTTGCTGGCCAGAAATTCAACACAGGGTTGTTTTTTCCAACCAAGTGAAAATACATTACGGGTAAGTCCTGCCATTTTAAGCCCTAGAGATGCTGGATGAAAAGTTAATAAAGCAAGGCAAACTTAGCCTCAGCAGAGAGCAAAGCCAGCAATTGCCACTGAAGTCCATGAGGATGCCAACAACTGAGGGCTGGAGGGTGGATGTGCCAAAGCTTGGCCACCACAGATACAGAAATATTCTGCCTCGAAGCTGGGCTCTCAAAGACCTGGCTAATTAGGGATCTGATGGAGTTTCTTAAGTGTTTGAGCTCCAGTTGACTTCCCCTCTCCCCCTGCACTTTTACCACTCCACTGATTCCATTTCCACTTAGTCCTTGTTTTGTTTTGCAGTGAGATTTTGGACTTAGTCATCTTTTCCTTACAGCTTTGTATGGCTTTCTTTAGTCTATTATCCCTCTGGGTAGCACCGGCAAATAAAATATTACCCTCAATATTCACTGATTTGCAGAGCTGACTGATTAATTAAGTGTAAGGATTAGCACAGCACGAGAGCAGCCATACTGCAGGAGACCAAAGGTCCACCCAGCTACGGATTCAGAACAGAAACAGAAGAAAAGTGCAATTTAGTGCTGATCATTTTGCAATTCCAGCTCTGAAATGTTCTTCCAGTCCGTTGGCATCCTCCCAGTTCCCCAAATTACAGATTAAGTCTACAAATGTATTTAGTGTTTCTTCAGCCCTTCTTGCATCAGCTATAATTGATATTTTTAACCTCCTGCCGTATCTTGTGGCAATCAGATGGCCTGTAAGATAAATTACACCAAGAAATTGGGGGTTCTCTCTCTCTAAACTACAACATCAAACACCTTCAGTAAAGATGAACTCTGAGAACAACCGAGGTTTTGTGTTGCAAAGACTTTCTGCTATTATATTTATTTTGATATATGAATCCTCACCTAATTGTGGAAACTTAATTCATGCACCGTGAAATGAATGTTATGACTAAATCATGGGGAAAAAAAAAATCCCCAAAGATGAGGAAGAAAGCAAAGCAGACAACAGGAACCTTACCTGTGACACCAGGGGCTGGCCGTTCTTTAACCAGCTGTACGAAGGGCTTGGCTTCCCTTTTGCCTTACATTCCCAAAATAAACTGTCATAGAGAGACAGAAAGGCATTTTGGATTGTTTTATCCCATTCAGGGGGGGCTGAAAAGAATATGCAAAGCATTTTAAGCAGGAGAAAAGTGATGTTGCTTGAGGTATGTTGCCATTAATTAACGTACTGAGCAAGGCTAATTAATATCTGTTGAACACATCCTTATTATACTGTGAATTCTGTACAACAATTCCCTGGCATTAAATTTCAGGAGAAGCTTGGAAAAATGCTAGAGCTCCAGTGACCAGTGGGAAGGGAGTTTGGTTAAGACAGTCTCTATTTTTATGGCCAAAATTCACAGAAACTATGATTTTAGATGCCTGCAATTCTGAAAGCACCGGGACCCCTAATTTCTGAAAAACAGCCTTTCTTTAAAGGTACTTGAATATTTGTACCCGAAATACATCAAAATCTTCAGTCAGAGCAAAAACATCTCATGCAAAAGCTTCATGAGTCCTGTTTATATATTTCCTAATGAGCAGCTATTAATTAATGCACAAAGCACATTGAATAAGCACATTATTTTTGATTGAATTAACCGATGATAATTTTGTAATCGCCTGTGCTGTTATCAATCACGTCCAGGTAATAATCTACTGAACTTCATTTTAATGGAACTGCTTGATGGGTGTTGGGAAAAAAATTAGTGTGCAATGAGAACAAAAATAACCCCCGCAAACCAAAGAAATAATTAAATATTCCCGCCAGCAGCAGACCGTTCTATTCCTGGCAGATATCTTGATATTAGCCATGGCTGCAGGAGGCTGGTGGCTGATCAGCAAAGCTGCATCTCTTCATTAGAACAGATTTACTTACAAAAAGCCCCAGAAAAATCCTTGCCAAAGTCTTCTCAACAAATTGTAGGCTGTCTCTCTTTCTGTGAGTTTTCCCTCGCTGTTACATTTAATTTTTTTTTCCTTCGTCTTTGATAGATTTATGAGGTAAAGGAAAAAAAAACCCTCTGCTCTTATTGCTGTCAAAATATGTTGCTGTCCCTGGGTATTAACAATAGGACTGAAGAACACATAATTCACCTTGGCCATGAGGGACCACCCCGAGTGATGGGGACCACCACAAGTGATGGGGACCACGGGAAATTCAGGCACATGGGAAGGGGAAAGGGGAGGAGAGGAGTTTTTTGGGAGTAATTCTCTATTTTTGAAGGGAGAACAATTCCCCAGATCTATTCTGAACCTTCCCGGCTCCATCAGGGCACAGCCCACATTTCCAATGGGAGTTTTAATGCCAAATATCTTGATTTGCTGAGGCTGTAATTCAGTGAAGGTCACTCCCATCAGTTTTAAATCAGCTTAACCTGACCTGCATTTCATACCTTGAGCGAGGGGATAAGAGACTTTATCTGCCAAACACAACTCAGCACCAGCCTGCTCTTTGAAAGGAATAAACCCCAAATGAATCTGCTCACCATAGACAAATAATTGACCTCTTGCAATGTTGATTCCTCGACTGTTTCCTGCAATACACTCATAAGGACCTTCATCTTCTTGCTGAACATCAGGGATTTCAAGAACTCCTTTGGTTTTGTTGGGTTCGATTTTCTTTGACAAGGAGCTTCCATCAGCCCTCTTCCAGCTAATATTTGGGACAGGGCTAAAGAATTGTATTTCATTAGACAAAAAAGAGAGACCATTTGTTAGAGCAGAGAAAAAGAATCTGAAATCCTTTTGTAAAAGTAATAATATTTAAAAAAACCCACCCCAGCATAATTTCTGTTTTTAACCATCATTCACAAGGCCAAGATTTTCTAACCTGTCCAATTTATTTAGGAGCACAAATCCAACCGTGGGATGAAATCCTCAGCCAGTTCTATGATTTCTTCTTAGGCCAATCTGCATTTCCCCCTTAGTAACTCTTACTTGAGCCTCAAACCTTCTTTTAAACACTGCGACACTGAAGAAGCAACTTTGCCATTCAAACACACACCACAGGAGCCCTGAATCATTGACTGGTGCTCACAGCAAACAAATTCCCTGTAGCATTAGAGTATTTTCACACCCCAAAATAGGAAGTAGCGGCCAAGAATTCAAAGGATCTAAAAATACCAATAAACCTAAATATAAAAAATGGGAGCCAGGGTGGAGGAGAGCAGAGAGTTGAGTGAGAAGAGGAAAGCACGAGATCCTGAGGCTGAAAGGAGATGGAGACAAAAGGGAATAATTTTTTTTCCAGGTTTTGTAGCTTTCTATCGTTTTCATTTATATTTGGATCAATGTATCCTACACAACAAAACCACCAGTGAAGTGGGAAGGCAGCTTTAAAGACTTCTTGGATTTCTGGGAATATCCCAAGCCACACAAACCTCACTTTCATCATCTGTTACGCCACCAAAACCCGTTCCAATACTAATTGTCCTGCATTTCAGAGTTGCTGTTTCTGCAAACTGAACTAAGTTGCTTTTTCTAACAACTTCAGTGTTGCACAGCTTTTTCCAGAGGCTTTGGCTAAATGCTGACTTTTTCCACTGGCAGTAACATGCACAGCAATTGAAAACACAACTGGCATGGAAATGAGAAGTCCTTGTCCCCAGCCTCCACGGGCTCTGCCTGCAGTGCTGACTTACAAAGGATTTATTCCTTTTAGCAGAGACTGTAACTGCTCACACCTTAAATTATTTAAGTCCAACTCCTTGTTTATTGAACAAAGAAATCGAATCACAAATACAGAATAGATTAATTTCTTAATAATTCAGTAAGTTTGGGCCCAATTTCTGCATTTTGGGTCAGTGTGGCTGTTTAACCCAAAGGAAGAAGAACCAGAATTTGGGGGAAAGGGGAGGACTCTTCCCCATTTTGGTTCAAGACCGGAATAGTTGTTTAAATTACAATTTGATTTTCATCACTGTCTTTATTAATCGTCCTTTACTATAAGACCAAAAGCTATTTCAGATGCAAACTTGTTCAATGCTATTCCCTACTGGGAACTTTAGAAGGGTTTTTTTGTCCCAAGTGCACTGGAAAAAAACGCTGTTAAAAGGTGTTGTGTCCTCCAGAACTCTCCTCCAAGAACCACAGAATCACCAGGGCTGGAAAAAGCCTCCAAGATCACCAAGTCCAACCTTTGACTGGTGCCCACTAAACTGCACCAAGAAGTGCTACATCTACTTATTTTCCGAACATTGCCAGGGATGGCAACTCCACCATGCCCTGGGCTGGCTGTGCCAGTGCTTAACCCTCTTTTACTGGTAAAATATTCCCTGATATCCAACCCTGGTTGTCCTGTCACTTTGCCTGGGAGAAGAGACTGACTCAGCCCTGGCTCCAACCTCCTCTAAGGTACCTGGAGAGAGTGAGAAGGTCTCCCCTGAGCCTCCTTTTCTCCAGACTAATCTTGCATGACATTATTCATGCAGAATCTCTGTAAAGCACGTTAGTTATTTATAAAGCACAATACCTTTAGTTATTTAAAAGGAGCACAGCTCCACACTTGGTCTATCTCATGACTGTCATGCTCCAGGCAGGAAAACAGCCAGAGGAGCTTTGCAGCCTTGTGTTGGGTTGATACAGAGTGGTGGTGACACGGAGAGGAGCATGGCTGGCTTTTCAGCCCTTGCTGCATATTAAACAGTGGTGAGCAGCTCCTGGAGAACAGCAGAGTGCCACAAGAGTTTCACTCCTTCCTTTAAAGGCACCTCTTCAGGATTTTAGTTCTATTTTCTTATATAACAAAGAGATTGAACGAAAGCAACAGTCATATGGGAGAGGAAAACAATTAGATGTATCCATGCATGCTCTGCTACCTGAAAGTGCTGCATGTCTATATTTTGTGTTTGTTTTCTCTCAGCACTGACTATTCATGGCAGGGGGAAGGCTGTGCTGACACCAAGGCCAGAGGCAGCACTCGCTGGGAAAAGACCCCTTCTGTCAACTTGTCAAGTCAGGTTTACCAAGGTCTGAGCTGAAGACACTGTCCTGTTTTCCCTTACCCACACCACAGACTTATAATGACATCCTTGGGGATGGTTCAAGGCAAGCTCAGCTCATTTTTGGCTGAACATGAGGGCGTTTGGAACACGCTCCCTCCGAATTTCAACTGGAGGAGGAGGAGGACAGAAACCCCTCAGAGTCTGGTGCATCAACCTCGCCGTGTCTGAAGGCACAATTGCAAGGAATAGTTACCAGCTCCTTATTCTCCTGCCAAGGAGTCTTGCACAGAGTGCCCCAGGTTCAGGAGGAGGAGGAATTCACTTGCCAGGGCAGCAGCTTCTCCCCGACCTGAGCTCCAGGGTAAGGAGAAGGTGTGGGAGGATCCCCAGCTCAGCCACCATCCTTGGGAAGGACCTTCCCTAGAGAAGATCCTCTTTTCTTCCTTGATACCACATTATCTCAGAATTCCCAGTATCTGCAGCCACTGTATTTTGCAGAAAGCAGGGGTTTTGGGCTGCTTTCACCTTTTTGTGATGTTACTTTACGTCTTTATTAACCAAATCTTAGTAACATGTCTTACTACAGGCCACGTGAAACCTTTCGAGGTAAAACCAAAGCCAACCCTGAACTTGAATTTAAAATTTACTTTTGTTACACTGGGGTTTGGAACGAATTATCTGTTTAGAAGTTGATGCTTTAAGAAGTGAAACTGTCCTTTATAGGTAAATATTTACAAAACCTAGTTCAAGAAAGACAGCCTTGGGATTTTTTGTGGGATTTTTTTGCATGTTCATATCGTTTTGAGGGTCAGTATCTGACATTGTAACACAGACCAGTGTCTTCCCACGCACTTTTGGGGTGGTCCTGCCACTTCTTGGGTCTGTTTTTGTTTAGTCACTACCAATAACCAGATTAAAACAAATAACTGCTTGGGGCTAAAAAGTTTTAGGATATATAAAGAAACAATGAGCACACTCCTCAAATTTATTACACTTCATAGCCAAAGTCTGGCTCGCACCTGAGTAAATAAGAAAACAGAGCATAAATATGAGAGTGTCTTTGTACATAAATCTGTACTTTATTTGCAACCTTCAGAGCATCTAGGAGTACTAATTTAATTTATATTCCACCATACAGGCAGCAGAATCACACCCCCATAAGTTACTAACTCGGAGAGAAAAGGAGATGGGAAATGTTTTGTGGTTGGTGACAAGAGTTGTCAGAGCGAACACGGAATTAATTTGTCTGCAGCATCAGAGCCCATACCGTGATGAAGATGCCACCTTTGGCAGCCACGAGAAGCTGTGCCTTATCCTTTGTCCTGTGCAGCTGGGGGCTCTCCAAAATGAAGTGAGAGCTACAGCTTCAGGAATGAAGCCCATGGTTGGTCAGACAAACGAGACCAAGCTGAGCTTTGGGAGCTGCACTCGGGTCTGCATCGCTGCTGACACCGGGCAGGACTGAGAGCCAAGGAGCACTGGGATGAAAACGCTCCATTGTGGAGCATCCCAAAGTATAGCCTGGGACACAGCAGAGTTTTCTGAGCCCTGGTGGGGTCAGGAGGAACAAGGCACTCCCCCTAACTGGGTAAGGAGGGATCTGCTCAGCCCTGCAAGCATAAATCCTCAGGCATGAGTTTTTAGCAAATGTGGGATGAAAGCAGCAAACTTCACTCGTGGTGGCAAAAGTCCTTCACATACTTATGATTTTAGAATCCTGTAATAGATCCTTTTATAGCCTCCTACATAAACAATCCGTGAGCACACTGGAGGTGAAGCCTGGCATTTTTATATAAATTTAGTAAAGATGGTTATTGGAAGCCCCTTGTGTGATTATCTCCTCATACCAATAGCCAATAGAAAAACCCTTCCACGGATACATTTAGAGGAATAGGTGGGGTCTTCCCATGAAAAAAAATATTCTGCATGGAAAGAAATCTTGTTTTATGTCATTCACATATGCTTTTTACAACCTCAGCTGGCAACAGCCCATCTGCAGGGATTTGGAACAGATTATTTCCCCACCTTCGAGAAGGGAATGAAGGAAAACATAAACCATGGACACAGTTTAATAAATATGTGCAGGAGACATGGAAACTACTGTGCTTATTTTCACCTCAGGAACTATTCTTATATATGCAACAGAAAAAAAAAAAGTTATTTTGGGAGAAATCTACTGATGGAAGCACAGGAATTCCAGTGAACATAATTCTTTCCATGGTGCTCCATCCCCTGAAAGACACAGGGAACAATAATTTGGATATATGGCATGATTAATGCACCTTGATCCAAAGCAGGACTTTTAATACTGGCAGAATATTAAACACTGTCAACATAATGAATATTAGTGCAGAACACAAAGTCTCATCTCTTCTATTAAACTGCCACAGGCTGCAGGATTTGAAATAGTGAAGCCACTGTTTCATATTTCAGATTCCCCTCTTTTAAAGAATTAACTACAAGGGGCATTATTTCACTTGTTTAGGTCAGCAGATAGTTGCACTCTAATTAGAACTTTTTAGCCCATTATATTTCCATCCCAGGGAGGACTAATTTACCTCTCAAAATCCTCTCTGCTATTCGTGGTGTCTGCTCCACGAAATAAAGTTCAGAGGCAAGAGTTGTCCCAAGCACATCTGTCCTTGTGGGATCCACCCCTCCAAACCCTCTGCCCAGGGATAAATACTGACTCTCTGCCCTTTTTATACTTATTTTCCTCCAAACCAGAGTTTATGGGCCACTGGCAAAAATCAGTAATGATATTCTAATGCAAAATGCAAAAAGAGCTTTGCAGCAGCAGAGCTACCCCAGCCTGGCTGAAGGAGCATTTTGAGTTCCCCCAGGTAAAAAAAAGGCACCTTTAAGGTGCTTTAAACTGAGTTTTAAACTCACCCATAAGTCTGGCCTCTTGTCCCTGCATTTTAAACGTGGAAGTGCCTTTTTGAGCAAAGCCCAATTGGTATGATTTGCTGTTCCATAGAGAAAAGAGATGCTATTTCTCTAAATACCATAAAACTACTTTCATTTAAGACTTTTGGAGACCAAAACCCCAGCAGGTTGTCTATAATCTGCCTTTGATGTGAAAGATTTCTGTTATTCATAGAACACAGGTAGCAGCAGCCATGGCATTGTCTGAACCACTGGACTAACAGTATGAATATAGAAAATTATGGATAATGGGAAAGCAGTTCTGAAATCCAAGTGAGATAATAACCCCCAGTGCTTGTGGCAGATCAGAGGTACAGCTCAACAAGTGCTGGGCTGAATTGATTTGAACATAAACAGACAAAAGTAGGGGCCAGTTTTAGTGGAATTTCAGCATCCAGAGGTGCTGCTGCCTTTATGTGTGTCTGACTGCAATTGCAACCAGCTGGAGGGAGGAAACTTCCAGCTTTCCACAATACCACTAATCACCTACATACCTTTAGAAAGCTGGCCTGGCTAATAAGTTAAGGGTGTTTCAGCTGCAATCTGTTTCTCTTGCTTTAGTCATGCAGGAAAATGCCAGCTCTGAAATAAAGCTCGTGTAGTGACTGACATGGGAGTGCAAACGTGGCTCAGGGCTCTGCTCAGAGGGAGGAAAGCAGAAAAAGAGAGACAATGCGTTTCTGTAGGAGACATCTAACCTATCAAAACTCAAACCCACGAGGAGAAGTCCTCCAGCAGTGCCACCAAGGAGCCTCTGCTCCCAAACAGCACCTCGAGCACACAGTGCACATCCCATGGGATAAAAAGGGTTTGTGGGGAATGGATTTTGGCCAGGGGCTCACTGGTATTCGGGCAGCAGAACTCCAGGGCAGTAAGGCAGCACTGCTTACAGCAGTGAAGAAGGGAAATATAGATATTTGAAGAAGAAAAAGTATGTTAAAGCTGCATCAACCCTCTCAGCCATTCCATTTCTGAGCCCTGCACAGAGGGTACTGTGCTCTCCGAGGGATCTCATTGTCTATTTGTCCTTTAAGCTCACTTTTTAGTCCTTAAGGTGTTCTTAAAATGGTAGAATCGGTGCATCATATGAACACTAGCCACCTTTACCCCTTCACTAAGGTGTCACTGTTTTCTACAGCCCTTTACTCTGTTTTTAATCACTTTTCTGCAGCCAAGGCATCATTGTTCTGTGCTTTGCGTGCAACAGATGGAAACATGAAATGACAACTTGAAATGTAAAGCCTGCACGGACTAACACACAATTAGGGAGGTATTTAAAGAGAAGTAGCTCGACAATATTTGGAAAAGGAAACCAGCTATAGCATGAGTGCTCCAGCCTGGTCCTTGTTTGGGGCCAAAAAATGCATATACCTTTAATAAAAATTAGCTCTAAAATTAGTTTATATAGAAATCTCATCTGAAAGGCAAGGCCATTTCAATCTTATTAACTTTTTATTTGCTTTATTTTTCTCCTTCCCAGTGCAGGTTCCAGAGGAACATTTGATTAATTTGTGCTGTCTGCAAGTCAGGCTTTTAACCTCTGGGAAAGCTCTAAACACTTTAAAAGCTTACAGCCTTAAAAGGGATTGTCAAAGTGAACTTAAACTAAATAGAGGTCAACTATCTAAAGGTTAGTTTGGCCTTTCCAGGGAAAACTGGTGCTCCTTGGAAAGACTGGTGGGCTGGTGACACCGACTCAGTTCAACACCTGCCCTGTGAATTCAGAGCAGCCCTTGCAGCTGGGAATGGGGGCAATAGCACAAGGAAACCTGGGAAAATCCAGGCTCCTGCAGGGAAAATGGATTTGCAGAAGGCAAAGCTGCTGCTTGGGTTTCCCAGGGCACCTCAGCATCCTCTTGGAGAAAAGAGTGCCAGATGGATCTGGTAGATCCATCCTACATCTCTTCCCTTCATTTAATTCTTGTCAGTAAGCAAGTCCAGAGGAGGCACCAGGATGGTCAGAGGGCTGGAACAGCTCTGCTGGGAGGAAAGGATGGGAGAATCAGGATTGTTCAGCCTGGAGAAGGGAAGCTTTGGGGTGACCAGCGCATGGAGAAGCCAACAAGAGAGGTGGAGAGAGACTATTTACAAGGGTCTGGAGTGACATGACAAAGGGAATGGCTTCAAATTGCTGGAGGGCAGGGATAGGTGGGATATTGGGAAGGGATCCTTCCCTGGGAGGGTGGGCAGGCCCTGGCACAGGGTGCCCAGAGAAGCTGTGGCTGCCCCTGGATCCCTGGAAGTGTCCAAGGCCAGGTTGGAGCACCCTGGGCTGGTGGAAGGTGTCCCTGCCCATGGCAGGGGATGGAACAAGATCATCTTTAAGGTCCCTTCCAACCCAAACCACTCTATCACTCTGTGATGTCACACAGACAGAATGTGCAGCTCCACTTGGAGTCAGGTCTCATCTCAGAGCTAAAACTGCTCTCGAGGAATGTAATCTTTGGTCTGGTTTTCCCTCTCCTTCCCACACCTCCTCCCCCTCCTTCAAGCTGCAACCAAGTGAGCTTCAGTCAGAGTGTGGTTTTCTTCCTCATTTCCTTGGGAACACATTGCACAGAAACCATCCAAATCACAGTGAAAAAATTAAATTTCACAGATTCCCATTCTGACCCCAAAATCCTAACGTGCAAAAACATTTCTCAGCGTGGAACAGTGTTAGGACCCCCATTTCAATAAAAGACAAAAATCTTACTTTCCAAGGGCAAAGCACTCCAGTCGAACCACCGAGCCCTTCGCTGCGTATATTGTTTCAGGGAAATGGACTTCAATCTTTGGCTCATACTCCCCCATCACACCTGTTGAACACCAAAACAGCTCCACTTGAGCCCCACACCTGTCTAGCACAACAGAGTTTCAGTGTAAAAGAAAGGGTGGCATTAACCAAGTCAGAGCCTCCTGTGCCACCCGTGGCAATCAGCATGGGGTGGAGCAGATTGAACCTCCTGGGTGGAGTTCAACCCCGTGCTGGAAACTTTGGGGGAAATCTGTAAGTTCCCAACGTGTAGGAGTTGAAGAACGTGACTTTGTACAAGTTCTGCATGTCAAAAAAAAATTTGTGACTAGGGTTTTAGAGATATTTTAGGGTTCTAGAGATAACTTAGGGTTCACACCTCTTGCTAAGAGCTGCTCACAAGCAATGCCTTTAATGTTAGTCACTTCTCAGGGCAATAAATAGATTCTGGGTGCAAGAGAATTAGAAAATTCCATCTCCAAAAACTTGCAAAACACTTTAAACTTCTTTAAAACACCCAAATGTGAGCTGCAGGCTCGAGAAAGGCTGTGGTTAGAAGGAATTATCATATTTCAAAGTCTGGCTGAACAACTGATAAATCCCAGATAATCCAGTATCAATTGGGGGCATTTAATCTTGCAGCAGATTTGGGATTGATTTTGGAAACGAAACTTTGAGCTGAACTTCTTGTATGTCTTTTGTGCATCTTGCAGTGGGATTCATGGAAGGAGTAGGGGTGAATATAAATCAGGTGGTTTTGCCCAGACTCCACACTGGAGATGGAGCAGCTCTGATTTTATATTTAACAGGGATCTGGGTAATATTGCACATATAATTTCCACTCAGAGACTGCCAGCTTTGGACTCAACCCAGAGGCCACCAAAGGGAGTGGGAGAAGAGAAAGGGACTGATAAAAGGAGTCTGAGAAAAGGAATAGTGGAATGAAAAGGGGGCAAAAAAAACCAGTCAGAAAAGATCTTAAGCATTTACAGTCACAATTTGTACCAAATTATTAACTTTTGAGCTGGGGAATTCCAATGTTGCTTTGTGGGATCTGATTGTTATAGAACAGCAGAACCTCATAGTGAAAGCATTATTCTATAATGCACAGTTGAGTGTTCTTTATCCTGGAAATCCAACTCTACACAGAGTCTTGTTACTGATGGTCACCACTGCTTTGCAAACAGTCCAAGTATATTGAAATTTAGGTGGGCAAACTCCCAGAACAAACTTTGGGTAAAGTTTTCCCAGGTCTGTATTCGTCCCTGCGAACATTTAATTACAAGTGTTGGCAGGGATGTATTTGGACCTGTGCAGGTGAGGTTCTCACCTCAGTGACTCATGTGGACGCAGCTTGCTGGATTTGCTATCTGAGCTAGAGTTACATTATAAATTTAGAAAGCTTTGTCGGATTTAAACCTCGACACAGGCCTGAGATGAGAAATATTAATGCACCACGTGACATCCTCTTGCCGTTTTTCAGTGACATTGAGCACTGCTTTCTTTGCATGTGTTTGTCTCATCAGTCCTGGCCTGACAGCTCAGATGTCACTCCAGTCCAGCTGTGGGATCGTGTCCTGCTGCACAACCTTTCCAGGGGGATCTCCAGGGGTGTGAATTCCCAGCAGCTGGAGAAGGACCAGTTGGCTTTGTGCTGCTGATGCCTTAAAACAGGAGTAATCATTCTCTGGACTATTTTTGGGTATTGAAAGGCAAAAAGCACCAAAGGGTGTGCAGGGATATTTTGCACACCCTGAGTTGCACAGGCTTTACGACTTTTTATTATCATCTAATTCCAATATTCAAATTACAGTATTTGGACATTGCCTCATCTCTTTCGCCCACTCCCAACACACCATCCCTCCCACTTTACACCTCCTGAATATGAGTCAGAGGTGCCAAAAAGACCCCATCTTCCTCTTCCTCCTCTCCTTGGATGCAGTGCCACACCTTCTGAGATGGTCCCCAGGCTCCTGCGTGGCTTTGACTGCTCAGATCAAACGTGACACCTCTTTCCCAGAACGTTTTTACAGACAGAAAACCCTTTCCCTCACCCAGTTGAAGCTCTTAAGAATCATAACGCTGCATTTTTGGGATTTTCTCCGAAGGCACTACAGGGACTGGCAGCTGCCCTAGAACTTAGAGGAGCCAAAGCCCCTGTGCCTTACCATCGCTGCGGAGGGTGAGTGGGGTGGGAGGTCCCCACGTGCTCTGCTGTGCCTCCCTGTTGCTCACCACGCACGTGTAAGTGCCCACATCCCACGGCTCCACCTTGGCCAGGTACAGGTTGCCCGTCTCTTGGGACACAAAGCGGCGGCCGTCGTCCCACAGAGACAAGGTGTCATTGTTGAAGATCCACGTGTAGGACAGGCCTAGGAAACAGCAGACACGCATCACACACCCCTTGCAGTGTCACCGCTGCTCTTCAGGGCCAGCCTGAAGAAGGAGACGCTCTGGGACAAACCCCTGGGGATGGACCAATTGGCAAAGGCAAGGGAAGTGTTGCTTTAGTTTTAAACTCATTTCAAGCCACTTCAGGAGGTCACAGAAGTTTTTGTCCCCTGCTCCCTTTCTTTTCCAGGCTTCACGTGTTTCTAAGCAGGGATGGCAGCGCTGCAATGGCAGGAGAAACCTGCTTTGGGCAATAATTGCTGTTTATACCACTTTCCTCTGAAAATCCAGAGGGCAAATTGCTGCTTGGTGCTACAGCTCCTTTCTTCACTCTCAGTATGGAAAAATTAAACTGGTTACAAGGAGCTGGAACACTAGATTTTCATGGAGGGATGAGCTGAGCTGCACAAAAGTATTTTGGAGATGACTTAAAATTTG